>ML776911.1:525098-570887 GCA_009831015.1 Picea engelmannii | reverse complement strand
AAGTAGTTTACAAATATGGTGCGAAATTGAGGCACTGTTTATGCATCCTGAACATGTTTCTGGACTCTGGAAACACATTTGTAACCCACCTTAAATCATTTTTGGGATATATAAGTTATGAGTTTGCGAGATTAGTTTAGTTTATTACAGGCTTGGTCTATGTAGTGAGTGCCATGCCTTTAAGGATGTGCAGAGGTTTGTTATAGTACTCTTGGTTGTGGCACTTCTATAAGATTAGAAAAAAATGAGAACCAAAGTTATTTGTTGAGTTTTAAAAGAAATAATGAAAAGTAAATTATCGAGACAAATAAATATATTCCTACATAAGGTTTCTTAGTGTACATTCATTCGAGTTTATTAATCAAAATTTATGATATTTCTGGACCCATAAGCTATTATGAGGACTTCGTTGTTTGACTTGTGTCAATTATTTCTGTAAATTTGCTGCTGAAGTATATTGAATAAAATGTTTTAAGCTAAAAATGCCAGGGGAATACTATGGCTAGGTAGCATTTGTGTACGGAAGTGTGCAACATTTCTTTTAAAAATGTTCCACTCAAGTACTCATTGGTTGATAGCTATGTACCCCCAAGTATTGAAAACTGAAAATGAGAAATGGCAGGAAATAGGTTTCCCAAAACATGTACAACAAGTGCCTATAAGGTGTCGGAAACATGGGATAGACTAACTAGGAAATTGTAGGAAATGAGAGAAAACCCGACCTACAATTTTTGGGTTCCCAGGAAAATATTATCAAGTAAATTATGTCCATTAAACGTTGCTACGTGCTCTTTCCTTGTCGGTTTGCTGCTCTATTTTTGAAAAATCATGTTTCCTCCTCTTTTGTGAGATTTTTTTACTGTTGAGGTTTTTATTGTCATATGATAGGAATAATGGGGTTTTTAAGGATTAGTATAGGTGTTCTTGTTTTTGTTTTTAAATTAAAAATAGGGGAAAAAACCATTTGCAAGAAATGATGGACAAGTTTTGAAAGGCATTGGGAAACCACTGGAGCAGTTTCCAGAAATGGTCAGAAACTACCGACCTTTTTATGGCATCTTCAAAACATTTTTTGGGGCTAGTAACACATCCCCAACCCACCATAAATCATTTTTGGAATACATGAGTTATTAGTTTGCAAGATTAGTTTAGCTTATTATAGAGATCCCTATGCAAACAATTTAGATTCACGAGATCTATCAATCAAAAGTTAAAATGATGTTTGGTTCATAGAGCGATTATTTCATAATTATGTTTAGCTTCTTGATTTTGGTGTAATATATTAGGACAAATTTGTCAGTTCAATAGTCTTTCCATTAGGCCACACCATATCTTCTTCAAGCCTCCACATTGTGGGGGTGTCAAGCATTATATATCCTGACCCACTTAGCATGATCCCTGTGGAACCACAGGGATAACAAGTCACAAGCCTTACATGGCTACAATGGATGAGTCATATGGGCACACAAGACATGAAGGTTAGTGTGATGATAAATAAATAATGTTAAACATGTATGACTTATGCACATTATGTTTCATGTCATGTCTATATCAGTGTGTTTATGTGTACATCCATGTATGTATGTGCACCTTCAAGAGTCCCAAACATACCCCATAGGGAAATACTCTTGTGTTATAGTGGCAGCAGTAGGCTTGATCTTGGGCCTAGTCCAGATCAAAATTACCAATTATCGATTCCCATGGGTAAAATAAATAAATAAAATGTATTGTTTTTTGTTATGTGGACTTTGTTATTGGATTTTTGTGTCATGTATTTGTGTAAATTTGTTGAGGAAGTATATTGAATAAAACGTTTTAATCTAAAGATGCATGGGAATACTAAGGTTAGGTAGCATTTGTCTACGGTTGTGTGAAAATTTTCATTTAAGAACGTTTCACTTAATTTAAATGGTTTTTTTCCGGCCCCTCCCTTCCTCCTTTCCATCTTTGTTTTTCTCGTTTAACTTTTGCTTACTACAATAAAGCCAACTTCAATGTGTTTTCACTTTGCAGGAAATTGCAAAGCGCTTACCCCGGACAACTCCATTGCAGACATAGGAGATTTATAGATGGTCGTGTTATTATATGCTAATCGATTCATGAGTTTATTACTTTATTTGTACAAATTAATCAAATGTACAAAATGTGCTTTTAAATTCTTCTCTGAACATTTCATGCTAGAGAATTGGTATTGTATTTAGGTTGATTTTGAAGAGCCTACCTCAATAAACTCTCTTGTAGACATAAAATATTTATGATGGTTGTTTTATATTTGCCAGCTTGTTTAGTCAAATATATAATATTAGTGATTCCTGATGCCATGTTTGTCGCATTGCTTTGCGTATCATTATTTTGATTTATCTCAATAAATTTGGGTAATAATAGTAGTAAGTTGCATTATTTGTATGTCCTCTTTTAGTCAATGTATCAATTAGATTCTTAATTGAAATTTGAAAGTCGTGCAAATGTAGGGGGCATGATGTGATTCTCTTGTTTTAAGACATTGTTTGTGGTTTTGTAGCGTTGATATCCTTCGTTGTCTACATACCTTCTAAAAAGTGGGTTTTATACTTATAATTATTGTAAATAACTTTTCCAATGAAGATGACATTTAATTTGTAGTCCTTTTGTTCTATGTTTTGTCTTGTTTTGTTTGTTTTGTCCTTGCTGATACATTACAATGAAATTCATATACTAAGGAGGTTGGTGTATATTTGTTGTTCTTGCTGATACATTACAATGAAATTCATATACTAAGGAGGTTGGAGTATCTTTGTAGAATTTCATAAGAGAACAAATCAAAAAGAAAGAAACACGTAATATTGAGGGTGTCTAGAGGCTAAATCATTTTTATTAAAAGAAAAAACAATACACTTCAATATGAAATTACATAAGAGAGTTGTATACACATACATAATTCAAGAGGGAGGGCTCTTTCTTTAAGAGAGGTCACGGGGACCACATTATACTAGGTCGTTTTAGCCAAGCTTACAAACACAATATTACAATATAAGGTCATAATTGGTTGAAAGTGAAGATTACACCATGTTCAACATTCCTCGTTCAGTTGAAATAGGGGCCACAATGAAAAATGATGAATATAAATGTGGGGCGTATAAATACCCAACTCAATATAAGGTTGGTTGTGGCCAAAAATTAGATAGAGTGTATAAATACACAATTGAATGTAAGGTTAGACGTGGCCAAAAATGAGAATGAGTGTATAAATACCCAACTCAATACAAGGTCGGTTGTTGAAAATATGAGTGGGTGTATAAATACCCAAGTCAATATAAGGTCAATTGTGGCCGAAAATGAAGATTACACCCCTATTTTCAACACCCCCTCTTAATTTAAAGAAGGGGCATAGAGATAAGACATTACATCACATGATTCACAACCCCCCTTAATTTAAATAGGGAGGGAAATATAAGACATGACATCATATGATTCACATCCCTAATTAATCTTGAACATGGGCCAAAGATTGTTGTTACAGTCAATAAATTAAGAAGAGCAATGAGGATTGCATGGTTGTACAAGGGATGAAACCCATTGATACGAAGTCCTTAAATAATTGCTCAAATGGTGCCACAATCAATTATCAATCCAACCACAAGAAACCCTAGTTGTCGTCATTGGTCCAAGATTTTTCCTTCTATGCCTCTTTTCTAATGATATGTAAGAAGGGTTGCTACCATACCAAGGAAACTTTCAATCAAAGTGGTTAGGGTGTCGATGGCGAAGAATTCTATTCCTTCTAGACATGTGTGGGATGATGTTCATGCTAAATAAAAAGTGCAAGATGTGGTTTCTATAGGCAATAGGCTAAAGCAATTTTATGAAAATATGAATGATACACTTCAATGTGAAATTACAAATGAGAGTTGTATACATATATACACACAACTCAATAGGTAGGGTGCATTCCCAAAGAGGAGTTATGGAGCCCACATATACTAGGTAGGCCTTAGTCAAATTGACATACATAATACTACAATATAAGGTCAACCGTGGGCGAATGTGAAGCTTACCCCATTTTCAACAACCTTGTACTTTCCAAGGCATTTCAAAACTAGACAAGAAATACACTTATGATGCTTGTCTTTCATTATATTAGAGAATGAGTTAATATTACTCTATTGAAGTAAAACTTTTATAATGGGCTATATTTGAGTTTATTTTCAATCTTATTGCAAAATTATATAGGTATATGTAATTTTATTAGACACACAGGTGAGGGACAAATATCAAGTTGCCTCGTCGAATTTGGATGTGTAAGAGAAGAATGAAGCATCTAATTTCTCATTATTGCATTTTTCCTAATGTATTGGTATTTAGGGAATTAGTACAATGGAGACTATTTGAGTTTATTTTCAACCTTTGTGCAAAATTTTGTAGGTATATGTAATTTTTATTAGAGGCATAGGTGAGGGACAAATATCAAATTGCCTCATCCAATTCAAATGTGTAAAAGAAGAATGAAACATCTACATCATTTCTCATTATTGCATTTTTTCTAATGTGTTGATCTTATGAGATTGGTCTTTGGGGAATTGGTGCAACACCTCCTCATCAAGTGGAATTTAGAGGTTTGGTTGGATGAGGTAGAATTTAGTTACATTTCTTTATTTTTCCATCTAAAACATGTAGGAAGCTGTGATTTGTTTCCACATTTGTAGTAAGAACAATGGCCTTACCCAAATCAACATATAACTTGGGATTCCATTCAATTTGTAGTGGCATTTGCAAAGGCTTATGAACAATTTTAAATAACCTTAAACACGCCAAAGGTGTGAGTTATCCTCTTCCCCTTTTAAATTGGTTTACAATTTTAAATAACCTTAAACATACCAAAGGTGTGATTTACCCTCTTCCCCTTTTAAATTGGTTTATTTATTTGTTAAATTATGTTTGATGTGATAATTACTTTGTGGTCTTCCTTATCCAGGCTCAATTCAAGATAACATTTAATTTAATTAAGTTTTTAATTTTCTTTTTCTATTATGCTTTTCTAAGCAATGTTATCTTTAGAGATACTTTTTTAATACAATCCCTGAAGGGTTTGTCTTCCCCCTTTGATTGTCTTCGTTACCATATTTTTTTTGTATGATCCTTACCATCTACTTTGATCTTCCAAACAAATTCTCCATAAGAGCTGGGCTCTCATAGCTTTTCATGACAAGTAAATTCCCCTTATCCTTGTTTCTTTGTTATGCATATATGTCATCAAATTGTCCTACATTGCGAGGGTCCACTTTTTCTCCAAGTATTTTCCTTATCAAAGTTTCTCAACATGTTTTCTATTTACTCTAGAACCAAGTTACTTGACTTGTAAGGACACAATCTAGTATGGATCAATTTTATTGTAAGGACACAATTTAGAATGGACATTAGGATCAACTTTATTCTATTTACTAACCTTGAGAGTTGAAGATTGTTATTTTGTGTACTTATATATTATAGATAATATCAATTTTAAATAGTGTGTCTAAACCAAGCAAATTCTTACATAGTTGTACACTTTATATCTAAAAATGCATGTCTACTCATGTTGTCCTTAATTATATATTGTAACTCATTAACAAGATTTGGAACTTGTATTCATTTATAATTTAAACATATGCAAATATATGGTTTGGATTGTAATTTGTTTTTTAATATTTTATCATTTATGTCGACTATTTTGGGTAGTAACTTGTAAAATTTGGGATGTTTAGTTAATTCTAATAAGTAGTTTTCAAGATGACAATAAACTTTGATTGTAAAAGGTAATTGATCAAGTCTTCATGTCAACTTGCTTTAACTAGATGCAATGTTAACCTAGTTATATTGCCTTTGCATGTTAAGTGCCAACCAATTGAGTTAGTCCTCCTATTTGAGTTATGTAACTTATGACTTAAGTGGTCAAAATGCCAACCGACTGAGCCAATCATCTTATTTGACTCGTGCAATTAATGACTTTAAGTGGTCAACAACTTCAATAGTCTCCCACTTGTTGATCACCTTGGAGTCGTTGCACATATCCTCTTTTGTCAATAGCATACAAGGTGAACTCCCAGGGAGAATTCATGACATTCAAACCTATACATTTTACCCTTCTTGTATGTGGATTAATAGTCATATCTTCAAATTTTAATTTTGCTAATAATCCTTTCTCATACTTGACAATTTTGTAGAAATATTAGATCTAGGGCAATTGACGCAAACTTGAAATTTCACATCTTACTAGAAGTTTCCTAGATTTAATCCTCGTGATTTTTTGTCTTTATGGCCAATTTGAAGGATTTAATTACAACAACAAACAAAAACAAATGCTTCACTTCCCCTCAATGCAAATCACGAGACAACTCAAGGGAAAATATACCAAACAAGTGTATTTCAATGCCCACAAGTTACAACCCTNTTGTCTTTATGGCCAATTTGAAGGATTTAATTACAACAACAAACAAAAACAAATGCTTCACTTCCCCTCAATGCAAATCACGAGACAACTCAAGGGAAAATATACCAAACAAGTGTATTTCAATGCCCACAAGTTACAACCCTCAGGGCACACTTTTCTAAGCATATACTGGATCTAAAAATCACTTTAGTACAATATATTTTACATTTTACAGTAGAAAAGCCCCTATCTTATCTTCAAATTATATGTTAAATCACATAACAATTTCAGTTGTATGTTATGTCAAATCAACATGAACAACAAGTGCTAGAAATTACCTAATCAAGAAGATAACACAACTTGAAAATCAAATATGTAGTTACACAACCTTGGATAGTTGGAAACTTCATATATATATATATATATATATATGGCACAATTTCAGGTTCTACAAAATCTTAGCCAGGGAAAACAATGAAAACCCCAGCCACCATCAAAGATCCACAACAAGCTAACATCAACATCAACATCAACAAGTCCTCATTGTATTCAACACTTGTCTCCCACAAGTCCAAGATGCCTCATCTTTTTCTCTCACAAGAGCTACAAGAACAATGCTTCTTTACCCTCTAGGTTTGATCACGAACCCTAGCTTTTTTGCTTACTTAGGGTGAAACCCTAACCCTAGGATGTCCCTTGAACTTCCCAAGAACCCTAGCATTCTAAGACAGAGTAATAACACAATGAAGAGTGTACACACACACACACACACACACACACACACACACACACACACACACACACACACACTAGTGTGCTCCACTCATAACTCTAACACAAGTGTGTGAATGAAAGTACAAGTGATCATCATCTCCAACGTCATGTTCTTCTTAAAAGAAAACCCTAGCATCTCATAAGAGCAATCACTCCAAAAACCACCAAGACATCTCTCTCTTNAACACAAGTGTGTGAATGAAAGTACAAGTGATCATCATCTCCAACGTCATGTTCTTCTTAAAAGAAAACCCTAGCATCTCATAAGAGCAATCACTCCAAAAACCACCAAGACATCTCTCTCTTTTTCATGTCTTCTCCTAGGGTTTCCCCATGAACCTTCAAGTCTTGCTCCCTACAACCCTACAAGATTAGTAAAAAGAATAGACTACAATGATGATGATATAAAATGATTCTCTCCTTCCTCTATTTATATGAGAGGCAAGGGATTCCAATAATATAAAGTGGTCCCAATCCACAAAAAGCTACCTATCCACAAGGAGATAGGCCCACATGTGAAGTGCTCCCTCTACAAACAACACATGTCAAGCTCCAAGGTGAAGACGTCTAACAAGTAAGGCTCCAAGGCATGAACGCTCCTTAAGAAGGTACAACACTCCACCTCCACAAAGTGTCCATAGGCTCCAACACTCCTCCAACATTTGTTCCTTTGGTTCCACCACACCTACATGATCACTCCGTCAAGCAAAGCGTCCTCAATTCAAGCGCAAGCCTCCATGTAAGCAACTAAGTGTGCTCGAGCCATATAGGGCTCAACACTCTACTCTGAGATGCCCAACTTTCCTCCAAGCAAGCCACTCATTCTCCGTGTGTGCATCATGAAGAATGTTAGGTCTCTAATGCTTCTAGGAAGAATGGCACATAAGCACCCACACGAGGTCTAGCAATGAATGAGTAAACCACCTCACATGCATGAGACCATCAAGATACATATAGGGGTCATCCATACATCATGCACCCCACATGACATGAAGCACCCCCAAGCATCATGTAAACACTTGAATGAGTAACCCCTAGTCTCATTTCATCCATGGTTGATTCTAACTCAGTGGATTGGATTTTGGAACAACAACTTCCTCACTCTCTTTAATCTCCGAAGGAGAGCCCCGTGAACTAGAAGATCTCACCTCCTCATCAAACTTCACATCTCTACTCACCATAGTCTTTCATTCTGTTGGAATGTTGATATTGTAAGCTTTGGAAGTCTCACTATATCCAACAAAACAAGATTCCATCACATCGTCTTAAACCTCCAAATAATGTCGACCCCCTATGAATCCGAAGGAACATAACCTTGGACCATCAATACTCTACCGAATTCCAACATTCTTAAAGTCAACATCACATGCCAAAATCTTTGGACACTACATCATGAGTTGTTCAGGACATCTTGCAAAGATGACCACATCTTCAAATAAGGCCAAGACAAGTGGATCAAATCTATCAAAATCACAAATATAGATGACTGCACAAATTCCATCCATCATGAAATATTAAGCTTGTGGTACAAATAACAACCCATGCAAGGTTGTTAATTACCTATAATCATGGTATCTCACCATGCACCTCAAAACCTTTGGCAACGAAAGCAATAACCTCAACACGACCAACTCCCCCATTGTGAGAGAATCCTCTGGTAATTGGAGCAAGAGTCTAATCAAGGTCAAATCCCTCTTCTTGATAGAATGCAACAACCTTGTCCTTGTACTCTACAACACTCCCATCAGTTGCAACCTAGGATCAATTACTGATTTGGAAATGGGTTTTGAACTTATCTTCATGGCATCCCACCATACATGCTCTACATATGCCTCCTCAAAGCTAGAAGGCTCATCCAACATCCCCTTGGAATGTTAGAGTGTTGGTGGATCAACAAGCAACTTGTAAAGGCCACCATCTAACACACCTCTAGTCAAAGTCGTTGGAGTTGATGGACAATAATCACTAATAGTGCAACATTGGCTTTTAAATGCAACTCTATAATGAAGCTTTACCATACAAGAAACGAAAAGAAGAATTTTCTTCATCCCAGGGACAAATAGAACATTCAACTCAAGAACATTACCAAATGGCATCCATAAGGAAATGGAGCCCAATCCTCTCATAAGATAAGTGGCATAATCACCTTACTCCACACACATGGCTCCCTCATACTCCTAAAACTTGCTAAAAAGTGTCTTCTCATAAGTCATATATCTTGATGCTTCACTATCCACATACCATCCAACACTTGACATGGTTTTGGACAGTAAACAAGAGACGATGGTGAAGGCAATCTCAACCTGGGATGACCACCACTACTACAATATCTGCAATCCTTGCATATTGTATCTGCTACTTGGCCTCCCCCTTGTTTTTATCCAGACACTCGTTGGTATAATGTCACAATTGTTGACACCTAAAACATTTCACCTTACTCATATCTTTCTTTCTTGAACCCTTTTTCCCTTCTTGTTCCCTTCTTTTCCTTCCTAATGAAGGCTAGTTCTTCCACTTCCTTTTGTTGAGATTAGCATGTCTCCAACTTGATCTCTTTTTGCATAAGGTTATCCGAAAGCTTCACAAAATCTAGCAAATTTCCTTTCTTACTTCCCTTCTTTGCCTTCCTAATGAAGGCTAGTTCTTCCACTTCCTTTTGTTGAGATAAACATGTCTCCAACTTGATCTCTTTTTACCTAAGGTTATCCAAAAGCTTCGAAAAATCTAGCAAATCCTCACAAGCACAAACACTTTGGACAAAAGGCATCCAAGATGGAGCAAGTCCATTCAACACAATGGTCATCAACTCCTTATCCTCCACCTTCATCTTTATTGCAGATAGTGGATCTCTCAAATTTGTGACCCTGGTTAGATAGCTCAATATTGTAATTGTCTTACTCATGCAGATGACTAAAAGCTTGTGCCTCAAGAGCATCTATTGAGAGACACAACAACTTTGATATAAACCAACCAAAGTATCAAACATATCCTTACCGTCTGTCTTCTTTGCAATGTGAGGGATGAAATGCTCCTTCTTCAAATCAAGGATGATTTGCGTTGCCTTGGACTCTTAACATGAATGGCCAACAATGTTGGATCGATGGGGGCAACTCACTTTCTCAATATGCTCCCAAATCACACCTTCCTCCAAAAGCATTTGCAACTTGAGCTTCCAAGATAGGAAATTGGGAGCACCATCCAACCTGTCACATTCTCTAAGATTGAGACTAGTCATCCTACAAATATGAAGCACTCCTTGAAGCAAAAAATCAGCAACAAATAAGTAGAACAACCTTTCAAGGGTTCCAATGCTTCTTCCAATCAAGTTAGGGTATCACACCCAACAACCTATAAATAGGTCAAGCACCACTCCTAGGTACAATCCAATTGAAGTATCCAACTCCCTCTTCACCGAGAGAGCAGTCTCAATCAAAATAGCTCTGAAAATATGTAGAAATTTTGGAATTAGGGCAATTAATGCAAATACGGAATTTCACCTCTTAGAGGTTTCCTGGATCTAATCCCTGTGAATTTTCAGTATTAGGGATGATATGAAGTATTTAATTACAATAGAAAACAACAACAAATACTTCACTTCCCTTTCGTGCATATTACTAGGCAACTCGAGAGAAAAGATACAAAATAAGTGTACTTCATTGGCAATAAGTTTGAGCCCTTAGGGCACACTTTTCTAAGCATATACAAGATCTGAAAATCATTTTAGTACAAGAGATTTTACAATAGAGAATATTCTCTTTTATCTTCAAGTTATGCCAAATTACCTAATAACAATTTTAGCCCTATGTTACATTAAATCATCATGAACAACAAATTCTAGAAATTACCCAGTCAAGAAGATAACACGATTTGAAATGAAATATGCAATTACACAAATTTGGACAGTTGGGAACTTCACACGCGCGCACACACACACACATAGAAGAAATGAAGTACATGTACATACCAGAACTTTATCACAACATTAGCACAATCTTTAGCTCTCCAAAATCTCAACTAGGGAAAACCATGAAAATCCTAACCATTGCCACAAATCCACAACAAGCTAGCATCAACCCCGACAAGTCCTCCTTGGATTCAACACTTGTCTCCCACAAGTGTTCAAGACGTTTCCTTCTCTTCTCCTCAATCAAGCATAATGGGTGGTGCTAGGGTTTCCAAAACCTTTTTCTTCTTCTCTCGCAAGATATACAAGAACACATCTTTACCATCTAGGGTTTATAAAAGTACCTAGCTTATTTACCTCTTTAGGGTGAAACCCTAACCCTAGAATATCCCTTGAACTTATCCAAGAACCCTAGCAATCTTAGAGAGAGAGTGATAATAGAATGAAGAGTACAGAGAGAGAGAGAGAGAGAGAGAGAGAGAGAGAGAGAGAGAGAGAGACTAGTGTGTTCTACTCCTCACATATCTAACACCAGTGTGTGAATGAATAAAAGCACATGTGATTATCACCTCCAACATCATGTTATTTAGAAGAGAAAACCTTAGCATCTCATAAGAGCAATCCCTCCAAGAACAATTAAGGTGTCTCTCTCTTATTCATGTCTTCTACTAGGGTTTCCTTGTTGGTTACTCTCTCTTATTTCCTTTCTGAGTTTATTGATCCAAGGTTCATGCCTGTTCGGGTTTCCAACAAAGCCTTTAAAACTATCGGCCCTCCTGGTAAACCAGAAGGCAATGCAGTGCACAGAGTGCACTGCCAGTCTCAACCGAGATAGTCTTAATGGGTGGCTGCAATACTCATGTGTTTACAACCTAGGATTGAGCGAGAGATCTGATAACTGTGCAAAGGGAGTGCTACTGTAACTTATTAACGTAGTATACCATTTATTCACGATTTGCAAGAAATATAATAACTCATTCATTTAGCACATCCGTTCTTACTAAGACCAGAAAGAAATACATGCATTCAATCACACAACACAAATGTTATCGTGGTTCACCCCCTCCTGGGCTACGTCCACAAAGATTTGGCTCTTCGATCTTTAATTTGCGCTTTACAATGCTCCTCAATTGGGCAAGATCTATATGAGGTGGACTAGATAGCACTAGGCTCCTTAGCCTGCGATCTAATCCTCAAGATCTACCCTCCTCCATCTTCTTTAGTTGAACAACTTACAAAAGTAGGTCATACAACAAAATATTACATATCGACTCGCTACAATACTTCTCTTTATAATAACGACTAGTCTTCATAATAATCTCCCCTTTTATGATACCTAAGTATCTATATTTATACGTTTCTGGCTCTTCATTCATTACAATACATTACAAAAACCCTAACCCTACTGTCATTAGGTCTTCCATGCATGCGCGCATGCTGTTCTCCCTCCAGTTGTCGATTTCCTCGTGATGCCTTCTTTCCCAAAATCGCCTTTCTTTCCACTTTGGTCTTCCTCCAACAGCCCCCCAACACAATATTACATATCGACTCGCTACAATACTTCTCTTTATAATAACGACTAGTCTTCATAATAATCTCCCCTTTTATGATACCTAAGTATTTATATTTATACGTTTTTGGCTCTTCATCCATTACAATACATTACAAAAACCCTAACCATACTGTCATTAGGTCTTCCATGCATGCGCGCGTGCTGTTCTCCCTCCAACTGTCGCTTTCCTCGTGCATGCCTTCTTTCCCAAAATCGCCTTTCTTTTCGCTTTAGTCTGCCTCCAACAGGGCCCCAACACTAACATGTGGCTCGTCCCGAGCCACCTACCCTTTGTGCGCTTCTTCGATCTCCTTGGTGATCGTCTAGAACTTCTTCTTGAGCTCTGCTGCTTGTGTTTGCGCCTGCACTGTCTTCTCCTTGAGCGTGTCCACTGTCTGGACTGCAATTTCGTCACTGACTAATCCAACGCATTCTACCTGGGTCTGTGCTATTAGTGTCTTGACTTCTTCTGCTTGTGCGATGACTTTTGCCACTCCCTCTTGGAGCGGTTCCATTTGAGCCTGGCGCTCCTTCTTTCGTGTTTGTGCAGTGGTGAGTTCTGCCTGCAGTTTCTTCATATCCTGCGCCCCTTTGACGCACTCCGTGATGTCCATTGTCTTCTGCCTCTGCTTGAGGTCTTGGATAGCTGTGCTTACCCTTTCTTCTTCATTGTCCCATTGTTGGACTTGCTGATCTTCTTCTAACTTTGTCTATAACTGTGCTGCCTCTTCAAACAAGTCGGTTGTTGCGCGAACCTGTTGATCTATCTCCTGCAACTGCTCTGTTGCCTCCTGCTTCCTTTTCTCCCTTACTTCTGGTGGAGTCGTAGGCATAAGCTGTTCACGAAGATTCTCGATTTCCTTTTGATATTGATCGATTTCCTGCGCAATCTGATCAATCTTTTCTACTGCTGTGAGTACGTCCCTCTGTGCGGTCGTTGGAATCTTGGCATAAGCTCTTGCCACTTTCTGCTCCAATCCATTCATGCACTCCCTTTCCTCTTGGGTCTCGAACTTAGCCTGCTCACATATTATTTCCAGTGTGTTGCACTTCTTCGTTGCCTGCTGCAATTCGGCTAAGTCTGTGCGTGCACGAGACTGTACCTCTTGTGTGATGCTAACCTGCAATTTGTGTAGAGCCTTGGATGGTATCTGCGACAATACTAGTTGGATTTGGGCTAATTCCTCTAGGGGTGTCTACCCCATGATTTTGTCCATGCGCAACATACTGGGTGTGATGTGGAATGTCGCATTCAGCTGCGGTATAGTATGAACTATATCACGCTCGCCTTATTCCATTATTTATTCTGTTTGTGATGCGGATGGCCCTATTCCCATGCTGCTGCCCACTGTCTGTGCTTCCCTGATCTGCTCGAGGAACTGTCCCATGTCTGCCAGCTCCTCTTGAATTCTGTCCCTATGATGCACGACATTGTCAAAATCCTCAAATATGCAATCCTGAACCCTTCGGGCTATCATCTCTGCATCATCCTCCGTGATTGTGTAGTCTGGGGGTGTTCTATGCGCTTTCATTTTCTTGCGCGCGCCTCCCGTTTGAGTGGCTAGTTGCTTATTCAAGGATGGTTCTTGTGGGTTAAGGCTTGGTGTAGTCCCCTGCGCTTCCTCAGCCCGTTTCTGCTGTTCTTGGGCCGACTGCGTGTTTTCTTCTTCCCCTTCTGGGTCCCTGTCTTAGCTGTCCCTTCATTTGTCTGCTTTGTTTTTGTCTGGCCCGTCCTCCGTTTCTTGGGCACTGGGACTTCTTTAAGTTGTGTTTCTTTTTGCCCTGCGTCCTCTTCTGCTGTCTTTGAGGGTATTTATTGGGTGAGGGCTAGAATCTTCCAGTGGTCCTCCCAATCTTTGATAGTCATGTCGATGTCACCCTCTGTGATACCGTAGCGCATTTGTAGCCACTGCTTATTGGGATCCTTCCGCGCCTGTATCCATATCGCATGTCGTGTGGCCTTGAAGTTGCCGATGTCTCGATACTGCGTGACAGCCTGTGGTGTGATCCTCCACATGTTGGAGATGGCTTCCTGCAGGTTGCGAAGGTATCCTTCTAATATAGCTACGTTCATTTTCTTGTGTTTGGCATTTGACGCGACGCCAAGTGATAAATACCTCGCTCCATAATTCGGCTTGGATCTAGTGCCGAAGAATGTATAACTCGGTTCCTTCCATCTTATGATAGCTATCAACACGAGTAGCCATGGGTAGTGGAATTTTGTTCCTAGATCTTGCGCATCCCTGTAGACATATAGAAACAAATTCAATAGGTAGGGTGCCCAACGAACTGATGTGCCCTCAACACACTAAGCTGCAACTGCGACGACCCCAGCCAAAACTTCCTCCCTGCGACACTTTCTCAGCAGTTTGCAGGCCAATATTTTTGCGGCCATTTGTGTTGTGGCATCATTGATCCTTTTGATTATGATTCCTTGTGTTCCCCCGTCAGTACCATATTTCTTCTTCATCTCCTCCGCAAGTGCTTTCTCCTTTGTCTTATCGTCGAGAAATTGCGCGGGATCCATGCCTTGGGATGACAACCTCGTGATGTGCGCAATAAGATCTACGTCTATCGAGACGAGCTTGTCCAACCAAATGTCCCCGCCATGTGTGACTGCCAACAATTGTTTGACGCAACCTCTTGCATACTGTCCTCTTCCAAAGTGTGGTACATCTAGCAGACCGCATCTGGTATACACAGTAAAATGAGGGTTGCGATGGGTTGCTTGCGAGGTGAACTAGGTACCGACTGCTTGTATTTCTTTGGTGGTGGCTGGCTCGAGGTTCTAGCGGCTACCACTTTTACTTCAGAATACCATTATGGCTAGTCCGTGACATATTCTACTATTCCTTTCGATGGGTGGTCTGACACGGTTGTTTGAGACTTGTCTGGCTCGACTGCTGCTTCCTGATTCGTCGCCATTCCATTGATCTTAGAGCTGCTTCAGTGTTCTTTGGTTGCACCTCCTTCAGGTTTTCTGTGTCCTGGTTCTATTGCTCCTGTGCCTCTGCTGGCGTATTGACGTTCATGCCCTCCGGTGCTGGCTGTTGGGTTTCTTCCACCATGGGCATGGGGTTCACCGATGTCGTATCTGGTGATGGGATTTCGTCAATATTGACGATCTCCGGCGGCTACTGTTTGCCTTCTTCTAATTGTACTTGTGACCTGGTTCTTACTCTGGGTTGTCTGGCAGTCTGGCTTACTTCTGCTTGCATTGGTGGTTCCATGGTGGTGAGTGTCGAACGTTTGCTGAGTTTGAATGGTCTCTTTGACTTCTGTGAACTCCGCTTTGTGCTCCTTAGCTTCTATCGCTCTCTCTCTATTTTCTTTTCGCAATTAGACTCTTTTCTCTCGCGTCTGTGTGTTGTATGGCTCTTGCATGAAGCTTGTCGAGGACGCTACCTTAATTATGGGTTTAATGCACCTCCGGTTCCTTCGTACTTTTCCATTACTCTCCCTTGCCATCTCCAGTTGGTGCGATTAATGTGGCGTCCCATCGATCCTTTACGTCATTTAATTCCGTATAACTTCGTTGTTTCGTACTGCTTTTGCCGTCTTTCCTTTCCTCACTTATTTCCATCGTGCCCTGGCCGTTGGCCATGTCCTCGCTGATTTTGTATTCCTAAGTGTGCGTACTCCTCCTTTCGACGCAATGTGCCTCTGTTGGTACTGTTTGAAATTCTGTTGCGGTTTTTTTTTTTTTTTACTGTGCGGTGGGTGGTCAACTGTCCTTGTACAACTTCAGTCGGCTCCCATTGATCATCCCTCTGAGTTCTGCGCCTAATAAATCTTTCAAATGTACAAATCCTCCATCTGTGACAATCTTTACTTCGTATGGTCCTAGCCAGTGCATTCTGAGTTTTCCTGGGTGCTGAATGGATTTGTTGTCATATATCAACACTAAATCTCCTTACTTGAAGGTTTTCTTCTTGATATGTCTCTCATGCCAAGCTTTGTCCCTTTTTTTCTGAACTTGTTTGTGGAATCTTGCTAAGATCCAATCTTCCTCCGTGGTTATCCACTGGTTTAGTCGCTCCTGTACTGCGCCTCGTTCAATCATGTGTGTAATTGCTGCTATGCGCAAACTGGGTACCAAAAATTCTAATTGGCACCATTGCTTTTTGGCCATATACTAGTTTACATGGCGTGTGCCCTCTCAAATTTTTGCACATAGTCATGTAGGCCCATAAAACTGCTGGTATTTTGAGGTCCCAATCGTCCCTGTTGACATTACAGATCTTCGTCAGTGCATTCTCAAGTATTTTGTTAAATGCCTCTACTGTGCCATTTGCCTGTGGGTGATATGGTGTGCTCTCCTGGTGATGGACTTCAAACTCTTCAGTCATAGCGCTCATAGTGCTGTTAATGAAGTGCATGCCTTGGTCGCTCATCAAAACTCTTGGGAATCCAAATCTAGTGATTACTTGTTCAAATAAAAAGTGTGCTACTGTTTCTACGCTGCAATCCTTCACTGGTGCTGCTTCCACCCATCTTGTTAGGTATGCTGTCGCAGTGATAATGTACCTTTCTCCTGTTCTTTTTGCTGGTGGGTTGATTGGTCCCACAAAGTCTATTGCCCACTTATCGAGTGGTTGAAATGTTACCTGTGGTTGTAATGGCATCTAGTCCTTCTGTTGGGTTTACCAATCCTTTGACAAACATTGCATCTCTGGTAGTACTCCTTCGAGTCTCTATGAATCGTTGGCCACCATAATCCTGCGCGCAATACCTTCTGCACGGTAGCTTTGCCTACGTAATGTCCTCCTTCTATTCCCTCATGGCTTCTGTTAAAACTCTCGGTCTTTCGTGTTCTAACACATATCTCCGCAAGATGCTATCTGCGCCCATTTTGTATAAGTGTGCTGCGATCAATTGATAATCTACAGCCCGGACTACCAGGTTTTTCTTTTGCGCGGTGTTGTATTCCCGCGACGCAGTACTTGTGCTCAAGTACTGAATGATATTTGCAAAGTATTCATCAAAGATTTGGACTGAAAATAACTGTGTCTGGAAAGTTGTCTTCTAAATTCGTAGGTTCTTCCCCGTTTGTGACCCTTGACAGGTGGTCAGGTCCTGCATTCAGTTTTCCTGGCTTGACTATGACTTCAAAGTAAAATTCTTGAAACAGTAGTAACCATCGACATATTCTCCCCTCCAACACTGGCTTATTGAATATGTATTTAAGGGCTGAGTGATCTGTGAACATCTTAAAGTGTTTTTCCAACAATTAATGTCTGAACTTCTGTAGTGTGTACACCATATCTAGGCCTTCTCTCTCTGTAGTGTTATAGTTCTGCTTGGATTTTGACAGCTTCCTACTCGCAAATGCTATGGGGTGATCCAAATCCCCCGCTCCTAGCTGCGCCAAGATAGCTCCAAGTGCTATGGTTGATGCATCTACATGGACATGGAATGTCTTCTCCCAGTCTGGAAATACTAGTATCGACGCGGCGACCATCTTCTCTTTTAGCGTGTCTAGACCATGTTGACACTCGTCGTTCCACTGTAACTTTGTGTCTTTTCTTAACAATTTTTCCATTGTCGTTGTAATCTGCGCGTATCCTTTGATGAACTTCCTATAATATCCTATGTGTCCCAATGTCGCTCTTAGCTGAATGACTATTTTTGGTGGTGGTAAGTTAACAATTACTGCGATCTTTGCAGGATCTACTAGTAAACCTTGTTTGCATACTATATGGCCCAATAGTATCCCAAACGATGTTCCGAATATGCATTTCTTTATGTTTAAGGATATATGGCACTGCTTACATATTTCTAACATCAGTCGTAAGACTTCTACATGGTCTTTCAACAAACTATAGACTGTCCAGTCATCCAAGTATACCTCTAGAAACTGGTGGGTGAATTATTTAAACGCAACGACGACTACTTTGGAAAATATTGCTGGTGCATTCTTTAGTCCAAACGACATGACTGTGTACTGGTAGGATCCCCATTCTGTTGCAAATGTGGTCTTGTATCTGTCTTCCTGTGCTATCTTGATCTGATGGTAGCCTGAGAATCCATCAGTGAATGAGTAAGCTTCATGTCCTCCTACGTTCTCTAACACTTCATTCGTGAAAGGTGTAGGAAAGGGCTCATGTAGGCATGCATCATTCAACTTCCTCAAGTGGACACATATCCTTATTCCTCCTTGTTTTTTGTCATGAACTACCATCAACTTATCCATTCCGATTCTTCGACCGGTTCTATGATTCCGGCTTTGAGCATTCTGTCGATATCAACTTTGATTTTCTGCTTATATATTGGGTTCAGTCTGTATGGTCGTTGTCTAATTGATCTTGCTTCAGGTCTGAGTGGTATCTTCATTTCTCCTAGCTCTCCGGCTATACCCTTCATCTCTATAAATGTTGTGGGAAACAGGTCGTTGTACTTGCGTAGTAAGTCTGTTATGCTTTCTACTGTTTTTTCATCCCAGTAATCTCCAATGCTGGCCATTTTGGGATTCTCAACTGTCCCAATGTTGACTTTCTTTACCTTGATCGACGCGACAATAACTTCTAATTCGATAGGTGGACCCTCCACTTCTCTTTCGCTTTCTGCTTCCTCGATCTGAACATCTCGCAGATCGTCTTCCTCTGGTGTGTCTTCATGCACATGGTAACAAGACAACAATTCCTTGACTGTCTGTTTGTTCCATTGTTGCTCTTCTGTTATGAGTTCGACTTCTGGTCCCTTGATGAATATTACTCCTCTTATCTGTTTAAGAGCTGCATCTATGTTGGGGTTCTCATGCTTGAATGAGAAAGTGACTGTAAAATTCTGTTGCAATGTCGTCCAAGTCGCAGTTCCTTTGCATAGTTCCTAGTCTGTATAACAGCTCGCTAGTATGCCATCTAGAGTGTATATGAAATTATGAGGCCATTCCTCTGGGGGTGTCTTTTTCCACAACATTCTACACTTCTCCAAGTGTTCACTGGTGCCCGTTGTCCTTCATTCTTCTATCGTTTCTTGTTGTCTTTCTGTTTTGCACCGAACCTTATGCGCAGTAACCGCTTACATTGGTACCAATCTGTGATTGTCTCTTTGTGTGCACCCCACCATCTTGCAGGTGTGGTCTTGAGTGCTATATCAAATGCTAAGAGTCTCTGATTCTCTGAAACTTCATCTTCGTACTGTGCCAAGAATGTTTCCAGATCGTTTATCCCATGGAAGCTGGGTGGTTCCCTTATTTCCATGCCTACCCATCTTACTGTGTGGTCTATTCGTGCACATATTCTTGTGGACACTTCATGTAGCCTTTGTTGCCAGTTCTCTAAACCGGTATCTGAGTCTGTTGCACATGAAGTAATGCTCCGCCAACTGAGTATCCCATCTGCAGTTGGGTTTACATAATCCTCATTGCGCACAGTTGTTCTATACAACTAGATGATTTCCTCTAAGTCTAAGCAAGTAGGTTCTAAAAACCTCTCCCCTTCTGATGGGTCTAATGGTGCAATGACCTTATATCCCCTGACTCAAATGTCATCTTTCTTGTCTTCAAATTGATTATGGCCTGGTTGTCATACCAAACAATGCTGGATATGGTGTTGTGCCGTCCACTATTTCAATGACTTCAAAATCTGCTTTAGTGCGCACTCCATCCAGGTCTACTGTCACTCCTTTCAGTCTATTGATTGGTAGAACTCTGTGTTGGTTTGCTAGTTTTAGTTGAACAGGTGAATATCCTAATGTGGGTTCTTCCATGCATTTCCATGTCTTCTTTGGTAATACATTAACTTCAGATCCTAGATCCAGTATGATATCTCCCATGTTGAAATCACCGACGTTGGCATTCAGTCTGAACTCCCTACTGGTTCTTCTCCTTCTATGTAGGTGATTAACTGTTTTTGGCTCTAGTTTTCTTTCCGTCTTGATGCTACATTTTTCTAGTATGTTTTGCAATGTTTTCACAGATGATGGATCATTTAATACTTTTACACACGATTTCAAAAAGCCTTTGATTGTACTTACTTGTCCCATGGGTTGCATTTCATTGGTATGATCCAATAGCGGAGGCATCTCATACTCTGGTGCTTCCTTGCTTTGCTGCGCAGTTAAAGTCAATGCCCTATCTTCCTTCTGAAATTCTTGTCTTGCTTTCTTAAATATCTCCTTCTCATTCTACGCGTCGAACCACTTCCTTGGTTCAGTGTTCTTCTTCACCCACTGGTTTTGTACTGGCTCTTGTCGGACTGCGTTGTTTCCTGTTTTAGCTCCTCCACAGGTAACTATGTTGATGTTCTATCCTTCGTCCCTCACTTTAGTTGAAATCCACTGAAAATTTTGGTTGTTCTGGTTCCTCTTTTCCTGAATCTTTACTAATAGTGTCAGACATTCCTCCGTATCATGGTTTGATACGTGACAATACATACAAGTTGTTGGTGGAAGCGAATATTCCCTTACATAATGTCCCAATTGTTGACAATTGTGACATACCACTGGTCATGGAGCTTGTCCAAAACCTCCTCTCTCTCGTCCGCCACCTCTGTAGCCTTCTTGATCTCTTCTCGACGCATTATACTGAGGCGCCTGATTGTACTGCGCGATATTGTACTGAGGTTGTGATATGTTGTACTGTGGCTGTGCGATATTATATGGTTGCTGCGCAATGTTATATGGAGTTGGAACTTTATTAAATTGTGGTGCTGCTTTCCCAGTCATCATTTCTGCCTATACTCTATATGCATCTGATGTCCTTTCTCTCATCAGATCCATAGTTCTTCAATCTTTGTCGTCATGGCCCACTGACTTGCAAAAGTTTCAATACAAACTCTGTGGGGCTGTTTGATATTTCTGCATCATTGAGCAGTGGTATGGATCATGGCCTGGTTTCTTGCAGATTTCACAACATAGTCCTCTTGTTGGTAATGGATTTGGCATTTTGGCTGCCATATACTGCGCGAATGTTGGACATTCGTTCTTGTGGTGCCCTTCCGTCCTTCTTGTAGTACACCAAACGACTTCTCGTTTGTCCTTACTCTTATTCTGGTTTAGTTGGAACGTTAAGTTCTTCAAATCCTCCTTTAGTTCTTCGATGGATGGATGCATCTATTGATACTGGTTTTCTTTTAGTTGCAGGGATGCCTACAGAGCCTCTGCCTGCATCTAAAACTTCTGTTGTCGCAGTGGATACTTTAAGTGTGGTAGTAGTGAATTGACGAATAGGTGCCTATGCTGCATATCGATCATGAGATATTTCAACTTTCCCTTCAGTCTCTTGAATCTTTGGTCAATCTCCCATACAGATTCTCTTGGTTTCTGTCTAATCTCAATCATCTTGTTCATGTACTGATCTTCTGAGCTTGGCTTCTAGAACTCGTTTATCAACAATTTCTTGATATTTGCAATTGTTCTGGTTGTCCCTGGTGGATTTTTTGTAGCTAAACTCATATACCAATCTAGTGCATGATCCCTTAGTGTAATCCCTAGCTATGTCAGTTTAGTATCTTTGTCTGTGATCTGTTTTTCTTTCTAAATCTTCTCATAGATGAACAAATGTTTTTCCGGGTCCTTTGATGCTTCTCCTTTGAATTTTGGTAACCTGATGGTAGGATCATGTCCTGCCATTCTGAATGTTGAACTACTACCTCCGCGCAGTGTATATAATTGACTAGTACTGCCTGAACTGGTTCCTCCAGTTGTTGTTCCTTGTGTAGATGTACTTCCTAATGTCTGACTGCTTCTGAACTTCGGTTGTCTAAACAATGGTGTTCTCTTTGGTGTATTAGTCGCACATGGGTTTATGGGTTCCACACTGACATTAATATGGATATGATTTCTGCCTTCTCTTCCCATTCTTGGACCTCTTGTCTTCCTCTCATATGTTGTGCACAAGATTTCCTCAATTTTCTTCACAACCCGAAGATCCTCTACCTCTTCCTCGTCACTCGCCAAGCCTTCCCTCGCGGCTACGACTCTCTTCTTGGTATTCACCTTGTATTGGTAGGGTACTCTGCTATGCGTCTTTCCAGCTGTCGCCATGATCTGCTTGATCTGGTCGTCATCCATCATGATTGGGTCCAAGGGTTCCTCCTTCTTTCCCTTATCTTTTCCTCCTTCCATTTCTCTTTTTTCTGTCAGTGCTTCCCCCCTTCCCCCATGCACGCAGAGAAGTTTTAGCTGTCTGAATCCATTGTCATTACACCTTTGTTATATAACAATATTTTAATAGAAGTATACAACGATCTAATGTACCTTCCTCGAGTTCCTCGTAGAAACTCTTGTTCCGCTGTGCTATACGACTTTGCTGTGTCTACTGTGAACTCTGTTATAAACCCTGCCACAATATTGTCGAGCCAAAAGTCTACTGCGCGGGTGAATTTGTTGTTCACGTGCTGTAACTGCTCAATTTGTACTAGGGTCCACTCTAATTGTTGGATCCGGTTCATTGCGTGGTTATCCTTCAACCTTAGTATCCACTCCTGCAATAAGTGTGGAAAATCACAGAAAAAGTCTTCGTGAAAATTAGTAAACACGTATTTCTCAAGATATTTGCGGGGTGTTATTCTAGGGTTTTTGTTATCTTTCTGTGCAAACTCCAACTCTTTTGTTCTTAGCCAAGTTTTGATCTCTTCTTTTGTGGGATTCCACGATCTCAACATCCCCTTCTATTGGCTCATTGTTTTCTTCTTTTCTTTACTCTTCTCTTGCTCAACCTATCTCATCTACTCAATCCTCTCTTGTTCCTACCAACGAAAACATAACCATTTGTTGGTTACTCTCTCTTATATCCCTTTTGAGTTTATTGACCCAGGGTTCATGTCTATTCCGGTTTCCAACAAAGCCTCTAAAACTATTGGCCCTCCTGGTAAACCAGAAGGCAACGCAACGCACATAGTGCATTGCATAGTCTCACCCGAGATAGTCTTAATGGGTGGCTGCAATAATCATGTGTTTACAACCTATGATTGAGCGAGAGATATGATAACTTTGCAAAGGGAGTGCTACTGTAACTTATTAACGCAGTATACCATTTATTCACGATTTATGCAAGAAATATAATAACTCATTCATTTAGCGCATCTGTTCTTACTAAGACCAGAAAGAAATACATGCATTCAATCATACAACACAAATGTTATCGTGGTTCACCCCCTCCTGGGCTACATCCACAAAGATTTGGCTCTTGGCTCTTTTATTATCGTCATTCTGTCATTACAACGCCGTGCGCTTTACAATTCTCCTCACTTGGGCAATATCTATATGAGGCGGACTAGATCGCACCAGGCTCCTCAGCCTGCGATCTAACCCTCAAGATCTACCCTCCTCCGTCTTATTTAGCTGAACAACTTACAAAAGTAGGTCATACAATAAAATATTACATATCGACTCGCTACAATACTTCTCTCTATAATAACGACTAGTCTTCATAATAATCTCCCCTTTTATGATACCTAAGTATCTATATTTATATGTTTATGGCTCTTCAGCCATTACATTACATTACAAAAACCCTAACCCTATCGTCGTTAGGTCTTCCATGCATGTGCATGTGCTGTTCTCCCTCCAGCTGTCGCTTTCCTCGTGCATGCCTTCTTTCCCAGAATCGCCTTTCTTTCCACTTTAGTCTGCCTCCAACATTCCTCATGGACCCTAACATCTTTCTCCCTACAAGACAAGTTCAAAGAATATAGTACACTGATGATGATGTGAAATGACTCTCTCCTTCCTCTATTTATATGAGAGGTAAGTGAGGTCAATAATATAAAGTGGTCCCAATCCATTGCAAGCTACTTATCCACAAGGATATAGGTCCACATGTGAAGCGCTCCCTTTACAATTGACACATGTCAATTTTCAAGGTGAAGATGTCCAACAAGCAAGGCTCCAAGGAATAAACACTCCCTAAGAAGGTACAACACTCTACCTCCACAATCCTTCAAAGACGCCAACACTCTTATGCCGTGCACTAACTCTATGCCCAACACACCTACATGATCATTCCCTCAACCCAAGCACCTTTAAGTCAAGCTCAAGTCTTCATGCAAGCAACCAAGTGCACCGAAGACATCTAGGGATCAATGCTCTCCTCCAAGATGCCCAACACTCCAAGGAAATTCATCATCCAAGCAAGTCACCCACCTTCCATGTGTGTATCATGATGAATGTCATCATGTTGTCTAGGTCTCCAATGCTCCAAGGAAGAATGACACATAAACATCCACACAATTTCTAGCAGTCAATAAGCAAGCCACCTCACATTGCGACCATCACAATGCATCCAAGGGTAATCCATACGCCATGCACTCCGCGTCACATGAAGCACCCCCAAGCATGGCGTAAACACGTTAAGAGAAACCTCGAAAGCTAACACTTCTCCCTTATTAAATGATTTTGAATGTTTATATGCTTGAACCTAGCATGAAAATGTCAACTTCTTTCCTAGTGCCATTATAGTTTAATTCCTAAATGTTTCCCATTGGATTTCCCATTTATCCTTAAATCCTTGCACAATTATTGAAGCCAAATCACCATACATGCATGCTTTTATGCTATGTACCAATCTCCAATATTACTCTAATTGAAAACTTGAATGATTAGGTCAAAGGCATGTCTAGATGTCGATCCTGGACTCTCGACATCATTTGCACCAATTGGGTTTTCTATATCCAAGTTGGCCAAATTACCATAATAGATGCTACATTTAGTGGTAAATTTAAGGTGTTTAAAATTTCTTTTCACAACAATCCAATTTTATCAATTAGGGTTGGCCATAATCTATTGACTACTCCCATTATGTGTACAATGTTGGGTCTTGTGGAAACCATTACATACATCAAGCTTCTCACTACACTCTAACAAGTAACATTTTTCATGTCTTTAATAAAATATTGCATCTCCTTCCAAAAATAATTATAGATAACAACAAATAATAAAATGATTGCAAATGGAACAATCATCACTCACTCATAAGAGTGAGGGAAACACAAAGCTTTATCAAAGGAACATATTCCAAATGCTAAAATATTCATGAATTGGGGAAACTCTAATTGGAGATCCGAAGACTATGCTAGTACCACAAAGTGGCGTGACTACACACCCTACAAAATGGTGAGAATCTAATTTTAAAACCCAACCAATGTAACTAATAAACATAACCATAACCATAATCATGAAATCCTAATTGGGTCATTGTTGTTGGAACACAACTTTTCCCCCCCTAAGTGCTTTTCTCTCAAAGTAATGGAAGATTAAATACCACTAAATGAAGTTTATAGACGTCATTGTTGTGCATATATTGGGTAATCCCTTGTATTTGATTTGGTATCATGTGTTGCATTAGTGGCCTAGTTGATTAGGTGGGTAGGCATCATATAATTTCCTCCATTTGTTATTGGAGTTGACCAAGTTATATCATTATGTAGATCCCCATGCATTGTGAGTGTAGTCTTCATAAATATTATACTAAACATAAATCCAAGGAGGCTTTTGTGTACCATGTTTTTCAAGACCACCATACTTACAGGTTTGTGATGAATATCGATGATTGTATATTTTTTATTTGAAATAGATTAAATATCAAGTCTGGTTTGGAAAGGAATAAGAATATGAAGTGGGATAAGAATGTGGATGTGCTAGAAATTGACTAATTTTGCTGGTTTGAAGGCTAAGAATCTAAGAACCAGGGTAAATCAAAGTTATTAGTAAAAAATGGATCATTACTTAACATCATTGGTTTCTCAACGCATTGAGAACTTTCCAACGAGTTAAGAAACTATGAAAACAAAAAGCATATCGGAAGGTTATGGCCTCTCTTTCTCTCTCTCTCTCCACACACACACTCACTCACATACACACACACACATATATGTATATGTATGTATGTATGTAGAGAGAGAGAGAGAGAGAGAGAGAGAGAGAGAGAGAGAGAGAGAGAGAGAGAGATGCTTGCATTGTAGGTTCATTTACAATCCATATGGGGTAGATGTGCAAAGTCCAAGTGTAACTAGACCACCATATCACTAAGTGGAAGCCATGTCGATGCCATTACTCACACATATGGAGATAACCATGTAAAGTTACCCAAAAAGATCTTGAGAGATCATTTTACTTTATTTTGAAAGACTCATATTAGTTATGCTCTAAAGAAGGAATTACAAACTTTTAATGTAAAATGGACTAGTGATATGTCCTTAATAGATTTATTAAACAAAACGTTTATGAGCTGATTATTTAATCGCAAAACCTTTGATTGTATTTCACTAGGTCTTCAAACAATTCTATGAAAAGTGCAGAGAGACGAAACAAAACATGATTTAAGTAGAGGACAATCTAGATAATTTTTTTAACACAAACAAGATAATTTTTTCTTGTTGTGAGCTCAAATATCCAAGTTGGGGATTGAAAGCACAATAGGTTAAATGATCATGAAGCCGTTGTAATGTATTTTTTTGGATCATGTTATAACCTCGTTCGATTTAAGATCAATTAATGATTATTTATTAATGAAATTGTTTCTAATTGAACCAAATGAAGGTATTACTTTGATTTATACCAAAATCCAATTAAAAATCCGGTCGAAAATTATTGTTCATAAAAGTCATGGATGAATGAGATGGACGAAAAACATAATTGAGTTCAAAATATATTTTATAACCAATTACAAATTGACATGTGTCAAGAAAATTTCAAATAAATCATGCACGGTCTTAAAATTCGTAAAGTAACAACTTATATCAAAGTAATCATGTGCTAGATTGAATGATGCAGGTAAAGCGGGGATCAACAATTTAGGTAAATTGCAAAGTGTGACCATGTAGAATTTAGAACTATCTTTTGCCTCCGGAAACTGGAAATTGCTTAGATACATGTGGCTTCTTATCAGTTGTGGAGCCAAAAGCCATAGTTGTAAAACCACCATCTTAGCCTCCACAAATTACACATCTGATTTGTATCAAATTACTTAGCATTAAATGTAGTTGATTAAAGATTAATGAAATTATTTAGGTATCAAACCTACTTGATATATCTCATAATTTATTACCAATCTACTCATTTTGAAAATAATTTATTACCAATCTACTCATTTTGAACATTTAGGGTTGAATACGATTAATCATCAAGGTAAGCTTCTTCTGGTGTTAGAATGAACACAAATTGTCCAAGATCAAAGTCAAAAGAATGGTTTCAAAATCTTTGTAGATCAATTTATGTACATTGTTTATACAATAGTGCATGATGAAAATCCATCCACATTATTCTCAGAGTGCACACAACTTTTCCGGTTGAGTCCGGATTGTAGAGTAGGAGATTGGTATTTGTTTAAGGAATGTACAATTATCAAGATTTATGGATCATAACTCAAACCATACCTACTTCCAATCTTTGCGACTCCAACAATTTTTTCTTGAGTGTATTAGACAAAGATTAAACTTAGATTTTATTCATTTTCCTACAAGAAACAAAAAGTTACTTTTTCCTTACCTGCTGAATTTTTCTCTTTCATAGTCAAAAGCAAATGTGCACTAATTGAAAAGAAAATGTACACTGATTGTGGTTGGGAAAATTATGAAATCCTTTAATTTTATGGAAGGAAAAGTGTGGCATTATGATCCACATCATGTTATTTATAACCTATAAGTTTTCTTTTCTCCTTATTTTCATCTTTCACATTCAAAGATAGAGATATTGGCAAACAAGGACAGTTGATCAAAAGTGCAGGAGGTTCGATAGGTCAGAAAGCTCCCATGGAAAATTGTTATGTTTCAAGTGAGAAATGACTACATAGTGTTGTTTGGATGCATATCTCGACAATCCTAGCCAAAACTATTTAATTTGTTTGTGACATTGCAAAGGAGGAATTAAATGTGTTGGTAAGTTAAGATGCTTTCAAGAGTCTAAATTGACATCATGAACTGGTTTTTTGATTAAGGCGTGATAAAGGAGTTATTTCAAACTTTTTATTCCTTTTTATTCACCAAGATCGCTTTTGAGTGCAAGGTGAAGATCATACTCGAAACATAAAGTTTTTTAGGTCGTTCATGTGTGTGCTTCACTTGAGGAAACCACAATGTTTGATTGTAATGTCCCCATTTTGATCCCATGATTAAATTATAATTAATTGTGTTTAACATTGTTTTTTTTTCCAGGGATATTTAATTACCATGCCATGGTGATATTGACATATTGAACATTGTAAATGTATTTTCATTTAATGGAGAATCCAAATAGTTGATTGAGCATGAGTGCCTATAGGGGCTATGATACCATGAGTGGGGAATAATGAGGGGCCTAAGGGGGTTAATCGGGCCTAATAATCCCAAGCCACCTTGTTAAAGTATTTTTTGAGATTTACATATATTTTCTCTTTTTTATAAATCCAAAACCAATCATTGAATGAAGAAATCTAGTTGGTGGAAGAGTCACCTCCCTAGTTATGAGGGTAGGTGGAAAGTACCCATATAATGGGATGAGGCCATTAAATGCACAGGGGAGGTAGTTGAGAGAGTCACCTCCTTAGTTAATTGAGGTATGGGTTGAGTACAATTAGTTTTGGGAAAGTGTGGAGGAGTAAAAGATTGCATGGAAAAAAAATAGATTTTTGAGCAGGAAATCAGGGGTATTTTTTGAGCAGACAATCGAGAACCAATGTGGAGTATGCATGCAAGGGAGAAGGGCCAAACTTCTCCCAACAAAATCCATTGAGCAAAATCACCCAAGAGAGGAGCATTTGAAGCCATTATTGAGCAAGAAATCTTTGGATTTGGCTAGAGCGCGAGACTGTGATTTGGGCCTTGTTGGATGCATGTAGAAGGCACTATGAAAATCCTTTTGAGGGAATGTTTTGCAGTGAAGGGAGATCACCCTTGTGATGTGAAGAGCCAACAAAAAGGAGTGCCTGCAAGTCATGTGTGCCTTGTGAACTCATTGGTGTGAGTTCAATGCAAAATTATACATGTGAGAGACTCTGAATGGCCCTGTAATTTTTGAGAGTTACCTATAATTCACCCTGGTGGTATCATAGCCTACGTAGGGGTGGGCAGTTATAGAAAGACAATGCGACTATACATTAAGTTGAGTGGAAAATCGCTCATCATCATTCAGTTGGTTGGACAAACATTGTAGACAAACATGTTCTTAATTTTGTGCTACCAATTTATATATTCGTGTTTAATAATTGAAAAATGCATGCATGGATAAATTATGAAGTTGCATTGTCAATGAGAAAGCTTTATGGGAGATTTGAAGAAGCATGTGTTGAGTTTATTGTGTTCAAAACATTATGTTGTAAGAATAATTGAATAAAGTCTTGAATGCTATAAGTCTTGTTGTTGTGGTAAAGTTTAAATCAAAATGTCACGATTGAATCTTGAGTGTTTATGGAGTTGAAAGAGCATGAATTTTTCGTTTCTTGTGTGTCAATATTTAGTTAGCTTGCAAGTTATTTATATTTGTCCTTGAATGTATATATAATGGTGTTGTTATTAGAATTATGAGATATAGTAAAAGGTTTATATGGACTTCTGCATTTTTGATGCAAATCAAGAAGTCTGGGGTAACTTGTTATAATAGAATTCTCTCTTTCAAACTAGTAGAAGAGTGCTTCTATATAATACTTGAACTTAGCTTATTTTGATTGTTTTGATAAGTGATTAGAGAAGGGCTCTATTTTCATCTTGATAGAAATGCATGGATGTTATGGTTTGGGCCCTATGAGTTATAGGTTTAGTTGTTGGTATGCTTATAGTTCGAATAATGTGGATAAAGGAAGGATTTCATTGTTTGCATGTTAGATGATTGTTTCCTTTAGTTTGTTGAATAATTGATTTGATTTGATGTGATTATGGCTAGGTGTTTAGTGACTAGACTCTAGAGCTAGTTTAAGAGGATCTTTCTTTTAAAATAAAGATCCTGCTTTAAATGTTTAGCTAACTATAAGAGGTCTAGGGGGACCATGGACCTAGTTATTCTAGGAAGAAATACTTCCTATAATACAACCTAATTTCTCTCTAATGACTAATAAAAACAAGGAGCTCTCATGACAAAAAGAGTCTACTATAAATCATTTTAACTTAAGTCCCCGTTTAATGTTAATTAAAGATAGGTAATTCCTTTGGCTCTTGGGACTCTCAGCTTCTAAGACCTTCTTGTGAGGGAGAGTGTAGGTTGAACCTTAGATGTTTAATCTATAACTATTGAAAGGAACCCTTGTTAATCCTTAGTAAAAAAATGATAAGATTTTCTCTCAAGCTTGAGCAAGTGTTGAGTCTAGGACTTAGGTATTTTGTTACCTTATAGATGTTAAAGGATTCCTATTCTAGATTCTTTTCCTTAGTTTAACTTGGGAAAAGCCCTTAATTTTTTGCAAGGAAAACTTGGAATTTTCCCTAAGGCAAACCTAGCAAAATTTTGCATATCGCACGAAAAATATTTTTGAGTGATACAATGTGTATTTGTAACATCCAGATTTCATTGATCACATTTTCATAACACTAATTTATTCTTTGAGGACACTTGCGTGCAAGTGATCTGGATAAACATGAAATTATAAGATTAGTTGATTTAGTTTATGAGTTAAAAGTTTATGCTATAATTGAGTATGAAATTTATGATATGTTATCAATATTGATGTATAACATTGACATGTATTATGATGATGTTTCTTGAGTGTGCATGAAACATGAAACGATGAGGATGCTAATGGCATTGACATAATTCCTTGGACTCCGGATTTAGTCAGGGAGTGGAATATTGACTTTGATTATGAGTACTTGATTTTATTATGCATGCATTATGATGATGATTTCAATTATGGATTTCATGTATAAGAATTATTAGTATTATTTTGTGAGTGGATGCAGACATGGTAACACTTACTAATCTGACTCACATATGGAGTAAAGGGGTCATACATAAATATCAAATAAATTAGGGAGAGGTGTGACAGTGTCCTTGTCACAACCTAATAACACCCCCGCCGTACCTTGAGTTGAAGGTTAACGACTACCTTGCTCCTGAAAGGTCCACGATGTCGTGAGGGCAGACTGAGATAGTCAATCACAAGGATTTACGAGGGGCACACAATAAGGCAGATTCCTTATTCCTCAGTAATACCTTAGTCTCACACAAGGTCAACAAGTGGAGTATCGACTCCAAGCGTCGGAAACATTCCAAACTAAGTCAAAGAGAATAACATAGAGAATGGTGAGTGACACCCTTGGAGCACATCAATACGTCTTGAAGGGCATGTCACATGATAATGAAAATAAAATAAAATAAATAAAATGGAAATTGAAACGTCGAGTTAAATTAATAAAAAATCAGAAGACCATAGAGAACAAAATGAATACTTAGAATTGGTTAGAAAAGTGAATATAATTTTTATATTAATTTATGAACCAGAACATAAGAAAATCTAAGTCTAAATGCTTATGCCTAAACAAATTTATAATAATGGGTATAAGGGAAACTTAGAAAATAAAAACTAGTAAAGAGAGAATACAACTTCAAGACATGTGCACAATGTGTGCATGAAATTCATAAAAGTTATTTATTTATTTATTTATTTTTTATTATTTATTATTTTTTTAAATTAAAATAAATTATTTCATGAGGAAATGTGGTGTCAACATAGAGTTAGAGTCTTAAGTCAAAATAGACTCTAAAAGATAACTAAGAGAAGAGTCCTAATCAAAATCCAACAATAAATTAGTTAGGAGACACAATAAAGGAGAAATTGGGGAATTAAGGGACAACTAGGAGAAAATCTAGGAACTAACTGTGGAGGTGAACAAAAGTTTCAAAAATTGTTTAATTAAAAAGAAATAAAACATGTGCAACTTGAGGGAAGAGTGACATGTGTTTAGGGTGAATACTCTCTAAATTTATTATTAAAAAATATCTAATTAAACATAAAAAAATATCTAATTAAACATGAAAGGAAAAATGTTAAGACATAAATTCTTATAAAAAGAAAGAAGAAGAAGTAAGGGACCCTATTGCAGGATGACTGAAATGATGCCAAAATTTCTTGTGACTAGTTTTCTTGTATGCGTTGGGATGCAAGTATTGTATAGGAGGGGCATCTCGTGGCAGGTTCTAGTTCAGTGGGTAATATCCCACTTGTCAGCAGAAGGTGCTCCTTGTTTCCTATATATCTCCCAAGGTTCTAATATCTACCTAAGCATCGAGCATTATAATCCATCTTGTGGGCTCCTCCTTCATGTCTTGGCACTTGAATTTGAACTTGTGTTGTGACTTGTGTTATGTGGCTGACAATTGATAGACTTAGGGCTTGGAGTTTGGGCCTCGGGCCCATTAATTTTTTTCCTTTGATTTCTTTAAACAATATTTGCGCTCTGTCAATCGGGTTTTGAATTATGGAACATAGCGATTAAAAGCTTTGAAAATTACAAAAAATATTGTTAAACCCTGTATATTGAATGGTTATACCAAGTTAAATAAATCCCTTGTACTTTTATGCGATCTTGTTTACAGTTAATTGTATATGTGTAAATCCTATTATAACACACATTTATATTGTGGAATGCAACTCCTCGTAAACACATCCCTTGCCATTAAAATCGAGTTGGTAGTTGTTTTATTCTTTGGAGATAAAAATTATTATATGTAATAATTTGTAATTTTCATGAATGGTGTATTATTCTAATTAAATGAATAATGATATTGAAACTAGTTGCGTGAAGTTGTAAAGTTACCCCCTAATACTATCATATTGATATATGTATTCATTGTATTTGCTTACTCATTGATGATATCTTAATGAAGGTTGTTACCGTATTGCACAAAAACAATCTATTTTTTATGTGATAAAATGTGTATCGCACGAAAATAATCTTCGTGTGATATAGTGCGTATCACACGAAGAAAATATTCATGTGATAAAATGAAGACAATAGAAGCAGAGCTTCAAGACTTATAGAATTTTGATGAAGTCTAAGTGTATCACATGAATAAGAAGTTTGTTTTGGTGCAATACATTGTAAGAAGGAATCTTTGTGGTGATGTGATATGTCTTATCACTTTGAGGAAAGTTTTTAAGGGTGCAATGTATCACACTGAAAGAATTTATGATGTCATACATCGCAAGAATATAATTTTTGTGGCAATGCGACAAAAAAAAACAATAAAGGAAGGGAAGTTTTCTTTATTGAGACAAAGTGAGATCATAATGATGCGATGGGAAATGATCATGTCACAAGGATCGAAAGATCGACGTATGTGATTTATCGTACCGAAATATTTTTGGTGCGATACACCACAAAGAGACAATGTTTGTGGGCTTGCGATAAAAAATGTGGAAAAGAACACAAGGCTCACCACAACAAAGGAATATTTCTTCCCCATGTCGCAAGGAAAAAAATGTTCTCATGATGCAACAAAGGGGACCGTCGCACACATGGAATATTTGGGCTGATGTGACACACCACGAGGAAGTGAAGATGAATGTGATACATTGCATGATGCAAATCTTTGGGGTGATACGATAAGCCTTTTTGCGGAAGGAGAAAGTTTTTGGAGGTGTGATATACCACACAAAAGGGAAAACGAGTGTGATATGTCACATGAATAAGAAGAAAGTTTTTGGTGATGTGATGAAGAAGGAAAGGAAGAAAGATAAACAAAAGGTAACAAAAAATGAGAATAAGGAAGAAAATGAAGATCAAGAGAAGAATGAAAGAAAACTTAAAGGATATGAAAAATTATATGATGCGATATATCACACCAATAATTTTTAGGTGCAATACACCTCATGGGGTAAATATTGGAGATGCAATACATGCGACATGAAAAATTCTTTGGCACGATAAAGGTCATTGCAGGTAAAAAATTTAGGCTCAACATGAAACATGGAATTTTTTTTGGAGTGATACACCACAAGATGAAAAATTGTGGGGTGGGATAAGTCGTATCACGAGAAAAATAAATTTGTGTGATATGCCAAAACATGAATTTTCTCAAAAATAATGAAATGGTCATACAAGTTGTGGCGTGTCGTCATATGGTGACATATAGGATCGAGTGCCACATAGGCATGATGAAATAATCAAGTGAAGAAGTTTAAATCTTTAAAATAAAAAAACTTCTTGCTCTAAACTCGAAATTGAGCAATAGTACAATTGTGAAAAAGCTCTCAGAATTGGCATAAGATTTGAATTAAGGAAAGGTAATTTGGTAGGAAATCAAGAAAATTTAGTACCCTGTACCCTCAATTAAGAATAGAGGGGATTGGGTATGTTATAGGTGGTATTAGAGCTATGGTTCAAATATTGAACCTGAACAAGACATAGATAGACCAAAAAGGAAAAATTGCTTGAGCTTGATTGTTTCTGAGTGTGAGTTGGTAGAATCTCTTGCAAAATGATTGCTTCTTGGGTTAGGACTAAAGATTGAATAAGAAATTCCTTGTGTTGGGGAAATTGATTTGAGATTTATGATAATCAATCCATCTATTTTGAGGTGGAAGCAATGTGAGGTAAAGACTATGTCCATGTTGAAGGTTATGAAATTTTGATTGCTAATATGGGTAACTAGTGGTGGATGCACTAAGCACCTAGAAAGATAAGAAACATACTAATTGATGAGGCTTATCCATGTTCTTGTATATGGTTGTAATGCATGAGCATTGAAGGTATTTTCCTTTCCCTTAGGATTGTCACCTTGGAAAGATAAGGTATTATTTCCTTGTGGTGTATAAATGACTGCTAAAGTGAAATTGTCATATGACTACCATGAAATTTTTTAGTTGGGGTTAAAATATCCATCTTGGATGATATACTATGTTGCTAATGGAACTTAGAAAGTAACACCTAGAAAAGGGTCCAATGGCACGTGAACAAGTAATTTTCTAAGTTGATAATCTTATTGAGTAAATCTAATATTCCTAGAAAGGAAGGCATATGCCTATTGACCTAAGTGCATGGATTTTGATGTGAATGCTTGCATGAATAAATTGACTATGGAGCAATAAATAATACTTGTTATGTTTTGGGGTAATACTATTGATTACCTAGTTGACCTTAACTTGAAGGTTCTGTTTTATTTTGTCTAGATACTTGCTTGAATGGGTTGTATGCCACTCTTTAGAAAGAACTAGTATGAAATGATCAAAAGAAAGTGTGAAAGATTGTTCTCTTGTTGTTGGCTTCCATGAGAAATAGGGAAGTGTACTTATGATTATGGCTTTGAAATTGTCATGTGAATGATTTATTGTGGACATGCATAAAATAGATTGATTTTAAGGTTGAATATATGTGCATGTGTAAATACGAAAATGTACAAATGATGAACATGCACACATACATGTCGATGTGTGTGTGTGTGTGTGTGCACATGTTCTTGAAGACACAAATTGAATGCATCCACGTGGATGCATTCTTATGTTATATCCATTGAAATCAATATGTGAATGGTTGAAATGATAGAGTTTCTATTAACTCATGAGTTGGAGATCATTTCAAGAGTTGTTGATATTGCAATGGGGAAATTGCATGTTAAAGCAGTATGTGGATAGACTACGTGAAAGCTCTGTCAGGAGAACAAAGTTATAAAAAATGATGAAGGAAATGTAAATATGTAGATGAAGACCATACATGTCTTAGAATGTTATCATGAGAAATTTATTTTCATTCTTGCAACATTGGTTGAAACAATTTATGAAAATGGAACTAAAGAAGTTTAAGATAGGGAGAATCCCTCTAGATGACTCTTATTATTCAAAGGGAATGGTTGATCCTATTGGAAAACTTGAACCAAACCAAATTTGTATCATTTTGGATCATAGGGAAAGCATCTGGTAAGGTGTAATGTTCCCAAGAAGATTCGCTAGGAACTTAAGGGTTTAGTTATGATTTGTTTGAATTGTTTGTTTGAATATTTTGCAGGTTGCTTCTCAAGGTTGCGTTGGATATGTTTTGTTGAGTTTTATAGAATTATAAATGATGAACATGGCACAAAAATATATGGAAATAACAATATACAAGAGAGAGAACATAAGACAATAACCAACAACTTTAGATTTCACCTTTATTTATTTAATAAGCTGTCCTCCATACAAGTGATATACATATCTGGAATAATAAAGATAACATATAGAAGTTGAGTCCTCCTAGTCTTCCAATAGAAACATGCAAGTCTGAACAAGATCAATTTCTTTCCCTTATGATTACTAGCACCCATATCTGATTGAGTTGTGTTACGAGGAAAATATCTCTATGGCATGGGGTAAACCACAACAGTCGGAATGAAACACATAAATCAACTCTAATCCAAAGTATTCTACATAAATGAAATGTTAACAAGACAAGGTCAAGAGCCTACCTCGTCCGGACGTTCAATGAAGACCACCGTTGAGCACACAACTCAAAGCTTTATACCTGCAACTTATCCTCAACAACCAATATACACAAGAATATGGTGATAATATATAATGTTAGCATTTAGATCAGCATAATCCATTAACATTCATGAGAAATACACCCATGGAATAATAATTCAAATATTTACAAGATATCAATTGGACGAGAAAAGAGTATTTCTATTAAAATAATCAACATAAGTATGTAGGTGACAAAATGTTGTAGCGACACATATCGGAACCAAGAAACTAAGTCCCTCTAGCTGGGCCTCCACCACTCCAATCCTCCTCCAATGAAAAGCTCATATAAATGAGACAATGAGGTTCTCCATCACTAAGAAGGAAGATCTTGGTGGCTGAACAATGAGTTCATACTTTCAAGGATAAAAGGATGCAGACTCAATATGAAGTGAAATTTCTCCAGAGTATATTTCCTCTCAAAGTTGAATTCTCTCCTCCTTCAAGGCTTGGATATGGCTCAATTTATAGCCTTCAAATGGAACTAAAGGGATGAGTCAGAGCGTTTCCAGTATATGGAAGGTTAAGGATCATGGATCTTGTGACTTGACATGGAAACCCGACATAATTTTTAATTTTGAGCACAAAAACCTGATGTACGCAGGATGTAATGGAGCAGCCTACATATACGCTTGTTGTCTAACTAGTAGGGAACGCATATGTGGAAAAATGTGTTTTTTTTTGCTCTGGAAGGTAAAAAATGGGACTTCAAGTCTGCATAGGGAAATGGAAATACCATGAAAGCAAGTTTCATGGAGTGAGGAATTTTTTTCTATAACAGATGCCCCCTAATGTGTGAGGTCAGAGGAGTATTTGCGATGGCTGAAATACATTACAATTACCAGAAGTGGAGTAATGGAGACTTAGCTGGAAGTGCTAGTTACTCATGAGAATATTACAATCCATAATGACTTTGTACACAAGGCTGCTGATCTGAATTACATTGTAGATCCATGTGGAAATATACCAAATAGTTGTTCATGGCCATGAATAGGAAATACAAAGTAGACACATGCCATAGGATGTCATAGTCATGAACAAGACCTAGTGGAATCCAATCTCAAAATCAATCTGAATATATCTGCATACAATGGAGTACAATCTAATCTCCCATGATCACTGAAGTCATATAGGTACTGGTCAAATGAAAGACAACAACATAATAGGAATGTTGCTACTGTAAGATGGAGGTCTTCTACACTATCCATTGAAGGCACAAGTCTACATCATGTGAATAGAGGAGTTGATGTTGAACACAATGAGACTTCGTTTGATTACTAGTCATTAAGGTATACCATTAACAAACACAAGATAACCCATCGATAATGAAAGTAGGTATCAAGGAACCGAGTACATTCTTGCAAGTGTGAATAAGAGTGTTGAGGTCGAACACTTGAAGAATCCATCGATCAGGAGACATTGATGTATTCCCAACTGTCGATGGCGGGAGAACCTACCACTGATGACTACAAGACTCTAGGTACTCATAGGACTCTAGGTCTCATTTCCATAATAGATGACTTGAAGTCGATGGAAGGAGACCTGCTGAAAGGAGAGCATTAGAGCATCTCTCATCAGTCAACATGAGGTAAAAAACAATAACTTGATGATTAGGATGAGCTCAGATGAATAAGATGTTCATGAACCAATGACCTTGTGCGTCTTTTTCATGCACCATATGCAAGTAATGCATGGAAAATACCCTCTGAATAACATCCAATAAGGAAGATTGTCGAAAAAGGAGAGGAAACCACCAATAAGGCTAATGACATCCAAGACACTGCAAAAATCCCAATGTGTGAATAGATTTATTTCTGTCGAACATAAGGGAAACCCCCCAGTCAACCACTAATGAGGATATGTCGACTACTGGGTTCAAGGTTACCTACCCATAATGAAAGTAGGACCAGGGTGTGTGTTAGGACTACAAATTCATGTGACTTTGAGACACATCGAGGGTATGGATAACATGCAAAGTCAAGAGTTCTTAGAAATGACCAAAAAAATCTTATAAACTTCCTTTGAACAAGAGCATGAGACATATGGATAACTCAAGAAACATAGACTTGATGATGAAACTTTGTGATGTAGGAGGCATCAACAAACTCTCCATAGGGACTGGAAGAATAACTAGTCCGAGGAGTAAACTCTAAGTAATGAGCTCAACTTCCTAATGTCATGCTAAACTAAAAATTTGGATGACAATGGACTCAAAATTTTGTTCTTTGTTCAAAGGCGTCACGATTGCTGTCAATATGAGATAATATTCTTCTCCCTCCCGTCTTTTTTTAGTTTTTTCATAGGAAAATAAATGTTTTGATACAAGAGCAGAAACAAGTGTCACGAGTAAGAAACTATCTCCAAATAATGGAACATACCTATTCTCAATGAAAGGAAGTGCATGTGGGGCATGGACACCCATGGGAATGTTTCCTCTTAGGGTACAAGGTGTCAAGCTACAGAGGATATAAACAAGGCCCTGCTTGGCTAGTGATGCAAATTGCTGAGGTAAGAGGCTTACAAATAGAAAGAGGGAACCAACAATAGGCTCAATACTGCAAGCAGGAAAATGGAATGCTAATACACTTAACTCCAAAGAATGTCATTTTTCGTATATTTAGTCCCCTAGGCCCGAAAAAGTATAAAATAATACTCAGGAGAACTCTTATAGAAAATGTTGACTAGAGTGTTCCTTTTTTGTAAGTAGTGTACTTGGTCCAAAAAGGGTTAAACTTACACCAAATAGACTTCTTTTCAAAGTCATTTAACGAGTGTGAAAGAGACAAGTTCACTCGACAATATTTTCTCTTTTTTAGAGAGTCAGAAACGAGCTTAAACAAGACTCAGTGGGAGTCCCATAGGTGAAGGTCAAAATGCTTGTGAGTAAGAATATGAGGTTCGAACGCAAAGTCATATCAGAACTATAAGGAACTCCCGGTCCTATGGAATAACTTCTGCAGGGAACCAAATGAAACAAAGGTTCTAACTAGGGAACCCATGTTTGGTAGGCCTCTACCACTTAATAACAACACTTCTAGTAGCAGTAAGAAGGTTTCATGTCACTAATAAATGTGTTTGTTCCTAAGGTATATAGATCACATTGATAGGACAATGCAAGAATGAAAAATGTAGTGACAACCTATCCTATATGCTAGTGAAAGAAAATACCTGCTGAAGGCACAAACATGCGGTATGACGTTAGAAACCGTAAAAAATCCTAGACAAAACCACAAAAACGAACTCTTTCCACTGTACTATTAGTCCATAAGGTCAAAAAATCATCCCAAAATATATGAAGTGGGTAAAAAATTTATACTAATAGTAAAATAGACCATTTTACCATACCATTTGAGTTTCTTCACCCATATAGTGCATTTTAGGCCATTTTCCCCACAATATTCAAGTTTTGATTGCAGGATCTACGATCAACGAAATTAGAAACCGTATGGACCAAGTAAGTTACCTTCCCCTCCTCTTCATTTTCAGTGGTTTAAAATTCATATTTAGTCCTCATTTTTTGAGTTTTAGAGGGTGCAACATGTAAACTAGGGTGTACGCGGGTGATATTTCATCGGGTCACGTACATGCATCCATGTACGTGGGAAAAACAAAGCTTTCTCGCGTATATGCAGACCTATACACGACTGGTTGCATGTTAGCCCATGTACAAGTCCATAAAAAACTTTTTTGACAAAATTTAATTGAAAAAATGACTTTCCTTTGGCAGGATGGTGATTGAATGGAGGGAGAGGGAGCATGAAGAAGTGTATGTAGCAGTGGAAAGGGATGCAGGGCCCCAAATAGCTTTAAACACATGTGGCCTTTATAAATTTTGGTCTCTCAAAGGAATGAGGGCTCAAGTGAGGTTACACTAGATGCTCGTAAACTATTCGGATCCAGAGACATAGGCCTTCAATATCGATGGGAAATCATTGAGGATTGAAGTGGATGACATATATTTTATCATAGGATTGTCTCACCAGGGTGAGGTAGTGAATCTCAAGGCCGGGGGATGGGGGTGGTATGACCATGGAGGAGTACATTTACACCCAATGTGTTGCAGGAAGATATAAAGTAGGGAGCCAAATCCCTATCATGGCGATCAAGAACCTGAGATTAAATATCATCGTACTTGCTCTTAGATGGATCTCAGGGTTGGCCTCGTTGTACCAGGCCTCAAGGCCACTCATGTTCTGTGCATTGGAGTGTTTACCATCCACTGTTTATTACTGGTGTACCTCACCGTTGACTAACATGAAGATCCAACTGACATATTACAAACAAGGAAGAAAGAGAAACTTCAAATTTGCATCTATTCTATGTAGTTTTTTCTTTGAGCGAGTTCTAGGCTTGAGCCCTAGAGTATAGATTATTCTACATGGACCGTGTAATCCAACCATGTCATGGTGGATTGATCTGAGAGGTGGCTAGGAGGTGGTAGGGTGCCAACCCCCTACAATGATGAGTTCTTTTTATGGTGGCTTCGACATGTCATAGCCATTGACGAATGCTCTTATGCTAGGATCGACTACATAGGGGATCCAAATATGACTTTGCCACTAGGTTCTGCCTATGGTGATATTGGTAAGAAATGTTTTTGTATATTTCATTTTTTGTGTTTTTTCAAAAAGAATAAAAAACACAAATATTTTTGTATGGTATCAAGTATTATCAATTTCTTTGTCACATAGATGTAGGTCCACAATGAATAGATGGATTCCCACAACATCAATGTAGGATCCGGGGAGATGAGAATGCGGGAGGAGATGTAGAGAGAGTGCTGCAGAATGTGTAGGGGAACCTATCTCGATTGATGCACATGATTCATATGGTTCAAATGGAGGATCTGCCAGAGGCTATGCAACGACAGGTGGTGGGTGTGCCCCGTGTGTGGGTGCGACTCTTCTGGCATCTCGCAAATGCTGTAGTGTGCTATCATGATACACATCCGGCGCCACATGCGTATGTGCATGGTCATATATATATATATNTATACCGGCCATATATGTATTTTGAGGGTGTGAGCCCCATCTTGTACTATGACACCATATTTTTGAAAAGATGAAATATAAAAACTTTGGTCTTCGACTTTACTTATATATGTTACAATGTGTACATGCATGAATGTGTTTTCTTTACTTTAGTTATGTGAAAAATGCCAATCTAAAACGTAATTAACATATGCATCGGATACATGATTAAAAATTCTAGGTATGTGATTATAAGTAAAAAAATCAAAGTATCGTTCCAAAAGTTGTACCCGTAGGAATCATCGGAGTAGAGTAGGGTCTCGCACATGGTAATTGCCATTTAATTGACATACGACTAACTGGGATTCCAAGGAAACCTATAAATACTAAACACCATGTGAAATGGCATTGCGTAATAGTTCTATAACAACGCTATACTTAGCCACATTATTTGTTGATGGCTCTAGAAAAACAACACTTGAAGATACCAGTTGGCCCTAGGGTGAGTAAATGACCCAAGCGGCGGAAGCCATGTTCCATGTATGATGACTGGAACATTCTGAGAATCCTAGGTAAAATGAAGTCTCCGTTGACATCTACCAACCAAGGGAAAACTTGATAAGCAATCGAATGAAACAAAGGAAAAGATGTATATACACTAAGATACACTAGTATACAAAGAGTCACACCCAAGCTTGAGGGCTCAAGCATAATATATTTTAAGTTAGAGCCCATTTTTGGGCTCATCCAACATATTCCCTTCATAATCTTCCAATTCATAGGCTCCTTTCTCTAAAACACATCGCACGATATAAGGACCGTGCCACATGGGGTTGAAATTGCCTTCCCCCAATGGTTCTTTGGATTGGTCATACAGGAAAACCAAGTCACCCTCAACGTACTGTTGAGGACAGATAGACCTATCGTAATAAACCTTAACACATCGTTTATTCGCTTCAATATCCATAGAGGCATCTCAACACATCTAGACGCTCTAGGTGCACAAGGCATTCTTCAAGATCAGATGTGTCAGGTAGGAGCTCAATTTCCAGTTTGAGGGAATGGATTTCACATTCAATCGGAAGGATAGACTACATTCCATTTACTAACTGAAAAAGGAGAAAAATTGGTGGAATTATTTACCGAGGTTCGATATACCCAAAGCATAGGGTAAAGAATTAGATGCCAGTCATATTTACTCTAGTTGACAGTTTTTTGCAAGATGGTCTTGAGAGATTTATTCACCACTTCTACTTGTCCATTTTCCTGGGGATAATAAGGGGAAGAATGATCATGATTGAACCCTATTTTTGATGCTAACTCCTTCATCATTTCATTCTAAAAGTGATTTCCATGATCAATGACAATCTCCTTTGGGATTCTGAACCGGGCTATAATTTGGTTGAATACGAAGAATGTTGTCGTCTTACCATCAGATTTAATGGTAGGCATGGCATATTCCCATTTAGTGAAGTAATCCACGACCACAATAATATGTTGATTTCTCCCAATCAAAGCTGGGTTACAGTCCATAAAATCTACCCCCCACTTGGTGAAGGGATCGACGATGATGACTGGGTGAAGAGGGGCTAGATGCAAGCACTTTTTCTGAGCGAACACCTAGAAAGGGTGACACTTCTTGACCGCTTCAACACAATCTTTAAAAATTGATGGCCAAAAATAACTGGTTCGAAAAATGTTTTGGGCTATCGCAAGCCTAGATAGATGACCACCAAAAGACCCACTGTGACAGTCATTGAGAACTGACTCATCTTCCTCGTGATTCAAGAAACAACGCAAAATATTATCTACTCCTTGACGATACAAAGTGTTGCTGATGATAAGGTAGTTTTTTTCTTAATGACATATATGTCATCGATCGTCTCTCGAAAGATGTTGGGATAGCTTCAAGGTTTGAAGATAAATTAGAATGTCTCCATACCAAGGTTTTGAAGATGAGAAAAGGAAAATATGTTCATCCACAAATGAATTGTCATGAATAATGTTCTCATCTAGTAGAGGGAAGTTTGATATCAACTAGGCAAAAACTAGCGATTTCTTAGACTTTGTCGAAGCAAAATCAACATCAAATTCTTGAAAAATAACAATCCACTTATTATATTCCCCCCTATGATAGGCTTGGTAAGGACATATTGAAATGGATTGATATCTGCAACTACGGTAGTTTTGAAAAGTAATATATAATGCCGTAATCTTTGAAATACATGTCCGACGACCAAGGCTAGTTTTTTTACGTGAGAGTATTTATGTTCAAAACCGACTAAGTTTCAACTGAAATAGTAGATAATGTTCTCATGGAGCTCATTGTCCTCCTAAATTAGAACCATACAAACCTTCCCTTCAGACGCGGAGATATAAAGAAAATACTCTCTAATGTAGTCATGAGGATTCAATAGAGGCACCAATACCAAGTATTTATTAAGAGCATCAAAGGATTCTTGGGCTCGCTCATCCCATATAAACAAAGTATCCTTCTTCAAAAGACACATGAAACCCTTAGTTAAATTGGCATAGTTCACTATGAACCGACGCAAGAAGTTATCCTTCCCCTGTAAACCATGAAGTTGTCGAATGTTGCATGGGGGAGGCAATCAAAGTATTTCCTCAACCTTCATAGGATCCACCATGATCCCATGCTCAGAGAATAAGAATCCTAAGAGACAACCATACCTAATGAAAAAGATGCACTTGTGAGGGTTCAAACAGATGCGGTAGTAATGAAATCTGTTAGGGACCTAACCTACCTAACCCTTCAAGTGGGTAGAACAATATATCTCCATGTAATAAAGGTCAATATTAGTAAAGCCTAGCAATAAGGATGAATAAGTCAAATGTAAGAAGATCTAATCGAAGCTTCCACTTCTAGAAGAATCTTCCTCTAGATTGTTCTTTTGAATAGATAGATTTAGTATAAATAGGAATAGAGGGTATGATAATTTTTGTCTTGGATATTATTGTAATAGAGCTCTTCTCTGCTGGAGGTTTCCCCCTCAAAGAGGCAAGTGAACATTACTCTCTGTAATCAAAGTGCTCTTTCTGGTGTTATTCTGGTATAATTTTGGTATTACTGTGGTGTTGTTCTAGTTATATCATTGTTTATCTGCCATTTCTAGCTAATTATTTCTGTTTTGCATACTATTTTATATCTGGAATATTACAAGTGGTATCAAAGCACCTTCCTTGTCAGAAAATTGTGGGTTATTTTTTTTCCAGGGTAGAGACTTATTCCGACGTCTTTAAGCTACAAAGATCTGTCGTTATGCGCATAAACCCACGGTCAGGGATTCATACATGCATGAAATACAAGTGGTACTTAAGCGCACATCTGTTGGACACCCTTTTAATCCCTGTTGGTACCCCTTCGAGTGGTAGTGCATCAGACACCACATATATACGGATCGACCTAGATCTCCTGAAGCCCTCCATAGATAAACTGATCGACCGCTTGACTGTTATAGTGCCAACGAGAACAACACTCGGGAAGATACTCTCTAGTACCTGGGTAGTCGGGTAGTACAAGTAAGGGTATGGTCTAGCCTCCTTAGTTGGTGCCCCGAGATATTGGGCTAAGTACTACTGTTGGACCCCGCATGTATATCAGAGAGCTATAGCACAGGGAAAACCCTTGTCTTTAGAACCCTTGAATACCCTAATCCTTGGGAAGGAAACAAAAATAGAACATACAATATCTATTGTCGTGCTACCATTTCTTTTGCATTCTGGTTGCAAAATTACTACACATTTGTTCCTGTTAAGCATTTGGGCATTTCGTCACTGCAATATTCTTCAGGCCAGAGTATAAGTTTGTAGGAGTAAAAAAAAAAAAAAGAGTATAGTGGTCCT
>ML776911.1:513187-525019 GCA_009831015.1 Picea engelmannii | reverse complement strand
CCTTTTTTTTTTTTTTTTCAGTGGACCTGACCCTTTCCTAGTTTCCCTATTTTTCCGCCTATTCCATTATATTTCCCTTCAAGCACTGATCGTCGTGGTACCTATCACTTCTAAGTCCTTTTTTTGTGGTCCCACCCACCCATATTTTTTCCTCACCAACACTTCCCCTCTCCAAATGGCTACCACTTGCAACCAAAACCTCCAAACTTCCATCAATCAAGCCCACGTCTCCATCTCACATCTCACATCTCAGATGGATTCTAACCATTTCTACATTGACAAATTAGAGCACAAATTTAACAAAATGGAAGCCAACCTCACAACCCAATTGACCTCCCGTCAGTCTGCTGTCAATCAATTGTTGAACCGCCCTACGAGTCCTTCCTCATCAGACCAACCTGATGTTGTTGATTCCTCTCAGTCTCCGCATTTTCACTCCAACTCCTTTCATCGTGAACCCCGTCTTCCTTGCGTAGAGGTCAATAAATTTGATGGCTTCGATCCTACAGGTTGGGTCACTCAAATGGATAATTATTTTTCTCTGCATGGTATTACTGATGAGTTAGACAAACTTCGCTATGCTGTTCTCTATCTAGATCCCAAACGTTGACAATGGTGGAAATGGAGAAAAAATTCATGTCAGGGGTATATTTCCCGGACCCAGTTTGTTGTTGATCTCTATGCCTGCTTTGATACCGATACCCACTATCTCGGTCGTTTGACCAAGTTGAAATAGTTAGGCACAGTGGAAGACTTCATCAATTCTTTTGATCATTTGTCCTTTTGAACAGAGGGCATGTCAGATGCGTTCTTCCATGAATGCTTTATCAGTGGTCTCAAGGATGAAATCCAATCCTAGGTTCTCATGGCCCTCCCTCCAACTTGGTTGGAAGCTACTAAACATGCTAAAGAGTCCCAACAAGTTGTTTTTTCCCAGAACAAAAAACCCCCTTTTTTTCCTCGCCCTCGACCCACTAATCCTAACCTCCATGTCACTCCCCTCAAGGTCTATAAACTAACTAGGGATGAAATGGATGAACACCAGCTGAAGGGTCTTTGCTATAATTGTGATGAAAAATATTTTCCAGGGCACAAGTGTAAGGAACAAAAACTATTTATGTCCATTTCCGAATATGTTCCTAAAGATGATGTGACAATTCCCCTTGTTGAAGAACCCTCCCTTCCTGATGCCACCCAGGATCCTGCTGACCCACTTGAATTTGACCCACTTATTTCCTTGCATGCCCTCACTGGATTCTCGGCCCCACAAACACTCAAGCTCATTGGCTACATTAAGCACTTGAAGCTCATCATCCTTTTTGACAGTGGTATCACCCACAATTTTATTCATCGTCGCATTACCCCTGAAACCAATTGCTATATTCGTGCTGTCAATAATTTTCAAATCATGATAGCCAATGGTGGGTCCATGAAATTTGGTGGGCGTTGTGAAAATGTTCGTCTTCAAATTGGACATTACCAACTGAAATCTCATATGTTTTCCATTGACATGGGAGGTTGTGACATTGTTCTCGATGTTGAATGGTTACACACTTTGGGTCCCATTATTATGGATTTAAATAATTAACCATGCAATTCCAACATGAAGGACAAAGGTATCAATTCTAAGGTCTCACAGATGGTTCTCCTAAGATCATTATTTCCCATCATATAGAGAATATCCTCAAGAAAGGCCACCGTGGTATCATTTCTAAATTCCATTCTATTCAAGCCGTTGAGACACCCTCTGTGCATCATGACCTCCAAGCTATCCTTTACAAACATCAAGCTGTTTTTTCTACCCCTTAGGGAATTCCTCCTTCTCATGGTGTTCATGATCATTCCATTCCCCTTTTTCCTGGTAGTATTCCTCCCAATGTTCATCCTTATCATCACCCCTTTTCCCAAAAGAATGAAATTGAGAAAATAGTACAAGAATTGCTCCAAGAGGGTATTATCCACCCTAGTACCAACCCTTATTCTTCCCCTGTGGTCATGGTAATTAATAAATAAGGTACTTGGCGCATGTGTCCCTACTTTCGTTCCCTCAATAAGCTCACCATCAAGGACAAGTTCCACATTCTTGGCATTGATGATCTCTTGGATGAGTTGAGTGGTGCTCAGTACTTCACTAAACTTGATCTGCGTTCTGGCTACCACCAGATATGTATGCAAGAAGATGACATACCGAAGACTTCGTTTCGAACTCACGAGGGTCACTATGATTTTTTGGACATGCCCTTTAGCTTGTGTAATTCCCCCTCCACCTTTCAAAGCCTCATGAATCACGTCTTCCATCATTTTCTCTGTCATTTTGTCTTAGTTTTCTTTGATGATATTCTCATCTATAGTAAAACTTGGCGATCTCATCTTTCCCATGTGGATAAAATTCTCCATCTACTCTTGTAGCACCAAATTTTCCTCAAATGCTCTAAATGTGCCTTTGGAGCCTCAGAAGTAGAGTACTTAGGTCATATTGTTGGAAAGGCCAATGTTCGGGTGGATCCTAAAAACATTGAATCAATGCAGGATTGGAATCGCCCCAAGACTATCAAAAGCTTGCGTGGTTTTTTGGGTTTAACCGACTATTATCTCAACTTTGTTCCAAATTATGGGAAGATTTCCCCCCCTCTCACTGCTCTCCTTAAAGACAATTCTTTCACTTGGACTCACAACGGATCGGGATTTTCAAGCTTTGAAGGAATCTATGTGTACTACTCCGGTATTGGCCCTTCCTGATTTGACAAAAACCTTTGTCCTCGAATGTGATGCCCCAGGAAGAGGAATTGGATATGTCCTTATGCAAGAGGGAATACCTTTGGTATTTAATAGAAAACAATTGTCCGAACGCCATTTGGGCCAATCAATCTATGAAAATTAAATGTTGGCTATTCTGCATGCAGTGGATCTCTGGTGCCCTTATCTCTTGGGGAAACACTTCCAAATTAAGACAGATCATCAAAGCCTCAAGTATTTTTTGGAGCAACGACCTTCCTCCCTAGAGAAAAAAAAATGGTTAACTAAGAACTTTGGTTATGATTATGAGATCATTTACAAGAAAGGCAATGAAAATGTGGTTGCTGACCCTCTTTATCGAAAATATGAATATGAATGGTCCCTTTTTTCCCTCTCCTTCATTGTACCAGATTGGCTCCAAGATGTGCGCCAAGAATGGCTACATGATCCTAAAATATCGCATATGATCCAACAATTGCAAGCCAACTCTCCAGTTTCCCCAGGGTACTCTTGGCACAATGATGAAATTTGATACAAAGGCTATTTGTATTTAAGTAAACAATCACAACTTAAATCCATGGTTCTTTTTGAGCTTCATGCTACTCCCACAGCTGGGCATTCAGGGTTTCCCAAAACCTATGACCGGGTCAAGCATTCTTTTTTCTGGGATGGTATGAAAAAGGAAATTCACACTTTTGTAGTAAAATGTGATGTTTTTCAATGCAACAAAGGCGAAACCATCAAACCTCTTGGCACACTTCAACCGCTTTCGATTCCCCCGCTATTTGGAGGGACATCTGTATGGATTTTATTGTGGGATTGCCTAAATCAGAAAATAAGTCTGTCATCATGGTGGTTGTGGATCGTCTTTCCAAGTATGCTCATTTCTGTACTCTTCAACACCCATTTACCGCATCAATGGTGGCTCAAATTTTCATGGATCATATCTTCAAGCTTCATGGCATGCCTCATTCTATTGTTTCTGATCGAGATCCAACTTTCACCAACAATTTTTGGCAAGAACTCTTCAGACTCTAGGGCACCCAATTGCATCTCAACACCGCCTATCATCCCCAGATTAATGATCAAACTGAAGTCGTCAATAAGTGTTTGGAGACTTATTTGAGGTGTTTTGCCTCTGAAAGGAAAAATCAATGGGATCAATGATTACCATTAGCTGAATGGTGGTACAACAATTATTACCATACAACTACTCGCATGACTCCTTTTGAAGAAGTATATGACCAAAATCCACCTTCAATTCTCTCCTACATTCTAGGTGTATCGAAGGTCCAGGCGGTTGACCAAACACTTACAGTTCGCAAGGCTATTCTCCATACCCTCAAAGAGAATTTGGTAATGGCTCATAATCACATGAAGCAACAAGCAGATCAAGGTCGCTCAGAACGACAATTTGCTAAAGGAGAACATGTATTTCTTTGACTGCAACCTTATAAGCAAACTTCACTCAAGGTCAAACATTGTCAGAAACTGGCACCCAAATTTTATGGTCCTTATACAGTTCTCAAGAACGTTTGGTAGGTGGCCTATCAATTAGCTTTACCCAATCATTCTAAGCTCCATCCTATTTTTCATGTCTCTTGCTTAAATAAGGTGACTGGAACTAAGTGCCAAACTCAAACCAACCTTCCCGACTTGGATGAAGAAGGATCCATATGGTTGCATCCATAAGCAGTTTTGGACCAACGAGAGTGTCGTCTTCGTCAACATACCATCAAGGAAGTGTTAATTCAGTGGAAATATACAACTTCAGCAGATGCCACCCGATAGCCTGCTAACATTCTGTAGCAATTTCCTCATATCAAGCCTTGAGGACAAGGATGATTCTAAGGGGGAGGGCATGTTAGGGACCTAACCTACCTAACCCCTCAAGTGGGTAGAATAATATATTTCCATGTAATAAAGGTCAATATTAATAAGGCCTAGCAATAAGGAGGAATAAGTCAAATGTAAGAATACCTAATAGAAGCTTCCGCTTCTAGAAGGATGTTCCTCTAGATTGTTCTTTTGGATAGATAGATTTAGTATAAATAGGAATAGAGGGTATGAGAAGTTTTGTATTGGATATTATTGTAATAGAGCTCTGCTCTGCTGGAGGTTTCCCCCTCGATGAGGCAAGTGAACATTGCTCTCAGTAATCAAAGTGCTCTTTCTGGTGTTATTCTGGTATAATTTTGGTATTATTGTGTTGTTGTTCTGGTTATATCATTGTTTATCTGCCATTTCTAGCTAATTATTTTTGTTCTGCATACTATTTATATCTGGAATATTAAAACATCTCTCAAATACTAATCGAAGGTGAGTGGAGCGATCTACTCTCTTGTGAGAGTGAGTAGCAAGATCGTCGAGGTAAGCTTCGAAAATATGTTTGAAATCATGAAAAGAAAAGGTCATGGCACGTTGGAAGGCTGCTCCAGTGTTTTTAAGGCCGAAAGGCATTTTCCTGTATGCAAAATTGCCCCAAGGACAAATAAACTCCATCTTGTGTTGATCCTCGGGTTTGATTTGAATTTGACTATATCCTGAAAAATCGTCCATAAAAGAAAAAACTTCGCTTCCCATGCACTCATCAAGAATCTGGTCAATGAAAGGAGTCTGGAAGTTATCCTTAGGACAAGCCTTGTTCAGGTCTTGAAAATCCATACATACGCAGATGGTTACTTATTTCTTATTCACGGGAATGAGGTTGGACACCCATTCAGTCAAGGGAACCGGGTAGATGAAACCAACATTAAGTAGCTTCTATACCTCTTTCTTAATATCAGGGGCCATCCTAGGATTGATAACTCTAAGTCTTTGTTGAACAAGTCTAGCATCCAAGTATGTCTTTATATCATGTTCAACAATACTATGTTCGATCCCTGACATCTCTTCGTACGACCAAGGGAATATGTCAAAAAATTATTTGAAGAGATCGATGTAGATCTGAATTTCTCCAGACGAACAATCCACACCGATATATACGTTCTCAATTTTTCTAGGAATTCGAGAGATGTTGATCGTGATGGTAGGAGAAATATTTCACATGTTTCTGATACATATTTAGGAGTGGAACGAACTGATTAACAAACTAAATACAATAAATAGAGAGATATGAAGAATAACACATATATCTAGTGAACAATATCTTCTATTGAATAATGAAATAGGTTGGAACTGTAAAACTACAGAACTGAAACACTTGTTTGAATGGTGGTAGCTATCTCTGAGAAGAGATATGGCTGCTACGTGCATCTGTATGAGAATAATGAATTATAATGAGGATCTAGAGGGATTTTTGATATTACTCATGAATGCCAAAACCATAGACATCCAAAAACCTAACCCTAGGAGGTGAAACATCAAAAGTCATGTGGGCCCCTATGGGTAAGTTGGTACCTCAACTTCCCATGGTCGTAAATTTTGCATATGACCTCCGTTTTAGGGGTGTGATAGCCTGTTGGAAAGGTATTTAAGAGAAATACACATTCCATCGTTAAACTCTAACCTTGTCTACAATTTGAATGTGGAGAGCCAAAAAAACATTGTTTGGGCCTCCAAAATGGACCTGGAAGTAGAGCAAGATGTATTGACATGAAAACATACAAAATAATCTAGTTGGATTAGGTGAAAGGACACCAATATCCACTTGGAATATCTGTAGGGATTTAAACAACCCCATAAGTGTAGAACCCATAATTACAAAGAAGTACGGAAGAATGTGTTGAAGTAAAAACAGACAAGAGGAGGTAGTTGGAATAGGTGGGTGGCCACCAATATCCAAATGGATCAATCCTCCCCACTTAGGAAGCAATGGTCTCCATTTCATTGAGTCCCCCCATCAGGTGAGGAAATGTTTTTTGGATTTGGCCCCAGATGAGTCACTTGCCTTGGCGTAGGAGTTGCCCTGCCTTGACAACCCAATAAAGATGGATCCTTTGTTGGCGAGTAGCCTTGACCTATGTTTCCACTATCTGATTATTGGATGCTTGTTACATACAACCAGGGTTGATCTCTGTGGGTGTCAGTTATTCTACGATTTATGAGGTGTCGAATAATGGTGGAAAATATGGTTGAAGGAGGTCCACATTGAACACTGGGTGCAGGCCAAGGAAGGGTGGAGTGTTGAGCTCAAAAGAATTGCTACCCACAACCTTGGTGGTAGTGTAAGGACCATAGAGAAGTGGGAGGAGATTCCGATAAGGCCCTGTGAGATGCTCCTTCTGCAAATGTAACCAGACTTTGTCGCCAACCTGAAACTAGTGTGGCACCCTTTGTTGATCATGGCACTGCTTGTACTTAGCATTGGATTTCTGCAAAATCTCCTGGACTTGTTGGTGGATGTGCTGAATCCGCTCAATGAATCTGTTGGATTTTTGGATTACAAAATGATCATGGGAAGATTCTGTCTATGTGGTGGAAAGAGGAAGTGCAACATCAATGGGTCCCAAGGGTTGGAATCCCATCCCCACATAAAATGGGCTACGACTGGTGGAGCTATGGAGAGCCCTGTTGTAATTGTGTTGAACATAGGGGGGACTCTCGTTCCATGTATGTTGATGCTTAGATTTGTACATGCATAGGATGTGCACAATCATACGATTGGTGACCTCTATTTGGAAATCTATTTGGGGGTGGAAAGTAGTGGATTTTGTGAGCTTGGTGTCCAACATTGACCAGAGACTCGACCAAAATATGCTGAGGAACCTGCTGTCCTAGTCGAAGATGATGGTATGTGGTATCCCAAAGTGGACCCACACTCGTTCGAAGAAGAGCTTGGAAATATCTGCCACTGTGATATTCTTCTTACAGGCTGTGAGGATGGTCATCTTCGAAAACCGATCAATGACCACAAATACACAGTCATTTCCTTGCTTGGTGGAAGGAAGGACAAACATGGAATCCATTGTGATGGATTCCCAGGGATTCTCGGGAGGAGGAAGAGGGGTGTATAATCCTTGATTATTGATGGCTGGCTTGGAAATGGCACAAGAAATGCAAGATTTGATATACTTATTGACATCCTGTCGAAGTTTTGGCCATTTTTTTTTTTTTTGAAGAACGACCATAGTTTTCTCCACGCCAAAATGTCCTGCCATCCGAATGTAGTGGGATTCCTAAATAATCTTTGAACGCTCGCTTGTAGGAACACATAGATGGCCCATATGTTATAATAGTCCATCCTGAATGTGAAAATCAATGACATTCGTGCCTGTACCCAAGATCTGATAGGTGGTGGCGAGTTCCAGATCTCGCTGATAAAGTTGGGGCCACTCAGATGCTTCATGTCCATAAGAATGGAGCACAATCGTTGGTGAAGCCACAGGAGGTCGACTGAGGCAATCAATGACATGATTTGAGATAAATATCTTGTACTTGATTTTGATATGGAACTGCTGCAGGTAGGTGGACAAATTTTGATGGCGGTCTTTCTGCAATTTTCTCTGTGTCTGTATGAAATGCAAAGGCTTGTGATTAGTGTGTATGATCATCTCCTTTCCCATAATATAATGTTTCCATTGACGACAAGATTGTAAAATGGAATACATTTCCTTGTCATAGGTGGGGTATTTACAGATAGTATCTAAGAGTGTATCACTATGGTATGCCACCGGATGACCGTGTTGAGTGAGAACTGCGCCCACAACATAGTCAGATGCATCGGTCTTAATGTCGAATGGTTGCTGCAGATCGAGCAAGGAGAGTATTGGAGATGAGCACAAATGATGCTTCAGATCATTGAATGCTAATTTTTGTTCCTTCCCCCACATGAAATTGGCCCGACCATCTCCCTTGGTCACCTGGATGAGGGCCCATTCAATATGGGAGAATCCCAACATGAACCGTCAATAGAAGTTGGCTAGTCCCAAGAATCTCTGAAGATCAGTTAGTGTGGTCAGGGCTAGTCAGTCATGAATGAATTGGATATTAGCTGGATCAACATGTACCCCATGCTCATAAACATTGTAGCCCAATTATTGGACCCTGTTCATGCAAAAAGAACATTTTTCCAAGTTGGCATATAGCTTGTGCTGCCACATAGTGCTCAAAACTTGTTGAATATGCCACATGTGCTCCTCACACGTTCTATTGAAGATGAGGATGTCATCCAAATATACCACCACAAAGGAGTTGGTGAAGGGTATCAATACATCATCCATCAACCTCATGAAAGTGGTTCGTGCATTTGTTAAGCCAAAGGACATGACTAGCCATTTGAAGAGACCTTCTTTACATTTGAAGGTTGTCTTCCATACTGTTAGCACTTTGTAAATTTTGTCCGGCTAAATAGACAAATGACAGAGGTAACTGTTTCAACCAACTTTAGAGCTGAGGCACTATCCTGCTCAACTTAGAGGGGGCTCTCTCATGTCACTTGATGTTTCTACGGAAAACTATGGCTAGATTTGGTTTGTTTTGGGGGGTTTTTATAAAGTTGTTGAAGAAATGAAGATAACATTTGGGTCATTTTGCGATGACTATTTCAACGCTCTTGTGACATTATGTCATGGAATTTGTGACGAGTCTGGGCTCTTTGAAACATCATTTTGTGTCACGTGGAAATTGCGACGAACTTGAATAAACATCGCAAGAGCGACGCCCCTAGGGAACTTATCACAATTGCGACAAAAAATAAATATCGTCGCCAATACGACAATTTAGGAAAAAATGTGAAACCAACATTTTCATCTCAATTGTGATGACCTTTGCGACAACAACTTTCGTTGTTTACATAGCAAAACTGTCGTATCTATTTAAGTTGTCATCGCAATTGCGATGACAATTTTTCGTTGTTTACATAGAAAAACTGTCACAACTATTTAAGTTGTCGTCGCACTTGCGATGACAACTTTTGTTGTTTATATTGTAAAACTGTCGCAGTTATTTAAGTTGTCATCGCAAGTGCGACGACAACTTTTGTTGTTTATATTGCAAAACTATCGCAGCTATTCAAGTTGTCGTCGCAAGTTCGACAACAACTTTTGTTGTTTTTATTGCAAAACTACCGCAAATATTTAATTTGTCATTGCACTTGCGACGACAACTTTTGTTGTTTATATTGCAAAACTGTCGCAGCTATTTAGGTTGTCGTTGCAAGTGAAACGAACAATATTTATTTAAAAAAAAATTAAAAATTTATTTGATTTAATATTAATATTAATACAGGATGCAAATGAAGAGATTAATGATCTTATTAGAAGAGTTTATCAGATAATCAAGGTGCAACAGACCAAAAAACAAGTGAATGAGAGATTCCAAGAATATCAAAATAAGATGAAAATTATTTTTATAGAAGAGTTAAAGAGAGATTTTACTCTTTTACTCCATCAGATTTGGTGCCACATCAATGTTACCAAGGAAGAAGATGGTAAAGTCAAGGATATTAATGGAATAGGGCATCAAGGAAAAATTATGTGACAAGATATTATCAAATATTTAAGGAATCAAAAGAAAGCTGGAAGCTATCAAAGAATGACACTGAAAAGAAATAAATATGGATGGATGAATAATCATATTCTATGAGAGCATAAATATAAGTAACTCGATTACTTGGTTTCATCACATGCAAAAGATTTAGCCACAAAGATTTTAGGATATTTTTTCGAATGGGGGTACTTATGTTATGACCTAATGGGGGGGTATATATGTGGTTGAATGTATATGTAATTGGATTGAATGCATATGTGAAACATTTGAACATATGATTTGGATATATGGATGTACTTGGGTTATTTGGAGGAATTTGTTCCTAACTACAAGGAAGTTGTGCTCCACACTCACATTTGGCGTACACTGTGTATATTGATTGAGCGTGTTATTTTGAGTATTTAGACAATAACTCTTACTTACCCCATGGATTTTCCTTCTAGATATATACTAAGGGCAACTGGTTTACATGGTGTAATCAACAAAAACTGAAATCAATTCTATAATTGTCAAGTTTCTTGTTAGTTCAAACAATATTTTTCTTGACAAGCATTATCTTGTTAAAGTGTTTCCATCCTCTTTATTTGGTCATATTGAAGTCATTGTGCATTTTTCTCTAAAAGAAAGTTTCATTTTTAATAAATCTTATTCTCATTATAATATGAATGAACTTTGCTTAATAGCCAAGCTTGTATGGAGATGATTTCATTCATTTTGGAGAGTGGTAGTTTATGTTCCTAATATTTCTTTATCCCTAAGACCAATATATGGCATGCCCATTATATTGTTTCCATGCTTTGACTATAATGCACACCAACCACCCAACTTAAACTCACATCAAACCAAGGTTGTGAGACTTGGGATTAATGAAAAGTCAACGAGTTTGGGATATGGAAAAACTTGGCAACTCAGCAAAAATTAGTTCAAAACTCTTCAAATAGAAACAACACTCAGAATACAAAACATTTTGTGCAGAAAAAATATTAATGACATTTCCATCCTTAAAATCTATAAAACGATAGGTTTTCCATCAATTCATCTCATCAAATATGAAAATAAAAAATATGGCACTTAAAATTAGCCTCGAAAACTTAAACATAAATCAAATAGCTTGCATGGGACTATGACATCTTTGCAACGAATTCTTTCTAGGTGGTGTTTCAGGTTGTTTGTGCCCCCCTTTCATACCGTGGTTATAGTGTTTTCACTTGAGCTTCTTGTCATCATTCAATTCAAGTTTGAAGGCATTTTCTCATGCTTGATCAAACCACCTTTTGGACTTAGGATCCATGGTTAGTAAAGATTCAATACAAAGAAGAGAAGAGTATATCACTGTAGGTTGATCCCTGAATTAAAAATGAAGATGAAATCTCCAAAATCAATTTTGTTGAAAATCAGAATACTTTCTGCAAAATCAGAATGCAATTGAAACTGAATATCTAACATGTAGATATCTTGGATCTCCACATCCTATTCGGTCTCCATCCCACAAATACAAGTGTTCTCAAGACTCCAACTGAACCCTAAACAAGAATAACACAACCTGCTGAAAAAAGTTTCAGTGTTCACAGTCCAACTGAAAACTCAAATCAATGAAGATAAAATGACCAAATGAGTGAAATGCATCTTGTTTTTGGGTTATATGCCTTTAGGGTTTCCTTTGATGTG
>ML776911.1:495921-509141 GCA_009831015.1 Picea engelmannii | reverse complement strand
TTGACCAAGGATGGGATTTTTTATTAATTTATATAAAACATGCCCTATATAAGATATCATTATCATTAGAGTGGTATGTGGATGCCATTAGATGTTTTTATGCATTAGGGATGGGTACTAGAGCCTTGACCATGGTTGGGTCACGAGTAGAGGGAATTAGGACCTAAGTTAATATTATTGATCTAATAGGCCATGATCAAGGCCTCAAACTACAACATAGTTCCTTTAAAGTGAATCTTTGTCATACAAGTAGGATATGGGTATAATAATGAGTTTTTTAAGAGTATGAATGGGTCTCAAGGAATTTACCATAACAAAGGGAGGACAATAAGGCCCTTATTCCATAAATGGATTTGTAAGGATCAATATCCATGAACATCACCTTCAACATAATCCCTTTAGAGGAAATATTTGGCCTCCAAGTTGAATATGTGTACCATTATGAAATATTTCGCACTAGGGTCATGTGCATTAAGTAATTAGCCATGGTCAAGTGAGGAAAATAAGTCCCTTGGGTCATTTATGAATCCTTTAAGGATTAAAGGACATAATCAATGCCCTAAACCACATAACATGTTGTTTATAGGGAATCATGAACCTTTGAGTGAGATATGGGTATTGTTATAATATTTTGTGTATAAAAAATGGCTATGAAGGATTTAACCATGGTTGGGGGATAAATCCAAGGAATTAGGTATTGAAAAAATATTATTGGGTTAATAGGCCATGTTTAAATCCATGAACTACAACATGAGACATTTAAAGGGGATCTTTTGCATACGGGTTGGATGAAGTTTCCATTAGGATTTTTTGTGTAGTAGGGATTTATGTTGGGGCCTTGACCATGATTAGGTGATGAAAATAGGGTCCTTAATCCATAAAGTATGATCAAGGCCTTTAACTACAACATCATCCCTTTAAAGGGGATATTTTTCATATGAATGAGAAAGGGTTTCCATTAGGATTTTTTGTGTAGCCGGGATGGGTCTTCGGGCCCTGACCATGATTAGGGGATGAAAATAAGGTCCTTAATCCATAAATGAGTGTAAATAGTCTTACGGGACATAGAATATTCTTCAAACAACTAAAAAAAAACTTTTAGAAATTAACTTTGTCGTGGAGGTGACCACCCTTCAAACGTGCATTTTTCAAAGATAGTAAAAGGTTAAATGATTGAATAATAGCTAAACATATATGACCACCCATATTGCTCGATTATGTCATCGCTCTATGCTTTCAATGTTCAACTTGTTACATCCACATTCTCAATCAAGGTATTTAGCATGTTTATGCATGGAAACAATTCCTCTTTGTATCCTACCTTGTGGAATCACAAGACCTTAACATTGAAATCCTTGGGTTCCTATCCTTGGCTTATTTTTCTGCTCACAATGATTTGTGGAAGGTTAAACATCATTGTACATATCATAGAGGAATGAATAAGTAGGCTTTGAGGCAATGTTGAGTAGCAACACCATGTCCATGACACAATGAAAAGAATTGTAATGCTCTTTTTCATTAAGTGTACAACAAAATTACATTCACAGATATATACAAGCCATAGAAATATGTATATTATCAGCTATATAATGTACATTTAACTGTCTTATAAAATTATTACATGACATCATGGATTTCTTTTAGTCTTCTTTTTTGCTTTCCAGTTCTTAAGCAAATCATCCACGCCCATGTCTTCATTTACTGGGTGCTCATCAACAGATGATGTTGTTTCAGTCCTTTCACGTCGAGTACGTCTGATCTCGTACCCACGGCGTGGATGTTGCTGTGAGGGGCCATCACCTAAAAAAAAAAAATACTAAATTTATATGGCCAATTTTTAAATATCATTGAAGTAGTTCATTAATATTAAAAACAAAACTCTGCAATGTAATTATTTACCCAACCCTCTAGTCGGCACCATTGGAATGACTTCCAGCCTGTTCACCTGATCTTCAGGTCGAGGATGATCATCTATGACATTCTCTGCCATTGAAACATCAAAATTTATAAGTACAAAATTATTAAGTATATGATTAATATATAGACATTTTACCGTCGTGGGCCTTAGTCACAGGACCATCTTGGGGCTGCACCTCACTGGGATGGGGCTGCTGGGGAGCACCATGATCTTCTGGTAGTGTTTCAATATCAACGCTATGTTTTTCAGTACTAATGGTTTAATTGACAATGCTGCTCCCCTGATTAAAACAAAGTAAGACATTAAATTATGGATGATATCAAACATTTACATATTTTATAAGTAACAAAAGGTTAATGTGGATTGATTTTTATTTACCTTATCCCGCAAATTGGATCTTGGGTTCTGCCCCATGCTTTTCCTACGATCAACCACAGATTTATAACCGTACTTGTAACCAAGTTGGAGGTCTTCCTCCGTGGTTTTTGTTCCGAAGTTGTCACCCTGCATTGCATAAGGGTATGGTTTTTTAATGTTTTTCGCTGCAATTACCTTAAATTTGTAAGGTGATACATATAATATTCTTAAGATGTTCGAGTACTTACGATTCGTGACTGTAACCTCGAGTAGCCGCCCTGGCCTAGCTTGTGTTGGCCATGTTTGGAAATCCTTTCTTTGGTTTCCTTCGAAGTGTCATGCAACCTATCATCAAAATATTCAATTATGTTATATATAACCACACTTTTATTTAGATCTAAAGAAAAATAAAGCTAGTATTGAATTCAAAAATTTGTAATTTACCTTGGTGTACTAGTTATTTGTTCTCCTGATTTTTTCAAAATATTCTCTTTTGCATCATCAATGATCGCCTTCCACTCCCTCTCTAGAATTGAGGGAGGACGCACATACCTAAGATTTCTTGCCAAGCTTTGTCTATAAACATCCCGGTTATATTTTAAATATTCACCCGTTGCAGATGTGACCGCTTTTGTGTTGAACGTGTCTACACCAAAGAGGCCTTCAAGATAATCCATAAGTTCCTTTTTGAGGTTGGAATTCTGGAAATTCCACCTCATGCGTAAGGTTGCCCCAAAAATAGACAAGGCCTTTCTCTCTACGTGCCTATAAAAAATGTCATTTCCTACACACAAAAAGATATGATCATTAATTTAAAATTAATAATCTAGATGATTTATATATGAGGACAACATTAAATGATTAAAATATGAATTATAACTACATGGGAGTCTTGATTTTTTTAATGGAAGTCCATTATCGTTGACCGAAACTGTGCACGGAAGGGTCCCCGTGCTTGTCACACGTCTATCTCCAGGAAATGTAACCATCTCAACCACATCACTATGATCCTCATCTCTACCACAATATCTAGACTTTGATCGAGGTGTGGATGCCTGTTAGTGCATGTCATGGCTCCTATCTAAATGAGGTGTGGACAATGGAGAAGTAAATAGTGCTCTAGCAGCTGTATGACCGCCCACATCAGGACTCTGTAGCGTCTATGTAGCGCCACTACTACCAACCCCGGGTTGAACAGGCTCCAAATATTCCTTTATAAAAAAGAAAATGTTTTTTCGTGAGATAATGTAAAAGTTAAAGAACAAAGTATCATAATTGAACATATGATTGCATTAAAAAAAAATTAAATTATGGTTATTACCTTATATGTGTTAAGTTGTGACATAAGGAGCTTGATCCTTTCTTTGACGTCCGGGGTTTGTTCTGGACGATCTAACAAGCTAACAAGTTCCCTGTTAGCTTTAATGATTTTTTTTTTTAATAAGAGCATCGGATCAGCGCAAGAATAAAACCCCTCCTCATCGGCAGAATCATGATCCACATGGCCTACTGACTACATATAATTTCAACAAAAACAATGTTATTTCAATAAAATTATATAACAAAATAATAAAAACAACGTAAAATGAAAGTGGAAATTGATAATCATTTACATGTTCTGCGGCTAGCCCTTTTCCATGATCATCCTACCACATTAAAATATAATTAGAACCCCCAAATATTTAAAAAATTGTTAATGATAACAAAAAAAAATGTTAAAGATAATATTTACAACAATTTCAAAGATAATAAAAAAATATAATGCAATAAGTAGAGGTTTCTTAAAGATGTGTTGCATAAGAACCTGCACACTATTAGTCAATGTTTCTATTCGATTAAAATGGTAATCCACTAGTAAATATTCCCCAGGAGCTATCTTTTTTATTGCGCACAGGACTACCCGATTCTCTTCACGTCCCTCAAATATGCAATTCGGTTGTTTGTTTGTTGTCCTGGGTCGTGTGCTGTTTATAAACCCTGCGATATTGTCAGAAGCTTTAGGCCTTCCATCAATATAGGTAGTCGCTCCCTTATTTTTATCCTTGTTTATTAGTTGTATATAATTTGTGGCTAGTGCATATCTCTGCATACTTCGTATGTACCGGACCAACCACATCCAATCGTTATAATTGTAACACGGTCTGACATAGTTCATCAATTCAGTTACTGTATTGTATTTTACAATTATTCCATCCATGGAGAATAGCCCCAAGCCATGCAGGGAGGATGGTGCAATGCGATATATCCTATTGTTGACAATGAAGTCAACATCTATAGGAGGTAGTTCCTTAGGTACCCATTGCTTCACCAGATGTTTATACCTGAGTGGAACATCTATGTCTCCTATGCTCTCATCATCATAAGAGCATGATCCTCCTTCGGCAAGAAAAAATTTCATGCGTCTACAAAATTTTATTTTGACTTTTTCACCTATGGTCCTTATTTGCTTATCATATCTACTAGATGCAGTCGCATTTCTGGCCTCTATTTGTCCTAAGCTTTCCTCACTCGATGAATAAATATCTAACAGGTACCTATTTGGTTGTACCTTCAATTTCATGTGCACATGTTGTTAGTTAGTAGTCCATCATCATATTCACAGTTCTAAATTAAAATTTTATATCTTTAGTTTTGGATGCACAATTATACTAGGGTGCAATTACCAATATTAGTGGTCAACCACCTAATTTAATGTGATATCCCTCTTGATTTTGGACACATTAAAAATGTGAAAACACTAAGGACATGATAAATTTATCATATGGATCTAAGAAAAAAATAGTATTAAGGTTGTTGTTTGTTGGATTTGTGAAAAATGAACCTAAACAAAAAATTCTCATTTGAACTTGAGAAATGCCATAACTTCTAGAAATGGTATAGAAAAATATAAATACTAGACTAGGATAACCCAACTAGGCATCCTCTACTCAAGGAAGAGGAACCACACGACACAAAACGCCTCTAATTTTTGCAAACCCCCATGTGCTGCATTGTCAACTTCCACAAGGCCATCCTAAACCCCAATACTATAGGGAAACAATAATAGTTTTGTAGGAATCAAAGAAACCTAGGGTTGAACATGGGACATATTAAATATTCTCAAAACCTAGATTAATATGGAATTTTCAAATGTCCTAGGTAAACTTAAGAAATATCAAACCCTCTGTGCCAATTATATCAAACCCTCTTTCCATATGCCAAACCCTCTGTGCCAATCATATCAAATAAATATGTTTATCCCTGCAAACCCATAATGGATTTCACACTTTGTAATATCCTAACTTCAAATATCTTCCCACAAACCCAAAACCTTAAGACAAATTGTATTTCATATCTTTCTTTGGTTCATATCTCTTAGAGGATTTCTCTCTTTATGTTTCCAAAAAGACATGTGGCAGGCTCAGAAATTGTCATGTCATTATGATGATGTCAACATGGTTGGCTCATTAAACACAAGGTCCAATTAAATTCCACCACATGGAAATGCAACATCAACATGAATGAACTTGGAAGGACTAGTGGTGGATCTAGAGTGTGCCACATGGGACCACTACACATTTTGCAAGCTAAGTTAGAAGACACCGTTATAAAAAAAAATCCAAGTATTTTGGAGAATTGGACTCAAACAAGATTTCACTAGGCTCTAATAATACTTCAGATCCATAGGAATTCAACAGATTTGTCATTTCAAATATCTCCAATGCAAGAACTTTCTTAGAAACATGGTATCTAGACTTAAGCCTAATGCATAATATTTTAGGTTTGGATGCCTTGGTGGGCCCGGGGTTCCATGGCTTAAGTTCGTTAGACACTTGACACTTGCTAGAAGCATATTGCATCAGAGTTTTGCGTGCATGAGGAATAGGGAAACCAAGAGAATTTAAGGACACAATGAGTTGTTATGAGAGAGAGTCCAAGATCTCAAAATCCCAATATAATGACACATGGAATAATCATGTACGTACAAGGGGATTAAATAAAATAAGATTGAGAGAACACCAAGTGACCACATTAATACAACCACATACACTCTCATGTTTCTCCATGGTAGGATGCATCGAGTCCACAAAGGTACGAGTTTATGATAGTTGGATATGATGTGGACTAATGATTAATTGTCATGTGGAAGTGGGGCCCACCATTAAAATATTTATACATTGCAGTATTATTTTACAAAATGTTTGATTCATATTGAGGTAAATAATAAGTAGAGGGTTGAGTCTCCTCAAAGGTGAATAAAATATACAATTTCTTTTAAGCACAGATTGGAGGGCCCTAGAGCCTCCGAATGACTATAATTTTTCAGACAAGATTTGCTATGAGGAAACTTTTCTCTGAGTTTTGCCTCTTTCTGGTTGGAAGAAAGATGAGAGGTATGGCTATGGAAATATAGTTAGGACATGATGTATATTTTGATTTTAGTTTTGAAATATTGAATATAATGTTTTTTTCATGGAAAAAAATTGTTGTGGATATGCCTCAAAATTTTAAACTGGATAGAAAATATTATATTTTCATCAGGCTTGCTGATAAGAAACATCTTCTTGAAATCATGGATCTATTGTACATATTGCTAATATCTTGGCAAGGAAAAACATTGTTGGTTGCTTACATCTTGTTTGGTGATCTAATTATAAACAAATAAGGATTTAGCGACGTTATATTTGTACGGAAATTAACAACCATGTCCATCAGAAAGCACCACATAATGTATTGTATTTGGAGTTCCTCTATAGCACTGCAAGGGGAATATGGTGATGTCACATGTTTTGAGACAACAAATGCTTGCCAAAAGTCCCATGTGCCACTATCTCAATGACTTCAAAGAAGTCAGTTGATAAAAGCATATGTTCAATGGTTTTCCAAAGTATATTGTCATTCTTCACCAACTTGATGGGCAAGGTAATATACATGTTTGTAAACATTAATTTTGAAAATTTTCATGGATGGAAAAAATGCTTTTCTGAAATCGAATAGAAAATAATACAGAAAGATAATCCACTATGGGAGACACAGTAGAAGGTTATTTAGGTCTTTTCAAGATTTTATTTTCTGTCCTCAAAAAATGTTTGGCATCTTGCTTCAAGCTATTGGGATCAAAAGATATGAAGACACCAACATGGGCATTATTTTCTAAGATAGATGATGGCTTCAAATAATGAAAAAGAAGTTAACGTCACCATGAAGGACCTAATAGAAATGCGTCAAAGAATATTGTACACATAGTTGGTTCAAGGGACCCAACATGGCAACCTACAACAAAAATGTATGAAAGAAGAGATGACACTGGATTAAATTCTTAGTATGATGGGAAGTTGTGGATGACAAGGAGTTGAACTTGATGAGAGTAGAACCTGGGTGGCAATGATTTGTTACAACAAATTATGAACTTGTAATGCTAGGCAGTGATAGGGTTATTAATGATCTAGAACGAGATGATGACCTGATGACTTTGGCATTACTTATGATCAACATGGATTAGTAAGGCTTGCTGTAGTTATTCATAATGATGTAGCTAACTTCCGCATTGAAGTGAGGGTGATTGGGAGATTAGTATTTATAGTTCTAAGCAAGATAAATATGATCAGTTAAGGAGAACTCATTAAATACTGGAAAAAAGCTAATGACATCTGGTAGATGAGAATAAGGATCTCCTAACATGATGGAGTAAAGATTCTTGGAAATATCAAAAGAAATTATGGGGCTGGACAGAGCATCTCTGAAGATCAAGAAATTGTCAAAGATCTTGTCAAAATAAGGGATATGGGGCATGGTTTTGTTGATTGAGGGGTTCTCTTTTCTGTCTCCTTTTAGTAGTAATAATAATAATATATTTTTAAGGTCACAACCAAGCCAACCACCAAATTGGTGTATGAGACCCCCTCCACCCAACGATTTTACTAGTAAAGTCTATGGACGTATACCCTACTAGCCCCCTCTGGATTTGAACATATGACCTCTTAGAAGAAAACTACAACTTCTGGTCTACCAAGGGGATTTACTAAGGCAAAATTTGTTCTACCTGTGGGATCAAAGGCAAAATCTGGTCTACCAAGGGGAATACTACAATGTCTGAGGATACAAATGACAATGGAAATGACACTATTGGATCCCGATGATGTTTTGGAATCATGGAGGTGCAAGATTAACAATTGTTGAACCTAGAATAAGATTAAGGGACTATTGAAACATTGATATTTATCAGTTGACATAAAATAAATTCTCACTATCTCAAGGAGATAACTACCCTTTTCAAATTTTGAACTACTCTTTGAGCGTAATTCTTATTTTTTCCAAACTAACATCCACAACCAAACTAACCAATAAAAGAAGAAAACTTGAACATGTTTTAAATCAGAAAATAGATTGTAATGCGTCACTACTGTTAACGGTTTTCCTAGTATACAATATAGGACTCGACAAAAATTTTGATTTTGCAATTCTCTGGACATGACAACTGGTTGCATATGGCCAATCTTCTCCATATTATCCTAATTTCATGAAAAGAGTTTGCAATGTATACACATACTTTGAGACTCTCCCATAAAAAGTGTCATTTTGTTCAAACAAACATCAAAAGCTACTGCCTTCAATAGATACAATTTATAAAAATATGGGAGATCTATGATATTTTTGGTTAAAGAGTTATTTTCAGTGAAACAATAATCACGCTTTAAATTGCAATTTCCTGAGTTTGAATTGGATCAACCTCCAAACAAGCCCATCCAAAGGTCACCGATTCAAACTCACATTAACCAAGTTTGACTCAGTCAACACATGTCAAACTCATGATTTTGGCATGGATTGCAAGTCAAGGGCAGATTGTGCCAGTTGGCCTATGGAAGCAATTTTCTGTGGGTTTTCTCTAATTTTTTCTGCCTGTTTGAACTAGTTTCTTCTCTACCAGTCAACTACAAGTGGAAAATAGAGCTACAAGAGGTTGAAGTAATCCATTTAAGGCCATCCATTGACCCTACTGGACTTCTATGGGCAGGGGATAAGAAGGCGTAGGCAATCCAATTCTTAGGGATCTAAATATTGCATAAAAACAATTCTTAGGGCGTATGGGAAAGGGAGAAGAAGGCGTAGGAAATCCTGAAATTATTAGGGCGTATGGGAAGGGAAGAACTTATAGAATTAGACCTTATAGAAGGTCTATTATAAAAGTTGGATATGGATACAGAATGGAGGAATTGGAAATTCCAACAAAAATTAGAGTGTTGGAGACTCTTTTTTTGTTGTGTGTTTTGTCATGAAGTTGGGTGTCTGAAGAATGATCCTCATCAGCCGGCATCTATAAAGGATTCTACACAACCTGACACATTAAATCCAACAACACATCCAGATAAAAGAGGTATGTATATCTCATACATGTTCTTGCACCTTCATAATGTTCCTAGTGGCTTCTCGATTCCAATTGGTTATGAGGCTACTACTAAACATATGGAATTAACAAGTGATGGTCCTCATTCGATGTTTGAGTCCCGAATTGGATCAAAAAGGGTCGAGGGAACGTCTGGCTCAAAAGAGTTATTATAGGAGCTGGGGGGGATCATCTAGAATAAGATTGTTCTGGGGGAATGTAGTGTACCCTCTGTATATACGAGATTTTCTTCTAGTGATACTAAGTTGGTCCATGTCCAAACGAATAATGTTTTGGTCAAAGAGACTAAGTCACAATCCCTTCTACCCACAAATGACCCTAAGAAGAAGTCTAAATTTTTTCCCCTAAAGTGCTTATGTTTGTTAAGATCATTAAAATAATTCGAATATGCCCTAACTCAAATCTGCAGAATATATAATTCAAACATGGTGCCCTAGATTGAATATATAGAATATATCATTCAAATGATGATGCATGTGTGCCCTAGACTTTTCAGACTGAAAATGTTGAAAATGACAGAGTGAGGAAAATTTATCGGAATGGAAGCCATTGTTGGCCTAGTTCACTTCTTTGTCGCTCTTTGTCTATGTGGCTCCTTGCTGGGGTCACTGCGTCTCTTGCTAGGGTCTTTGTCTACTTTTGTGGATCAGGATGAATGCAAATGAGCCAAATGGAGTCGGTCGAGTTCAGGGATCAATGCTTGGAATGGGGACAAGTTAGGACGAATGGGGTTAGGGATTTTGGTTCAGTTTGACTGTGGGCTGTGAAATGTGCCGGTCGGATGGTGGATGGTGTTATGGCGTGGTCGTTTTAGGGCATGGTCGGGTTCTGTTCGTTTCACTGTGCAATATTGTGAATCATTTTAGGGCGCGATCGGGTTCTATTCTTTACATATATATCATATATGTTATGTTATCACTCCAAGAAACTCTTTGAGGTTGTGGATCAAAGATGTTTGGTAACTTAAGGTAAAATTTTGTTTGTATTTTGTATGTGTGGATCAATGGGATAACTCAATTACAGTATGGTATTCAGACAATCAAAATGAGAATCAAATGAACCAGTGCTCTCAAGGATCGATAATCAAATGATAGCTTTAAAGTGGGTGAGAAAGCAGTGTTTATAAGCCAGATACACAATGTAGGGTTTAATAAACAATGATAAGAAACTATTAAGCAAGTTATGAACTGACTGATGAGATGACAATCATTCTGCAGTTAAAACAACTCGAATAAGAGTACAGAAGGAAAGATGAGAATCTAATATCAATAGAGAGAGAAAACTGTGATTTGTATTATCATATCAAAAAACCTGTTTACAATATAGTATATTTCTGTATCCAGAATCGAACCCTTCTTCTATCAAAATGATAGGTATTTATATATTTTACAATAGATCTCAGATCCTAGAAAAATGGATCTGGATTTCTAAATATAGAAAACAAAGCACAAAACCAATACACTAAGATAATTAAATCTAGTTCCTTTAGATCGAATTGTTTTCAAAGATTGTCTCTGACATCTGGTCTCCTTCATTTGTTGTTTCTCTGATGTGTCAAAGGATGAGAAAGACACATGTCTTCCATGGTAGAAATCTTTCACCAGTTGGGAACAAAACTTAGTTGACCTTATGAGCATCTAACTCATATATCTCTACCAAAACTTGAAACTAAACATTTGGTAATTTGGTAATTAATTCTTAGATGCCTGCTTATCCTTCAAACCACCCAAAAATTTCTTTGCACAAGCTCAAAATCTTCAAAATCTCTTCTCTGCAGTTTCACCGACTATTCTGCCTTAAGATCTGCTAGTTAGCTGGTGAAAGCTCTGCTTTTCAATGGCTAACTGGTTATAACAGTGCCTCCTATGCCGGTGAAAGCTCTGAGTTGGAAAAATTAAAATCTTTGTTGATTGATACTTCATCAATATGTAGTTCTTGATTTTCATTAAGTGTTGGTGAACCTAGGGCTTTATTCTTTGTCATCTGTTTTCCAGTTATAGCTGCATTTGGAAAATTTTACTCTATTGAAAAATCCAAAGGCATATTCAACTATCCTCTCATAGAAGTCTAGTCCATCACATCATGTTTTGGTATTTGATCTGCATTTGCTTGGTGAAATATCAAGATCTCTTCAACATTTCCCAACTGTGTATATTGTTGGCATATATGTCTACAACAGTACTGAAAAGAACTAAATCCCACTGGAATCCACTCTTAACAATATCTGCATGCACTTGCTTGTCCAGTTCTAGAGAAGCTATGTCTGCACATGCCCTTAGAACATTAGCAACTACATAATGATCAGGGTTCACAATGTTCTATCACATCTGATAGAAGAGAACCAAAACCTCTCTGTTCTGCCCACGAAAAGCATACCCCACAATCATGGTAGTTGAGGTGATGGTAGATGCGCAAGTGCCAGTGTCTTTTTACAGTCCATCTGGTTGATACATCCAGCATGAATCAAATACAACAACATGACCCAAGAGTTGTGACCCTTACTCCAAGCTACCACAATGATATTCCATATTCCATACCTTCACGAGATCATTTTCTATCCATCACCATCAAAGCTTCCAGATCTGTCTTTGCATATAATATGAATATACAAATTCCTTTGTTCATGGTTCCTCATGGCTCGATTTTCATACAACCTGATACCTTTTGACCTGTCAAAAATCCAGAACACAACTATCCTTATCAAATCTGTTGCACATGCATTCTTTGCCTACAAAATTGGGCATTTAGACTCGGTTCTTGTGTGTAGACTTGCAACTGCTCTGTGACTTAATTATGAGAATTAGACATGTGTATATCGATTTATTACTTTGACAAGTAGACTGGAATTTATCTTTGGCATGTGTAATATGATTGACTAACTTAGGATCGACTTAAAACACTCGTGGCTTAGCTTGAGCCTACGTGTATGACTTGATATTGACTTATGGACTTTGTCTTATGCACTAGATAAGTAGTGTGATGACTTAGGATTAGAATAAGAGTTTGATACTTAAGCACAACTCATTTATTTAGCAAAAGTTTATAATTAGACATCTAAAAAGGTAAAGACTAAGGTGTCTAAACAATACTAACCATGTTTTGGAATACAGGCATTGAAGACAGGATGAAAAGACTCTCAAGTAAACATAATCAATGGGAGCTTGGTCTATAGAGATTTGGAGACAAAACACTGGCCAAACATATTTAGAAATGGGCATATTGAATAAAACTTGAGGAGATACTCCAAAAATACCAGTGCATTTTTTATCACTAACATGTTACATATATATGTTATATATGTAACATATATAACATATATATGTTATATATGTTACATATATAACATATATATGTAACATACATATGTAACATATATATGCTATATATGTTACATATATAACATATGTATGTTATATATGTTACATATATAACATATATATGTAACATACATATGTAACATATATATGCTATATATGTTACATATATAACATATGTATGTTATATATGTTACATATGTATGTTATATATGTTACATATATAACATATATATGTTATATATTT
>ML776911.1:455596-479537 GCA_009831015.1 Picea engelmannii | reverse complement strand
AACACAAGTGTGTGAATGAAAGTACAAGTGATCATCATCTCCAACGTCATGTTCTTCTTAAAAGAAAACCCTAGCATCTCATAAGAGCAATCACTCCAAAAACCACCAAGACATCTCTCTCTTTTTCATGTCTTCTCCTAGGGCTTCCCCATGAACCTTCAAGTCTTGCTCCCTACAACCCTACAGGATTAGTAAAAAGAATAGACTACAATGACGACGATGTAAAATGATTCTCTCCTTCCTCTATTTATATGAGAGGCAAGGGATTCCAATAATATAAAGTGGTCCCAATCCACAAAAAGCTACCTATCCACAAGGAGATAGGCCCACATGTGAAGTGCTCCCTTTACAAACAACACATGTTAAGCTCCAAGGTGAAGACGTCTAACAAGTGAGGCTCCAAGGCATGAACGCTCCTTAAGAAGGCACCACACTCCACCTTCACAAAATCTCCATAGGCTCCAACACTCCTCCAACATTTGTTCCTTTGGTTCCACCACACCTACATGATCACTCCATCAAGCAAAGCATCCTCAATTCAAGCACAAGCCTCCATGCAAGCAACTAAGTGTGCTCGAGCCATATAGGGCTCAACACTCTACTCTGAGATGCCCAACTTTCCTCCAAGCAAGCCACTCATTCTCTGTGTGTGCATCATGGAGAATGTTAGGTCTCTAATGCTTCTAGGAAGAATGGCACATAAGCACCCACACGAGGTCTAGCAATGAATGAGTAAACCACCTCACATGCATGAGACCATCAAGATACATATAGGGGTCATCCATACATCATGCACCCCACATAACATGAAGCACCCCCAAGCATCATGTAAACACTTGAATGAGTAACCCCTAGTCTCATTTCATCCATGGTTGATTCTAACTTGATCTCTTTTTGCCCAAGGTTATCCAAAAGCTTTGAAAAATCTAGCAAATCCTCACAAGCACAAACACTTCGGACAAATGGCATCCAAGATGGAGCAAGTCCATTCAACACAATGGTCATCAACTCCTTATCCTCCACCTTCATCTCTATTGCAGCTAGTGGATCTCTCAAATTTGTGACCCTAGTTAGATAGCTCAATACTGTAATTGTCTTACTCATGCAGATGACTAAAAGCTTGTGCCTCAAGAGAATCTATTGAGAGACACAACAACTTTGATATAAACCAACCAAAGTATCAAACATATCCTTACCATTTGTCTTCTTTGCAATGTGAGGGATGAAATGATCCTTCTTCAAATCAAGGATGATTTGCGTTGCCTTGGACTCTTAACATGAATGGCCAACAATGTTGGATCGATGGGGGCAACTCACTTTCTCAATATGCTCCCAAATCGCACCTTCCTCCAAAAGCATTTGCAACTTGAGCTTCCAAGATAGGAAATTGGGAGCACCATCCAACTTGTCACATTCTCTAAGATTGAGACTAGTCATCCTACAAATATGAAGCACTCCTTGAAGAAAAAAATCAACAACAAATAAGTAGAACAACCTTTCAAGGGTTCCAATGCTTCTTCCAATCAACTTAGGGTATCACACCCAACAACCTATAAACAGGTCAAGCACCACTCCTAGGTACAATCCAATTGAAGTATCCAACTCCCTCTTCACCAAGAGAACAGTCTCAATCAAAATAGCTATGAAAATATGTAGAAATTTTGGAATTAGGGCAATTAATGCAAATACGAAATTTCAACTCTTAGAGGTTTCCTGGATCTAATCCCTATGAATTTTCAGTATTAGGGATGATATGAAGTATTTAATTACAATAGAAAACAACAACAAATACTTCACTTCCTTTTCGTGCATATTATTAGGCAACTCAAGAGAAAAGATACAAAAGAAGTGTACTTCATTGGCAACAAGTTTGAGCCCTTAGGGCACACTTTTCTAAGCATATACAAGATCTGAAAATCATTTTAGTACAAGAGATTTTACAATAGAGAATATTCTCTTTTATCTTCAAGTTATGCCAAACTACCTAACAATTTTAGCCCTATGTTACATTAAATCATCATGAACAACAAATTCTAGAAATTACCCAGTCAAGAAGATAACACGATTTGAAATGAAATATGCAATTACACAAATTTGGACAGTTGGGAACTTCACAGGCGCACACGCACACACACATAGAAGAAATGAAGTACATGCACACACCAGAACTTTATCACAACATTGGTACAATCTTTAGCTCTCCAAAATCTCAACTAGGGAAAACCATGAAAATCCTAACCATTGCCACAAATCCACAACAAGCTAGCATCAACCCCGACAAGTCCTCCTTGGATTCAACACTTGTCTCCCACAAGTGTTCAAGACGTTTCCTTCTCTTCTCCTCAATCAAGCATAATGGGTGGTGCTAGGGTTTCCAAAAACCTTTTTCTTCTTCTCTCGCAAGAGATACAAGAGCATATCTTTACCATCTAGGGTTTATAAAAATACCTAGCTTATTTACCTCTTTAGGGTGAAACCCTAACCCTAGAATATCCCTTGAACTTATCCAAGAACCCTAGCAATCTTAGAGAAAGAGTGATAATAGAATGAAGAGTACAAAGAGAGAGAGAGAGAGAGAGAGAGAGAGAGAGAGAGAGAGAGACTAGTGTGTTCTACTCCTCACATGTCTAACACCAGTGTGTGAATGAATAAAAGCACATGTGATTATCACCTCCAACATCATGTTATTTAGAAGAGAAAACCTTAGCATCTCATAAGAGTAATCTCTGCAAGAACAATTAAGGTGTCTCTCTCTTATTCATGTCTTCTACTAGGGTTTCCTTTTTGGTTACTCTCTCTTATATCCTTTCTGAGTTTATTGACCCAGGGTTCATGCTTGTTTGGGTTTCCAACAAAGCCTTTAAAACTATCGGCCCTCCTGGTAAACCAGAAGGCAATGAAGCGCACAGAGTGCACTGCCAGTCTCACCCGAGATAGTCTTAATGGGTGGCTGCAATACTCATGTGTTTATAACCTAGGATTGAGCAAGAGATTTGATAATTGTGCAAAGGGAGTTCTACTGTAACTTATTAACGTAGCATACCATTTATTCACGATTTGCAAGAAATATAATAACTCATTCATTTAGCGCATCTGTTCTTACTAAGACCAGAAAGAAATACATGCATTCAATCACACAACACAAATGTTACCGTGGTTCACCCCTCCTGGGCTACGTCCACAAAGATTTGGCTCTTCGATCTTTTATTTGCGCTTTACAATTCTCCTCAATTGGGCAAGATCTATATGAGGTGGACTAGATAGCACCAGGCTCCTTAGCCCGCAATCTAATCCTCAAGATCTACCCTCCTCCGTCTTCTTTAGTTGAACAACTTACAAAAGTAGGTCATACAACAAAATATTACATATCGACTAGCTACAATACTTCTCTTTATAATAACGATTAGTCTTCATAATAATCTCCCCTTTTATGATACCTAAGTATCTATATTTATACGTTTCTGGCTCTTCATCCATTACAATACATTACAAAAACCCTAACCCTACTGTCATTAGGTCTTCCATGCATGCTCGCATGCTGTTCTCCCTCCAACTGTCGCTTTCCTTGTGCATGCCTTCGTTCCCAAAATCGTCTTTCTTTCTGCTTTGGTCTTCCTCCAACATGCCCCCAACACAATATTACATATCGACTCGCTACAATACTTCTCTTTATAATAACGACTAGTCTTCATAATAATCTCCCCTTTTATGATACCTAAGTATCTATATTTATACATTTCTGGCTCTTCATCCATTACAATACATTACAAAAACCCTAACCCTACCATCATTAGGTCTTCCATGCATGCGTGCATGCTGTTCTCCCTCCAGCTGTCGCTTTCCTCATGCATGCCTTCTTTCCCAAAATTGCCTTTCTTTTCGCTTTGGTCTGCCTCCAATAGGCCCCCAACACTGAGATGTGGCTCATCCCGAGCCACCTACCCTTTGTGCGCTTCTTCGATCTCCCTAGTGATCGTCTAGAACTTCTCCTTGAGATCTGCTGCTTGTGTTTGCGCCTGCACTGTCTTCTCCTTGAGCGTGTCCACTGTTTGGACTGCGATTTCGTTGCTGACTAATCCGACGCATTCTACCTGGGTCTGTGCTATTAGTGTCTCAGCTTCTTCTGCCTGTGCGATGACTTCTGCCACTTGCTCTTGGAGCAATTCCATTTGAGCCTGGCGCTCCTCCTTTTGTGTTTGTGTAGTGGTGAGTTCTGCCTGCAGTTTCTTCATATCCTGCACCCCTTTGACGCACTCCGTGATGGCCATTGTCTTCTGCCTCTGCTTGAGGTCTTGGATAGCTGCACTTATCCTTTCTTCTTCATTGTCCCATTGTTGGACTTGCTGATCTTCTTCTAACTTTGTCTATAACTATGTTGCCTCTTCAAACAAGTCGGTTGTTGCGCAGACCTGTTGATTTATCTCCTGCAACTGCTCTGTTGCCTCCTTCTTCCTTTTCTCCCTTACTTCTGGTGGAGTCGTAGGCATAAGTTGTTCACGAAGATTCTCGATCTCCTTTTCATATTGATCGATTTCTTGCGCAATCTGATCAATCTTTTCTACTGCTGTGAGTACGTCCCTCTGCGCGGTCGTTGGAATATTGACATAAGCTCTTGCCACTTTCTGCTCCAATCCATTCATGCACTCCCTTTCCTCTTGGGTCTCGAACTTAGCCTGCTCACATATTATTTCCAGTTCGTCCTGCTTCTCCGTTGCCTGCTGCTAAGTCTGTGTGTGCACGAGACTGTACCTCTTGTGTGATGCTAACCTGCAATTTGTGTAGAGCCTTGGATGGTATTCGCGACAATACCAGTTGGATTTGGGCTAATTTCTTTAGGGGTGTCTTCACCACGATTTCGTCCATGCGCAACATACTGGGTGTGATGTGGAATGTCGCATTCAGCTGCGGTATAGTATGAACTATATCGCGCTCGCCTTTTTCCAGTATTTCTTCTGTCTGTGATGCAGATGGCCCTGTTCCCATGCTGCTGCCCACTGTCTGTGCTTCCCCGATCTGCTTGAGGAACTGTCCCATGTCTATCAGCTCCTCTTGAATTCTGTCCCTATGATGCACGACATTGTCAAAATCCTCAGATATGCAATCCTGAACCCTTCGGGCTATCATCTCTGCATCATCCTTCATGATTGTGTAGTCTGGGGGTGTTCTTTGCACTTTCATTTCCTTGCGCGCGCCTCCAGTCTGAGTGGCAGTCGCTTATTCAAGCCTGGTTCTTGTGGGTTAGGGCTTGGTGTAGTCCCCTGCGCTTCCTCGACCTGTTTCTGCTATTCTTGGGCCGACTGCGTGTTATTCTTCTTCCCCTTCCGGGTCCCTGTCTTAGTTGTCCCTTCATTTGTCTGCTTTGTTTTTGTCTAGCCTGTCCTCCGTTTCTTGGGCACTGGGACTTCTTTAAGTTGTGTTTTTTTCTGCCCTGCGTCCTCTTCTGCCGTCTTTGAGGGTATTTCTTGGGTGAGGGCTGGAATCTTCCACTCTTCCTCCCAATCTTTGATAGCCATGTCGATGTCACCCTCTGTTATACCGTAGCGCATTTGTAGCCACTGCTTATTGGGATCCTTCCGCGCTTGTATCCATATCGCATGTCGTGTGGCCTTGAAGTTGTCGATGTCTTGATATTGCGTGACAGCCTGTGGTGTGATCCTCCACATGTTGGAGATGGCTTTCTGCAGGTCGCGAAGGTATCCTTCTAATATAGCTACGTTCATTTTCTTGTGTTTGGCATTTGACGCAACGCCAAGTGATAAATACCTCGCTCCATAATTCGGCTTGGGTCTAGTGCCGAAGAATGTGTAACTCAGTTCCTTCCATCCTATGATAGCTATCAACACGAGTAGCCATGAGTAGTGGAATTCTGTTCCTAGATCCTACACATCCTTGCAGTCATCTAGAAACAAATTCAATAGGTAGGGTGCCCAACGAACTGATGTGCCCTCAATGCACTAAGCTGCAACTGCGACGACCCTAGCCAAAACTTCCTCCCTGCGACACTTTCTCAACAGTTTGCAGGCCAAGATTTTTGCGGCCATTTGTGTTGCGACATCATTGATCCTCTTGATTATGATTCCTCGTGTTCCCCCGTCAATACCATATTTCTTCTTCATCTCCTCCGCAAGTGATTTCTCCTTTGTCTTACCGTCGAGAAATTGCGCGACATCCATACCCGGGGATGGCAACGTGCACAATAAGCTCTATGTCTATTGAGACGAGCTTGTCCAACCAAATGTCCCCGCCATATGTGACTGCCAACAATTGTTTGACACAACCTCTTGCGTACTGTCCTCTTCCAAAGTGTGTTAGATCTAGCAGACCGCATCAAGTATACACAGTAAAATGAGGGTTGCGATGGGTTTCTTGCGAGGTGAACTAGGTACCTGCTGCTTGTCCTTCTTTGGTCGTGGTTGGCTCGAGGTTCCAGCAGATACTGCTTGTACTTTGGAATACTATTCTGGCTAGTCCGTGACATATTCTACTGTTCCTTTCGATGGGTGGTCTAACATGGTTGTTTGAGACTCGTCTGGCTCAACTGCTGCTTCCTGATTCGTCGCCATTCCATTGATCTCAGAGCTGCTTCAGTGTTCTCTGGTTGCACCTCCTTTAGGGTTTCTGTGTCCTGGTTCTATTGCTCCTATGCCTCTGTTGGTGTATTGATGTTCATGCCCTCCGGTGTTGGCTGTTGGGTTTCTTCCACCACAGGCGTGGGGTTCACCGGTGTCATATCTGGTGATGGGATTTCGTCGATATTGACGATCTCTGACGGCTGCTGTTCGCCTTCTTCGAATTGTACCCGTGACCTGGTTCTTACTCTGGGTTGTCTGGCAGTCTGGCTTACTTCTGCTTGCTTTGGTGGTTCCATGGTGGTGTGTGTCGAACGTTTGTTGAGTTTGAATGGTCTCTTTGACCTCTGTGAACTCCGCTCTGTGCTCCTTAGCTTCTATCACTCTGTCTGTTTTCTTTTCGCAATTAGACTCTTTTCTCCCGTGTCTGTGTGTTGTATGGCCCTTGCATGAAGCTTTTCGAGGACGCTACCTTAATTATGGGTTCAATGCACCTTCGGTTCCTTCGTACTTGCTATTACTCTCCCTTGCCGTCTCCAATTGGCACGATTAATGTGGCGTCCCATCGATCCTTTACATCATTTAATTCCGTATAACTTCGTTGTTTCGTACTGCTTTTACCGTATTTCCTTTCCTCGCTTATTTCCATCGTGGCTTGGCCGTTGGCCCTGTCCTCGTTGAGTTTGTATTCCTAAGTGTGCGTACTCCTTCTTTTGGCGCAATGTGCCTTTGTTGGTACTGTTTGAAATTCTGTTGTGTTTTTTTGTTTTTTTACTGTGCGGTGGGTGGTCGACTGTCCTTGTACAACTTCAGTCGGCTCCCATTGATCATCCCTCTGATTTCTATGCCTAATAAATCTTTCAAATGTACAAATCCTCCATCTGTGACAATCTTTATTTCGTATGGTCCTAGCCAATGCATTCTGAGTTTTCCTGGGTGTTGAATGGATTTGCTGTCATATATCAACACTAAATCTCCTTACTTGAAGGTTTTCTTCTTGATATGTCTCTCATGCCAAGCTTTGTCCCTTTTTTTTCTGAACTTGTTTGTGGAATCTTGCTAAGATCCAATCTTCCTCCATGGTTATCAACTGGTTTAGTCGCTCCTGTACTGCGCCTCGTTCAATTATGTGTGTAATTGTTGCTACGCGCAAAATGGGTACCAAAAATTCAAATGGCACCAATACTTCTTGGCCATATACTAGTTTAAATGACGTGTGCCCTCTCAAATTTTTGCACGTAGTCATGTAGGCCCATAATACTGTTGGTATTTTGAGGCCCCAATCGTCCGTGTTGACATTACAGATCTTCGTCAGTGCATTCTCAAGTATTTTGTTAAATGCCTCTACTGTGCCATTTGCCTATGGGTGATATGGTGTGCTCTTCTGGTGATGGACTTCAAACTCTTTAGTCATAGCGCTCATAGTGCTGTTAATGAAGTGCGTGGCTTGGTCGCTCATCAAAACTCTTAGGAATCCAAATCTAGTGATTACTTGTTCAAACAAAAAGTGTGCTACTGTTTCTGCGCTGCAATCCTTCACTGGTGCTGCTTCCGCCCATCTTGTCAGGTATTCTGTCGCAGTGATAATGTACCTTGCTCTTGTTCTTTTTGTTGGTGGGTTGATTGGTCCCACAAAGTCTATTGCCCACTTATCGAGTGGTTGAAATGTTACCTATGGTCGTAATGTCATCTAGTCCCTTCTGTTGGGTTTACCAATCCTTTGACAAACATTGCATCTCAGGCAGTACTCCTTCGAGTCTCTATGAATCGTTGGCCACCATAGTCCTGCGCGCAATACCTTTTGCATGGTAGCTTTGCCTGTGTAATGTCCTCCTACTATTCCCTCACAGTCTTCTGTTAAAAATCTCGGTCTTTCGTGTTCTAACACATATCTCCGCAAGATGCTATTTGCGCCCATTTTGTATAAGTGTGCTACGATCAATTGATAATCTGTAGCCCGGACTACCGGGTTTTTCTTTTGTGCGGTGTTGTATTCCCGCGGCGCAGTACCTGTGCTCAAGTACTGAATGATATTTGCAAAGTATTCATCAACGATTTGGACTGAAAATAACTGTGTCTGGAAAATTGTCTTCTAAATTCGTTGGTTCTTCCCCGTTTGTGACCCTTGACAGGTGGTCAGGTCCTGCATTCAGTTTTCCTAGCTTGAATATGACTTCAAAGTAAAATTCTTGAAATAGTAGTAACCATCGACATATTCTCCCCTCCAACACTGGCTTATTGAATATGTATTTAAGGGCCGAGTGATCTGTGAACATATTAAAGTGTTTTTCCAACAATTAATGTCTGAACTTCTGTAGTGTGTACACCATATCTAGGCCTTCTCTCTATATAGTGTTATAGTTCTTCTCGGATTTTGACAGCTTCCTACTCGCAAATGCTATGGGGTGATCCAAATCCCTCGCTCCTGGCTGCGCCAAGATAGCTCCAAGTGCTATGGTTGATGCATCTACATGGACATGGAATGTCTTCTCCCAGTCTGGAAATACTAGTATCGACGCGGCGACCATCTTCTGTTTTAGCGTGTCCAAACCATGTTGACACTCGTTCCACTGTAACTTTGTGTCTTTTCTTAACAATTTTTCCATTGTCGTTGTAATCTGCGCATATCCTTTGATGAACTTCCTATAGTATCCTGTGTGTCCCAATGTCTCTCTTAGATGAATGACTATTTTTGGTGGTGGTAAGTTAACAATTACTGCGATCTTTGCAGGATCTACTAGTAAACCTTGTTTGCATACTATATGGCCCAATAGTATCCCAAACGATGTTCTGAATATGCATTTATTTATGTTTAAGGATATCTGACATTGCTTACATATTTCTAACATCAGTCGTAAGACTTCTACATGGTCTTTCAATAAACTATAGACTGTCCAGTCATCTAAGTATACCTCTAGAAATTGGTGGGTGAATTATTTAAACGCAACGATGACTACTCTGGAAAATATTGCTGGTGCATTCTTTAGTCCAAACAACATGACTGTGTACTGGTAGGATCTCCATTTTATCGCAAATGTGGTTTTGTATCTGTCTTCCTGTGCTATCTTGATCTGATGCGTAGCCTGATAATCCATCAGTGAATGAGTAAGCTTCATGTCCTCTTACGTTCTCTAACACTTCATTCGTGAAAGGTGTAGGAAAGGGCTCATGTAGGCATGCATCATTCAACTTCCTCAAGTCGACACATATCCTTATTCCTCCTTGTTTTTTGTCCTGAACTACCATCAACTTATCCATTCCGATTCTTCGACCGGTTCTATGATTCTGGCTTCGAGCATTCTATCAATATCAGCTTTGACTTTCTGCTTATATATTGGGTTCAGTCTGTATGGTCATTGTCTAATTGATCTCACTTCAGGTCTGAGTGGTATCTTCATTTCTCCTAGCTCTCCGGTTATACCCTTCATCTCTGTAAATGTTGTGGGAAACAGGTCGTTGTACTCGCGTAGTAACTCTGTTATGCTTTCTACTGTTTGTTCATCCCAGTAATCTTCAACGCTGGCCATTTTGGGATTCTCAACTGTCCCAATGTTGACTTTCTTTGGCTTGATTGACGCGATAATAACTTCTGATTCGATAGGTGGACCCTCCACTTCTCTTTCGCCTTTTGCTTCCTCGATCGGAACATCGCGCAGATTGTCTTCCTCTGGTGCGTCTTCGTGCACATGCTAACAAGACAACAATTCCTTGACTGTCTGTTTGTTCTGCTGTTGTTCTCCTGTTATGAGTTCGACTTCTGGTCCCTTGATGAATATTACTCCTCTTATCTGTTTAAGAGCTGCATCTATGTTGGGGTTCTCATGCTTGAATGAGAAAGTGACTGTAAAATTCTGTTGCAATGTCGTCCAGGTCGCAGTTCCTTTGTGCAGTTCCTAGTCTGTATACCAGTTCGTTGGTATGCCATCTAGAGTGTATATGAAATTATGAGGCCATTCCTCCGGGGGTGTCTTTTTCCACAACGTTCTACACTTCTCCAAGTGTTCGCTGGTGCCCCCTATCCATCGTACTTCTGTCGTTGCTTGTTGTCTTTTTGTTTTGCACCGAACCTTATGCGCAGTAACCGCTTACATTGGTACCAATCTGTGTTTGTCTCTTTGTGTGCACCCCACCATCTTGCAGGTGTGGTCTTGAGTGCTATATCAAGTGCTAAGAGTCTTTGATTCTCTGAAACTTCATCTTCGTACTGTGCCAAGAATGTTTCCAGATCATTTATCCCATGGAATCTGGGTGGTTCCCTTATTTCCATGCCTACCCATCTTACCGCGTGGTCTATTCATGCACATATTCTTGTGGACACTTCATGTAGCCTTTGTTGCCAGTTCTCTAAACCAGTATCTGAGTCTGTTGCACATGAAGTAATGCTTCGCCAACTGAGTATCCCATCTGCAGTTGGGTTTACATAATCCTCATTGCGCACACTTGTTCTGTACAGCGGGATGATTTCCTCTAAGTCTAAGCAAGCAGGTTCTACAAACCTCTCCCCTTCTGATGGGTCTAATGGCGCGATGACCTTGTATCCCCTGACTCAAATGTCATATTTCTTGTCTTCAAATCGATTATGGCCTGGTTGTCAAACGCCCAATCCAAACCAAACAATGATGGATATGGTGTTGTGCCGTCCACTATTTCAATGACTTCAAAATCTGCTTTAGTGCGCACTCCATCCAGGTCTACTGTCACTCCTTTCATTCTACTGATTGGTAGGACTCTGTGTTGGTTTGCTAGTTTTAGTTGAACAGGTGAATATCCTAACGTGGGTTCTTCCATGCATTGCCATGTCTTCTTTGGTAAAACATTAACTTCAGATCCTTGATCCAGTATGATATCTCCCATGTTGAAATCACCGATGTTGGCATTCAGTCTGAACTCCCTACTGGTTCTTCTCCTTGTATGTATGTGATTGACTGTTTTTGGCTCTAGTTTTCCTTCCGTCTCGATGCTACATTTTTCTAGTATGTTTTGCGAAGTTTTCACAGATGATGGATCATTTAATACTTTTACACATGATTTCAAAAAGCCTTTGATTGTACTTACTTGTCCCATGGGTTGCATTTCATTGGTATGATCCAATAGCGGAGGCATCTCATACTCTGGTGCTTCGTTGCTTTGCTGCACAGTTAAACTTGACGCCCTGTCTTCCTTCTGAAATTCTTGTCTTGCTTTCTTAAATATCTCCTTCTCATTCTGCGCGTTGAACTGCTTCCTTAGTTCGGTGTTATTCTTCACCCACTGGTTTTGTACTGGCTCTTGTTGGACTGCATTGTTTCCTGTTTTAGCTCCTCCGCGGGTAACTATGTTGATGTTCTATCCTTCCTCCCTCACTTCAGTTGAAATCCACTGAACATTTTGGTTGTTCTGGTTCCTCTTTTCCTAAATCTTTACTAATAGTGTCAGACATTCCTCCGTATCATGGTCTGATCCGCGGAAATACATACAAGTTGCTGGTGGAAGCAAACATTCCCTTGCATAATGTCCCGGTTGTTGACAATTGTGACATACCACTGGTCCTGGACCTCGTCCAAAACCTCCTCTCGCTCGTCTGCCACCTCTGTAGACTGCTCGATCTCTTCTCGGCGCGTTATACTGAGGCGCCTGATTGTACTGCGCGGTATTGTACTGAGGTTGTGCTATGTTGTACTGTGGCTGTGCGGTATTATATGGTTGCTGCGCAGTGTTGTATGGAGCTGGAACTTGATTAAATTGTGGTGCGGCTTGCCCAGTTATCATTTCTACCTACACTCTATATGCATCTGATGTCCTTTCTCTCATCAGATCCATAGTTCTTCAATCTTTTTCGTTGTGGCCCACTGACTTGCAAAAGTTTCAATACGAACTCTTTGGGACTATTTGATATTTCTGCATCATTGAGGAGTGGTATGGATCATGGCCTGGTTTCTTGCAGATTTCACAGTATAGTCCTCCTATTGGTAATGGATTTGGCATTCTGGCTGCCATATACTGCGCGAATGTTGGACATTCGTTCTTGTGGTGCCCTTCTGTTCTGCATGTAGTACACCAAACAAATTCTTGTTTGTCCTTATTCTTATTATGGTTTAGTTGGAATGTTAAGTTCTTCAAATCCTCCTTTAGTTCTTCGATGGATGGATCAGTCTATTGATACTAGTTTTCTTCTAGTTGCAGGGCTGCCTACAGAGCCTCTACCTACATCTAAAACTTTTGTTATTGCAGTGGATACTTTAAGTGTGGTAGAAGTGAATTGATGAATAGGTGCCTATGCTGCATATCGATCATGAGATATTTCAACTTTCCCTTCAGTTTCTTGAATCTCTGGTCAATCTCCCATATGAATTCTCCTGGTTTCTGTCTAATCTCGATCATCTCGTTCATGTACTGATCTTCTAAGCTCGTCTTCTGGAACTCATTTATCAACAATTTCTTGATATCTGCAATTGTTCTGGTTGTCCCTGGTGGATTTTTTGTAGCTAAACTCATATACCAATCTAGTGCGTGATCCCTTAGTGTAATCGCTAGATGTGCTAGTTTAGTATCTTCGTCTGTGATCTGTTTTGCTTCCCAAATCTTCTCATAGATGAACAATTGTTTTTCCGGGTCCTCTAACACTTCTCCTTTGAATTTTGGTAACCTGATGGTAGGATCATGTTCTGCCATTCTGAATGTTGAACTACTACCTCCGCGCGGTGTAGATACTTGACTAATACTGCCTGAACTGGTTCCTCTAGTTGTTGTTCCTTGTGTATATGTACTTCCTAATGTCTGACTGCTTCTGAACTTCGGTTGTCTAAACAATGGTGTTCTCTTTGGTGTATTAGTCGCACATGGGTTTATGGGTTCCACACTGACATTAATATGGATAGGATTGCTGCCTTCTCTTCCCGTTCTTGGACCTCTCATCTTCCTCTCATATGTTGTGCACAGGATTTCCTCAATCTGCTCCACAGCCTGAAGATCCTCTACCTCTTCCTCATCACTCGCCAAGCCTTCCCTTGCGGATATGACTCTCTTTTTGGTATTCACCTTATATTGGTAGGGTACTCCGCTACGCGTCTTTCCAGCTTTCGCCATGATCCACTTGATCTGGTCGTCGTCCATCATGATTGGGTCCAAGGGTTCCTCCTTTCCCTTATCCTTTCCTCCTTCCATTTCTCCTTTTTCTGTTAGTGCTTCCCCCATGCACGCAGAGAAGTTTTAGTTGTCTGAATCCATTGTCATTACACCTTTGTTATATAACAATATTTTAATAGAAGTATACAACGATCTAATGTACCTTCCTCAAGGTCCTCATAGAAACACTTCTTCCGCTGCGCTGTATGACTTTGCTGTGTCTACTGTGAACTCTGTTATAAAGCCTGCCACAATATTGTTGACCCAAAAGTCTACTGCGCGGGTGAATTTGTTCTTCACGTGCTGTAACTTCTCAATCTGTACTGGGGTCCACTCTAATTTTTGGATCCGGTTCGTTGCGTGGTTATCCTTCAACCTTAGTATCCACTCCTGCAATAAGTGTGGAAAATCACAGAAAAAGACTTCGTGCAAATTAGTAAACACATATTTCTCAAGATATTTGCGGGGTGTTATTCTAGGGTTTCTGTTATCTTTCTGTGCAAACTCCAGCTCTTTTGTTTTTAGCCAAGTTTTGATCTCTGCTTTTGTGGGATTCCACGATCTCAACATCCCCTGCTATTGGCTCATTGTTTTCTTCTTTTCTTTACTCTTCTCTTGCTCAGCCTATCTCATCTACTCAATCCTCTCTTGTTCCTACTAACGAAAACAAAACCATTTGTTGGTTACTCTCTCTTATATCCTTTTTGAGTTTATTGACCCAGGGTTCATGTCTGTTATAGTTTCCAACAAAGCCTCTAAAACTATCGACCCTCCTAGTAAACCAGAAGGCAACGCAACGCACAGAGTGCACTGCACAGTCTCACCCGAGATAGTCTTAATGAGTGGTTGCAATAATCATGTGTTTACAATCTAGGATTGAGGGAGAGATATGATAACTTTGAAAAGGGAGTGCTACTGTAACTTATTAACGCAGTATACCATTTATTCACGATTTATGCAAGAAATATAATAACTCATTCATTTAGTGCATCTGTTCTTACTAAGACCAGAAAGAAATATATGCATTCAATCACACAACACAAATGTTACCGTGGTTCACCCCCTCCTGGGCTACGTCCACAAAGATTTGGCTCTTGCATCTTTTATTATCGTCGTTCTGTCATTACAATGCCATGCACTTTACAATTCTCCTCACTTGGGCAATATCTATATGAGGTGGACTAGATCGCACCAGGCTCCTTAACATGTGATCTAACCCTCAAGATCTACCCTCCTTCGTCTTATTTAGCTGAACAACTTACAAAAGTAGGTCATACAACAAAATATTACATATCGACTTGCTACAATACTTCTCTCTATAATAACGACTAGTCTTCATAATAATCTCCCCTTTTATGATACCTAAGTATCTATATTTATACATTTCTGGCTCTTCAACCATTACATTACATTACAAAAAACCTAACCCTACCGTCGTCAGGTCTTCCATGCATGTGCATGTGCTGTTCTCCCTCCAGCTGTTGCTTTCCTCGTGCATGCCTTCTTTCCCAAAATCGCCTTTCTTTCCGCTTTGGTCTGCCTCCAACATTCCTCATGGACCCTAACATCTTTCTCCCTACAAGACGAGTTCAAAGAATATAGTACACTGATGATGATGTGAAATGACTCTCTCCTTCCTCTATTTATATGAGAGGTAAGTGAGGTCAATAATATAAAGTGGTCCCAATCCACTGCAAGCTACTTATCCACAAGGATATAGGCTCACATGTGAAGCGCTCCCTTTACAAGTGACACATGTCAATTTTCAAGGTGAAGATGTCCAACAAGCAAGGCTCCAAGGAATAAACACTCCCTAAGAAGGTACAACACTCTACCTCCACAATCCTTCAAAGATGCCAACACTCCTATGCCATGCACTAACTCTATGCCCAACACACCTACATGATCATTCCCTCAAACCAAGCACCTTTAAGTCAAGCTCAAGTCTTCATGCAAGCAACCAAGTGCATTGAAGACATCTAGGGATCAATGCTCTCCTCCAAGATGCCCAACACTCCAAGGAAATTCATCATCCAAGCAAGTCACCCACCTTCCATGTGTGTATCATGATGAATGCCATCATGTTGTCTAGGTCTCCAATGCTCCAAGGAAGAATGACACATAAACATCCACACAATTTCTAGCAGTCAATAAGCAAGCCACCTCACATTGCGACCATCACAATGCATCCAAGGGTAATCCATACGCCATGCACTCCACGTCACATGAAGCACCCCCAAGCATGGTGTAAACACGTTAAGAGAAACCTCGAAAGCTAGTTACACTTCTCCCTTATTAAATGATTTTGAATGTTTATATGCTTGAACCTAGCATGAAAATGTCAACTTCTTTCCTAGTGCCATTATAGTTTAATTCCTAAATGTTTCCCATTGGATTTCTCATTTATCCTTAAATCCTTGTACAATTATTGAAGCCAAATCACCAGACATGCATGCTTTTATGCTATGTACCAATCTCCATTGTTACTCTAATTGAAAACTTGAATGATTAGGTCAAAGGCATGTCTAGATGTCAATCCTAGACTCTCGACATCATTTGCGCCAATTGGGTTTTCTATATCCAAGTTGTTGGCCAAATTACCATAATAGATGCTACATTTAGTGGTAAATTTAAGGTGTTCAAAATTTCTTTTCACAACAATCCAATTTTATCAATTAGGGTTGGCCATAATCTATTGACTACTCCCATTACGTGTACAATGTTGGGTCTTGTGGAAACCATTACATACATCAAGCTTCTCACTACACTCTAACAAGTAACATTTTTCATGTCTTTAATAAAATATTGCATCTCCTTCCAAAAATAATTATAGATAACAACAAATAATAAAATGATTGCAAATGGAACAATCATCACTCACTCATAAGAGTGAGGGAAACACAAAGCTTTATCAAAGGAACATATTCCAAATGCTAAAATATTCATGAATTGGGGAAACTCTAATTGGAGATCCGAAGACTATGCTAGTACCACAAAGTGGCGTGACTACACACCCTACAAAATGGTGAGAATCTAATTTTAAAACCCAACCAATGTAACTAATAAACATAACCATAACCATAATCATGAAATCCTAATTGGGTCATTGTTGTTGGAACACAACTTTTCCCCCCCTAAGTGCTTTTCTCTCAAAGTAATGGAAGATTAAATACCACTAAATGAAGTTTATAGACGTCATTGTTGTGCATATATTGGGTAATCCCTTGTATTTGATTTGGTATCATGTGTTGCATTAGTGGCCTAGTTGATTAGGTGGGTAGGCATCATATAATTTCCTCCATTTGTTATTGGAGTTGACCAAGTTATATCATTATGTAGATCCCCATGCATTGTGAGTGTAGTCTTCATAAATATTATACTAAACATAAATCCAAGGAGGCTTTTGTGTACCATGTTTTTCAAGACCACCATACTTACAGGTTTGTGATGAATATCGATGATTGTATATTTTTTATTTGAAATAGATTAAATATCAAGTCTGGTTTGGAAAGGAATAAGAATATGAAGTGGGATAAGAATGTGGATGTGCTAGAAATTGACTAATTTTGCTGGTTTGAAGGCTAAGAATCTAAGAACCAGGGTAAATCAAAGTTATTAGTAAAAAATGGATCATTACTTAACATCATTGGTTTCTCAACGCATTGAGAACTTTCCAACGAGTTAAGAAACTATGAAAACAAAAAGCATATCGGAAGGTTATGGCCTCTCTTTCTCTCTCTCTCTCCACACACACACTCACTCACATACACACACACACATATATGTATATGTATGTATGTATGTAGAGAGAGAGAGAGAGAGAGAGAGAGAGAGAGAGAGAGAGAGAGAGAGAGAGAGATGCTTGCATTGTAGGTTCATTTACAATCCATATGGGGTAGATGTGCAAAGTCCAAGTGTAACTAGACCACCATATCACTAAGTGGAAGCCATGTCGATGCCATTACTCACACATATGGAGATAACCATGTAAAGTTACCCAAAAAGATCTTGAGAGATCATTTTACTTTATTTTGAAAGACTCATATTAGTTATGCTCTAAAGAAGGAATTACAAACTTTTAATGTAAAATGGACTAGTGATATGTCCTTAATAGATTTATTAAACAAAACGTTTATGAGCTGATTATTTAATCGCAAAACCTTTGATTGTATTTCACTAGGTCTTCAAACAATTCTATGAAAAGTGCAGAGAGACGAAACAAAACATGATTTAAGTAGAGGACAATCTAGATAATTTTTTTAACACAAACAAGATAATTTTTTCTTGTTGTGAGCTCAAATATCCAAGTTGGGGATTGAAAGCACAATAGGTTAAATGATCATGAAGCCGTTGTAATGTATTTTTTTGGATCATGTTATAACCTCGTTCGATTTAAGATCAATTAATGATTATTTATTAATGAAATTGTTTCTAATTGAACCAAATGAAGGTATTACTTTGATTTATACCAAAATCCAATTAAAAATCCGGTCGAAAATTATTGTTCATAAAAGTCATGGATGAATGAGATGGACGAAAAACATAATTGAGTTCAAAATATATTTTATAACCAATTACAAATTGACATGTGTCAAGAAAATTTCAAATAAATCATGCACGGTCTTAAAATTCGTAAAGTAACAACTTATATCAAAGTAATCATGTGCTAGATTGAATGATGCAGGTAAAGCGGGGATCAACAATTTAGGTAAATTGCAAAGTGTGACCATGTAGAATTTAGAACTATCTTTTGCCTCCGGAAACTGGAAATTGCTTAGATACATGTGGCTTCTTATCAGTTGTGGAGCCAAAAGCCATAGTTGTAAAACCACCATCTTAGCCTCCACAAATTACACATCTGATTTGTATCAAATTACTTAGCATTAAATGTAGTTGATTAAAGATTAATGAAATTATTTAGGTATCAAACCTACTTGATATATCTCATAATTTATTACCAATCTACTCATTTTGAAAATAATTTATTACCAATCTACTCATTTTGAACATTTAGGGTTGAATACGATTAATCATCAAGGTAAGCTTCTTCTGGTGTTAGAATGAACACAAATTGTCCAAGATCAAAGTCAAAAGAATGGTTTCAAAATCTTTGTAGATCAATTTATGTACATTGTTTATACAATAGTGCATGATGAAAATCCATCCACATTATTCTCAGAGTGCACACAACTTTTCCGGTTGAGTCCGGATTGTAGAGTAGGAGATTGGTATTTGTTTAAGGAATGTACAATTATCAAGATTTATGGATCATAACTCAAACCATACCTACTTCCAATCTTTGCGACTCCAACAATTTTTTCTTGAGTGTATTAGACAAAGATTAAACTTAGATTTTATTCATTTTCCTACAAGAAACAAAAAGTTACTTTTTCCTTACCTGCTGAATTTTTCTCTTTCATAGTCAAAAGCAAATGTGCACTAATTGAAAAGAAAATGTACACTGATTGTGGTTGGGAAAATTATGAAATCCTTTAATTTTATGGAAGGAAAAGTGTGGCATTATGATCCACATCATGTTATTTATAACCTATAAGTTTTCTTTTCTCCTTATTTTCATCTTTCACATTCAAAGATAGAGATATTGGCAAACAAGGACAGTTGATCAAAAGTGCAGGAGGTTCGATAGGTCAGAAAGCTCCCATGGAAAATTGTTATGTTTCAAGTGAGAAATGACTACATAGTGTTGTTTGGATGCATATCTCGACAATCCTAGCCAAAACTATTTAATTTGTTTGTGACATTGCAAAGGAGGAATTAAATGTGTTGGTAAGTTAAGATGCTTTCAAGAGTCTAAATTGACATCATGAACTGGTTTTTTGATTAAGGCGTGATAAAGGAGTTATTTCAAACTTTTTATTCCTTTTTATTCACCAAGATCGCTTTTGAGTGCAAGGTGAAGATCATACTCGAAACATAAAGTTTTTTAGGTCGTTCATGTGTGTGCTTCACTTGAGGAAACCACAATGTTTGATTGTAATGTCCCCATTTTGATCCCATGATTAAATTATAATTAATTGTGTTTAACATTGTTTTTTTTTCCAGGGATATTTAATTACCATGCCATGGTGATATTGACATATTGAACATTGTAAATGTATTTTCATTTAATGGAGAATCCAAATAGTTGATTGAGCATGAGTGCCTATAGGGGCTATGATACCATGAGTGGGGAATAATGAGGGGCCTAAGGGGGTTAATCGGGCCTAATAATCCCAAGCCACCTTGTTAAAGTATTTTTTGAGATTTACATATATTTTCTCTTTTTTATAAATCCAAAACCAATCATTGAATGAAGAAATCTAGTTGGTGGAAGAGTCACCTCCCTAGTTATGAGGGTAGGTGGAAAGTACCCATATAATGGGATGAGGCCATTAAATGCACAGGGGAGGTAGTTGAGAGAGTCACCTCCTTAGTTAATTGAGGTATGGGTTGAGTACAATTAGTTTTGGGAAAGTGTGGAGGAGTAAAAGATTGCATGGAAAAAAAATAGATTTTTGAGCAGGAAATCAGGGGTATTTTTTGAGCAGACAATCGAGAACCAATGTGGAGTATGCATGCAAGGGAGAAGGGCCAAACTTCTCCCAACAAAATCCATTGAGCAAAATCACCCAAGAGAGGAGCATTTGAAGCCATTATTGAGCAAGAAATCTTTGGATTTGGCTAGAGCGCGAGACTGTGATTTGGGCCTTGTTGGATGCATGTAGAAGGCACTATGAAAATCCTTTTGAGGGAATGTTTTGCAGTGAAGGGAGATCACCCTTGTGATGTGAAGAGCCAACAAAAAGGAGTGCCTGCAAGTCATGTGTGCCTTGTGAACTCATTGGTGTGAGTTCAATGCAAAATTATACATGTGAGAGACTCTGAATGGCCCTGTAATTTTTGAGAGTTACCTATAATTCACCCTGGTGGTATCATAGCCTACGTAGGGGTGGGCAGTTATAGAAAGACAATGCGACTATACATTAAGTTGAGTGGAAAATCGCTCATCATCATTCAGTTGGTTGGACAAACATTGTAGACAAACATGTTCTTAATTTTGTGCTACCAATTTATATATTCGTGTTTAATAATTGAAAAATGCATGCATGGATAAATTATGAAGTTGCATTGTCAATGAGAAAGCTTTATGGGAGATTTGAAGAAGCATGTGTTGAGTTTATTGTGTTCAAAACATTATGTTGTAAGAATAATTGAATAAAGTCTTGAATGCTATAAGTCTTGTTGTTGTGGTAAAGTTTAAATCAAAATGTCACGATTGAATCTTGAGTGTTTATGGAGTTGAAAGAGCATGAATTTTTCGTTTCTTGTGTGTCAATATTTAGTTAGCTTGCAAGTTATTTATATTTGTCCTTGAATGTATATATAATGGTGTTGTTATTAGAATTATGAGATATAGTAAAAGGTTTATATGGACTTCTGCATTTTTGATGCAAATCAAGAAGTCTGGGGTAACTTGTTATAATAGAATTCTCTCTTTCAAACTAGTAGAAGAGTGCTTCTATATAATACTTGAACTTAGCTTATTTTGATTGTTTTGATAAGTGATTAGAGAAGGGCTCTATTTTCATCTTGATAGAAATGCATGGATGTTATGGTTTGGGCCCTATGAGTTATAGGTTTAGTTGTTGGTATGCTTATAGTTCGAATAATGTGGATAAAGGAAGGATTTCATTGTTTGCATGTTAGATGATTGTTTCCTTTAGTTTGTTGAATAATTGATTTGATTTGATGTGATTATGGCTAGGTGTTTAGTGACTAGACTCTAGAGCTAGTTTAAGAGGATCTTTCTTTTAAAATAAAGATCCTGCTTTAAATGTTTAGCTAACTATAAGAGGTCTAGGGGGACCATGGACCTAGTTATTCTAGGAAGAAATACTTCCTATAATACAACCTAATTTCTCTCTAATGACTAATAAAAACAAGGAGCTCTCATGACAAAAAGAGTCTACTATAAATCATTTTAACTTAAGTCCCCGTTTAATGTTAATTAAAGATAGGTAATTCCTTTGGCTCTTGGGACTCTCAGCTTCTAAGACCTTCTTGTGAGGGAGAGTGTAGGTTGAACCTTAGATGTTTAATCTATAACTATTGAAAGGAACCCTTGTTAATCCTTAGTAAAAAAATGATAAGATTTTCTCTCAAGCTTGAGCAAGTGTTGAGTCTAGGACTTAGGTATTTTGTTACCTTATAGATGTTAAAGGATTCCTATTCTAGATTCTTTTCCTTAGTTTAACTTGGGAAAATCCCTTAATTTTTTGCAAGGAAAGCTTGGAATTTTCCCTAAGGCAAACTTAGCAAAATTTTGCATATCGCACGAAAACTATTTTTGAGTGATACAATGTGTATTTGTAACATATAGATTTCACTGAACATTTTCATAACACTAATTTATTCTTTGAGGACACTTGCATGAAAGTGATCTGGCTAAACATGAAATTATAAGATTAGTTGATTTAGTTTATGAATTAAAAGTTTATGCTATAATTGAGTATGAAATTTATGATATGTTATCAATATTGATGTATAGCATTGACATGTATTATGATGAGGTTTCCTGAATGTGCATGGAACATGACACGATGAGGATGCTAATGGCATTGGCATAATTCCTTGGACTCCAGATTTAGTCAGGGAGTGGAATATTGACTTTGATTATGAGTACTTGATTTTATTACGCATGCATTATGATGATGACTTCAATTATGGATTTCATGTATAAGAATTATTAGTATTATTTTGTGAGTGGATGCATGCATGGTAACACTTGCTAATCCGACTCACATATGAAGTAAAGGGGTCATACAGAAATATCAAATAAATTTGGGAGAGGTGTGGCAGTGTCCTTGTCACAACCTAATAACACTCCCGCTGTGACCTGAGTTGAAGGTTAACGACTACCTTGCTCCTGAAAGGCCCACAATGCCATGAGGGCAGACTGATATAGTCAATCAAAAGGATTTATGAGGGGCACACAATAAGGTAGATTCCTTATTCCTCAGTAATACCTTAGTCTCACACAAGGTCAACAAGTGGAGTATCGACTCCAAGCGTCAGAAAAATTCCAAACTAAGTCAAAGAGAATAACATAGAGAATGGTGAGTGACACCCTTGGAGCACGTCAGTATGTCTTGAAGTGCATGTCGCATGATAATGAAAATAAAATAAAATAAATAAAATGGAAATTTAAACGTCGAGTTAAATTAATAAAAAATCAGAAGACCATAGAGAATAAAATGAATACTTAGAATTGGTTAGAAAAGTGAATATAATTTTTATATTAATTTATGAATCAGAACATAAGAAAATATAAGTCTAAATGCTTATGCCTAAACAAATTTATAATAATGGGTATAATGGAAACTTAGAAAATAAAAACTAGTAAAGAGAGAATACAACTTCAAGACATGTGCACAATGTGTGCATGAAATTCATAAAAGTTGTTGTTTTTTTTTAAAATTAAAATAAATTATTTCATGAGGAAATGTGGTGTCAGCATAGAGTTAGAGTCCTAAGTCAAAATAGACTCTAAAAGATAACTAAGAGAAGAGTCCTAATCAAAATCCAACAATAAATTAGTTAGGAGACACCATAAAGGAGAAATTGGGGAATTAAGGGACAACTAGGAGAAAATCTAGGAACTAATTGTGGAGGTGAACAAATGTTTCAAAAATTGTTTAATTAAAAAGAAATAAAACATGTGCAACTTGAGGGAAGAGTGACATGTGTTTAGGGTGAATAATCTCTAAATTGATTATTAAAAAATATCTAATTAGGCATGAAAGGAAAAGTGTTAAGACAAAAATTCTTATAAAAAGAAGGAAGAAGGAGTAAGGGACCCTATTGCAGGATGAATAAAATGTTGCCAAAATTTCTTGTGACTAGTTTTCTTGTATGCGTTGGGATGCAAGTTTTGTATAGGAGGTGGAAGTCTCTCCTTTCGAGGGAAAGCTTGATATAATTACAAATCTAAATTTTTGTGTGTGACCCCTTTGCGGCTCAGGGGGCTAAGGGGGAAGAAAAGTACCCATAGCATTGGCTGAGAGGTACTTGTGAAGTCACTTTGATTAACAAGCAAAATGACATTGTACAAGTTTCCAGGTTGAAGATCAACCTCATATATCATCATTCTTCTGGTTATAATATTTAATTGTTCTAGTTATTTTATTGTTTTAATAGAATATTTGATTTTGTATACCGAATATGTATGGACCAAATTTTCTTGGTTAGTGACATCATATTCCCTCTAA
>ML776911.1:443658-454882 GCA_009831015.1 Picea engelmannii | reverse complement strand
TCTGATGAGAGATCTTCTCCATGGTGGTTAAACCTCCAAATCCTATATAATGAGGGGTTTCCATGGAGGAGGGGGAATGGAGATTGAGAATTATACCAAACTTATGATCTCATGAGTGGTATGTCATTTGGAGCATCAGTATTCTATGTGTGGACTGTTTAAGCAAGGGTTTGGACAAGGGGAACTTGATGAAGCTACTACACTCACATCTATGGTTGTAAGTTTTCTTCATTGTTGTTCTTATGAATATAATATGCTTGGCCTGTTTCTTTCAATTCTGTGTTTGATCTCACATGAATTTGTCTCTAATAGATAGATCTATTTCGAACTAATCTCAGTAGAGTAGGAAGTTGTTTGTACTTTTGTTTTTCTACAAGGCTTATCGAGGAGCGTAAGATTGAAGCTCAACTCGGATCCTGCAGGGACAAACACCGGTAAAAGGTACTTCTTTTCTCCTTCCTCCTCACACATTAGTTTATCTAGATCTAAAAGGAAGTCAATGTCCACGATAAGCATCTTCTGTCTTAAGAGTTAAGAGTCTAGCTCTCAAGAGGAGATCTACCTATCCGCAGGGAGATTTTCCTTCAACAATGGTATCATACCCAATGTGTTCACAATCATTAGAATAATTCCTATATAAAAATTTGGTACATTTTTTTTTATTTTTTACCAAGCAATAATGTGATATGTTTTGGAAAAGTTGACTTAAAAAAAATACCCGTCTGCTTTGTCGAATGGTATTTCTGAGTATATTTGCTGCGTTATTTGTTACAATTTTGGTAAATTTTAAGATAATATTTGATTCTATAAATTCCAGCCTCCTATTAAAATCGAATTTCCCTAAGTCACCAAGAGATCCTGAACTCATTGAAGAAGTTGAGGGTGTAGATTTTTAGAATCAAAACTCTGGTAGTAACTCTGTAACATCTCCATAAATTCATGGCTGGAAATAAAATTGTTGTGTATTGTGCATGGCACTGATTTAAGCATGCATGCAGGATACTCCTCTTTTCTCCAAAAATGAAATGATTAAAACCCCATACTTTTTATGCATCACTATGTGATGCAGTTAGGTCATACTTCTCCTAGAATCATCACTGCACTTCTATTAGGGTATACTACATGTTGCATAGAGACAATAATTTTAACTTATAGTGGCTCGACCGCTCACCCATGTGCTTAAGGTTTTTCCATGTTAAGTCCTTGACCAACCATATTGTTTCTTTCTCCTTATTGTACCATCTGAGGTGCGCTTTGTATTTGCTATAAGTTTGATGCACAAATTTCAAACAAGATCATTTGCAAACTTAGCAAACAAAATACCAAAAAAAAAAAATTGAAGGAATGAAAATAATTTTCTGACCCGCTCTGTTGAGTGGCTACTGCATAAGAATGATCGGATTTGTTAAATGAAAATTATAAGAAAGTTGTACACACTTTGAGTTGTTATTGTACCTTCTATCCATTTTTGTATATATATTTACAGACGCTATAAAAACACGCTCACAGATCCTGTGAAATTCTTTTTGGCATAGATTAGGTTTAAACCTAAAGCTTCTCAAAGCTTCAATTATTATTGCAAATTGTTATTTCCCCACATGTTTATCTTTATGGATTTGTGGATCCTTCTTTTCCACATTAGATATAGATTTCCTGGATCTGCATCATGATCAATGTTTTTTTTCTCGCCCCAGATTAGGTTTATCTTCTGTAGATCTACCTCTGGATCACGCCCTTCCTCAGATACATTAACCTCACACAATTCCTTCGACAAAAATTTCCTATGGGTCTGCCTCAAAGTGGGTTTAGATTTTGCAGGCCTACCTAAGGATAATTTCTTGGCCTAGACATATTAATATCAGATAATAGATTGATATTTTAGAAAGAAGATATATAACATGTTTTGGTCTATCTTATCTTGTATTATCAGTCTTGCCACACCTTCATCTATCACTTGAGTAATCTAGCACTCGTGCTAGTCTGGCAGGCTCAGTTGACATCTACTTACCCTCTGTTGACACTTGGGATTAATCGATCAAATGTATAACTCTCACCTGGGTGTATTTCGATACCTACTTTGCTACCAACAAGATTGACACATGTGCATTCAAGTATTTGTTTGCTGGTGGTTCTAAAATTTTGACTCCTGTGAGTACTTGAAACCTCCATGGGGCATCTCGTGGCAGGTTCTAGTTCAGTGGGTAATATCCCACTTGTCAGTAGAAGGTGCTCCTTGTTTCCTATATATCTCCCAAGGTTCTAATATCTACCTAAGCGTCGATCATTATAATCCATCTTGTGGGTTCCTCCTTCATGTCTTGGCACTTGAATTTGAACTTGTGTTGTGACTTGTGTTATGTGGCCGACAATTGATAGACTTAGGGCTTGGAGTTTGGGCCTCGGGCCCATTAATTTTTTTCCTTCGATTTCTTTAAAGAATATTTGCGCTCTGTCAATCGGGTTTAGAATTATGGAACATAGCGATTAAAATCTTTGAAAATTACAAAAAATATTGTTAAACCTTGTATATTGAATGGTTATACCAAGTTAAATAAATCCCTTGTACTTTTATGCGATCTTGTTTACAGTTAATTGTATATGTGTAAATCCTATTATAACACACATTTATATTGTGGAATGCAACTCCTCGTAAACACATCCCTTTCCATTAAAATCGAGTTGGTAGTTGTTTTATTCTTTGGAGATAAAAATTATTATATGTAATAATTTGTAATTTTCGTGAATGGTGTATTATTAGATAATTAAATGAATAATGATCTTGAAACTAGTTATGTGAAGTTGTAAAGTTACCCTAATACTATCATATTGATATATGTATTCGTTGTTGATATATGTATTCATTGTATTTTCTTACTCATTGATGATATCTTAATGAAGGTTGTTACCGTATTGCACAAAAACAGTCTATTTTTTATGTGATAAAATGTGTATTGCACGAAAATAATCTTCGTGTGATATAGTGCGTATCACACGAAGAAAATATTCATGCGATAAAACGAAGACAATAGAAGAAGGGCTTCAAGATTTAGAGAATTTTGATGAAGTCTAAGTGTATCACATGAATAAGAAGTTTGTTTTGGTGCAATACATTGCAAGATGGAATCTTTGTGGTGATGTGATATGTCTTATCACTTTGAGGAAAGTTTTTAAGGGTGCAATGTATCACACTGAAAGAATTTATGATGCCATACACCGCAAGAATATAATCTTTGTGGCAATGCGACAAAAAAAAACAATAAAGGAAGGGAAGTTTTCCTTATTGAGACAAAGTGAGATCATAATGATGCGATGGGAAATGATCACGTCACAAGGATCGAAAGATCGACGTATGTGATTTATCGTACCAAAATATTTTTGGTGCGATACACCGCAAAAAGACAATGTTTGTGGGCTTGGGATAAAAAATGGGGAAAAGAACAAAAGGCTCACCACAACAAAGGAATATTTCTTCCCCATGTCGCAAGGAAAAAATGTTCTCATGATGCAACAAAGGGGGACCGTTGCACACATGAAATATTTGGGCTGATGTGACACACCACGAGGAAGTGAAGATGAATGTGATACATCGCATGACGCGAATCTTTGGGGTGATACGATAAGCCTTTTCGCGGAAGGAGAAAGTTTTTGGAGGTGTGATATACCACACAAAAGGGAAAAAAGAGTGTGATATGTCACATGAACAAGAAGAAAAGTTTTGGTGATGTGATGAAGAAGGAAAGGAAGAAAGATAGACAAAAGGTAACATAAAATGAGAATAAGGAAGAAAATGAAGATCAAGAGAAGAATGAAAGAAAACTTAAAGGATATGAAAAATTATATGATGCGATATATCACACCAATAATTTTTAGGTGCAATACACCTCATGGGGTAAAAATTGGAGATGCAATACATGCCACATGAAAAATTCTTTGGCACGATAAAGATCGTCACAGGTAAAAAATTTAGGCTCAACATGCAACATGGAAAAAAAGTTGGAGGAGTGATACACCACAAGATGAAAAATTGTGGGGTGGGATAAGTCGTATCACGAGAAAAATAAATTTGTGTGATATGCCAAAACATGAATTTTCTCAAAAATAATGAAATGGTCGTACAAGTTGTGGAGTGTCGTCATATGGTGACATATAGGATCGAGTGACACATAGGCATGATGACATAATCAAGTGAAGAAGGTCAAATCTTTAAAATAAAAGAATTTCTTGCTCTAAACTCGAAATTGAGCAATAGTACAATTGTGAAAAAGCTCTCAGAATTGGCATCCGATTTGAATTAAGGAAAGGTAATTTGGTAGGAAATCGATAAAATTTAGTACCCTGTACCCTCAATTAAGAATAGAGGGGATTGGGTATGTTATAGGTGGTATTAGAGCCGTGGTAAACCACAACAGTCGAAATAAAATAGATTGATTTTAAGGTTGAATATATGTGCATGTGTAAATACGAAAATGTACAAATGATGAACATGCACACATACATGTCGATGTGTGTGTGTGTGTGTGTGCACATGTTCTTGAAGACACCAATTGAATGCATCCACGTGGATGCATTCTTATGTTATATCCATTGAAATCAATATGTGAATGGTTGAAATGATAGAGTTTCTATTAACTCATGAGTTAGAGATCATTTCAAGAGTTGTTGATATTGCAATGGGGAAATTGCATGTTAAAGCAGTATGTGGATAGACTACGTGAAATATTTGTCAGGAGAACAAAGTTATAACAAATGATGAAGGAAATGTAAAGATGTATATGAAGACCATACATGTCTTAGAATGTTATCATGAGAAATTTATTTTCATTCTTGCAACATTGGTTGAAACAATTTATGAAAATGGAACTAAAGAAGTTTAAGATAGGGAGAATCCCTCTAGAGGACTCTTATTATTCAAAGGGAATGGATGATCCTATTGGAAAACTTGAACCAAAACAAGTTTGTATCATTTTGGATCATAGGGAAATCATCTGGTAAGGTGTAACGTTCCCAAGAAGATTCACTAGGAACTTAAGGGTTTAGTTATGATTTGTTTGAATTGTTTGTTTGAATATTTTGCAGGTTGCTTCTCAAGGTTGCGTTGGATATGTTTTGTTGAGTTTTATAGAATTATAAATGATGAACATGGCACAAAAATATATGGAAATAAAAATATACAAGAGAGAGAACATAAGAGAATAACCAACAACTTCATATTTCACCTTTATTTATTTAATAAGCTGTCCTCCATACAAGTGATATACATATTTGGAATAATAAAGATAAAATATAGAATTTGAGGATGAATGTTCCTTCTGGATACAAGTAAGGGGAGTTTTGAGTCCTCATAGTCTTCCAATAGCAACATGCAAGTCTGAACAAGATCAATTTCTTTCCCTTCTGATTACTAGCACCCATATCTGACTGAGTTGTGTTACAAGGAAAATATCTCTATGGCATGGGGTAAACCACAACAGTCAGAATGAAACACAGAAATCAACTCTAATCCAAAGTATTCTACATAAATGAAATGCTAACAAGACAAGGTCAAGAGCCTACCTCGTCCGGACGTTCAATGAAGACCACCGTTGAGCACCAACTCAAAGCTTTATACCCGCAACTTGTCCTCAACAACCAATATACACAATAATATGGTGATAATATATAATGTTAGCATTTAGATTAGCATAATCCATTAACATTCATGAGAAATACACCCATGGAATAATAATTCAAATATTTGCAAGATATCAATTGGACGAGAAAAGAGTATTTCTATTAAAATAATAAACATAAGTATGTAGGTGACAAACTGTTGTAGCGACACATATTGGAACCGAGAAACTAAGTCCCTCTAGCTGGGCCTCCACCACTCCAATCCTCCTCCAACGACAAGCTCATATAAATGAGACAATGAGGTTCTCCATCATCAAGAAGGAAGATCTTGGTGGCTGAACAATGAGTTCATACTTTCAAGGATAAAAGGATGCAGACTCAATATGAAGTGAAATTTATCCAGAGTATATTTCCTCTTAAAGTTGAATTCTCTCCTCCTTCAAGGCTTGGATATGGCTCAATTTATAGCCTTCAAATGGAACTGAAGGGACGAGTCAGAGCGTTTCCAATATATGGAAGCTCAAGGATCATGGATCTCGTGACTTGACATGGAAACCTGACATAATTTTTAATTTTGAGCACCAAACCTGATGTACGTGGGATGTAGTGGAGCAACCTACATATACACTTGTTGTCTAACTGGTAGGGAACACATATGTGGAAAAATGTGTTTTTTTTTTCTCTGGAAGGTAAAAAATGGGACTTCAAGTCTACATAGGGAAATGGAAATACCATGAAAGCAAGTTTCATGGAGTGAATAAATTTTTTCTATAATAGATGCTCCCTAATGTGTGAGGTCAGAGGAGTATCTAGGATGGCTGAAATACATTACAATTCCTAGAAGTGGAGTAATGGAGACTCATATGGAAGTGATAGTTACTCATGAGAATATTACAATCCATAATGACTTTGTACACAAGGCTGCTGATCTGAATTACACTGCAGATCCATGTGGAAATATACCAAATAGTTGTTCATGGCCATGAATAGGAAATACAAAGTAGACACATGCCATAGGCTGTCATAGTCACGAACAAGGCCTAGTGGAATCCAATCTCAAAATCAATCTGAAGATATCTGTATACAATGGAGTACAATCTAATCTCCCATGATCACCAAAGTCATATAGGTACTGGTCCAATGAAAGACAACAACATAATAGGAATGTTGCTACTATAAGCTGGAGGTCTTCTACACTATCCACTGAAGGCACAAGTCTACATCATGTGGATAGAGGAGTTGATGTCGAACACAATGAGACTTTGTTTGATTACTGGTCATTAAGGTATACCATTAACAAATGTGAGATAACCTATCAATAATGAAAGTAGGTATCAAGGCACCAAGTACATTCTTGCAAGTGTGAATAAGGGTGTTGAGGTTGAACACTTGAAGAATCCATCGATCAAGAGACATTGATGTATTCCCAACTGTCGATGGCGGGAGAACCTTCCACTGATGACTACAAGCCTCTAAATAATCATAGGACTCTAGGTCTCATTTCCATAATAGATGACTTGAAGTCGATGGAAGGAGACCCGCTAAAAGGAGAGCATTAGAGCATCTCTCATCAGTCAACATGAGGTAAAAAACAATAATTTGATGATTAGGAGGAGCTCAGACGAATAGGATGTTCACGAACCAATGACCTTGTGTGTCTTTCACATGCACCATATGCAAGTAGTGCACGGAAAATACCCTCTGAATAACATCCAATAAGGAAGACTGCCGAAAAAGGCGAGGAAACCACCAATAAGGCTAATGACAGCCAAGACACTGCAAAAATCCCAATGTGTGAATAGATTTATTTCCATCGAACATAAGGGAAACCCCCCAGTCAACCACTAATGAGGAGATGTCGACTACTGGGTTCAAGGTTACCTACCCATAATGAAAGTAGGACCAGGGTGTGTGTTAGGACTACAAATTCATGTGACTTTGAGACACATCGAGGGTATGGCTGACATGCAAAGTCAAGAGTTCTTAGAAATGACCAACAAAAGCTTATAAACTTCCTTTGAACAAGAGCATGAGACATATGGATAACTCAAGAAACATAGACTTGATGATGAAACTTTGTGATGTAGGAGGCATCAACAAACTCTCCATAGGGACTAGAAGAATAACTAGTCAGAGGAGTAAAATCTAAGTAATGAGCTCAACTTCCTAATGTCATGCTAAACTAAAACTTTGGATGACAATGGACTCAAGATCTTGTTCATTGTTCAAAGCGACATGACTGCTGTCGATATGAGATAATATTCTTCTCCCTCCCGTATTTTTTTGTTTTTTCATAGGCAAAGAAATGTTGTGATACAAGAGCGGAAATGAGTGTCACGAGTAAGAAACTATCTCCAAATAATGGAACATACCTATTCTCAATGCAAGGAAGTGCATGCGGGGCATGGACACCCATGGGAATGTTTCCTCTTAGGGTACATGGTGTCAAGCTACAAAGGATATAAACAAGGCCCTGCTTGGCTAGTGATGCAAATTGCTGAGGTAAGAGGCTTACAAATAGAAAGAGGGAACCAACAATAGGCTCAATACTACAAGCAGGAGGATGGAATGCGATTACAACTTAACTCCAAAGAATGTCATTTTTTGTATATTTAGTCCCCTAGGCCCGAAAAAGTATAAAATAATACTAAGGAGAACTCTTATAGCAAATGTTGACTAGAGTGTTCCTTTTTCATAAGTAGTGTACTTGGTCTGAAAAGGGTTAAACTTACACCAAATAGACTTCTTTTCAAAGTCATTTAACGAGTGTGAAAGAGACAAGTTCACTCGACAACATTTTCTCTTTTTTAGAGAGTCAGAAATGAGCTTAAACAAGACTCAGTGGGAGTCCCATAGGTGAAGGTCAAAATGCTTGTGAGTAAGAATATGAGGTTCGAATGAAAAGTCATATTAGAACTATAAGGAACTCCTGGTCCTATGGAATAACTTCTGCATGGGAACCAAATGACACAAAGGTTCTAACTAGGGCACCCATGTTTGGTAGGCCTCTACCACTTAATAAAAACACTTCTAGTAGCAGTAAGAAGGTTTCATGTCGCTAATAAATGTGTTTGTACTGAAGGTATATAGATCACATTGATAGGACAATGTAAGAATGAAAAATGTAGTGACAACCTATCCTATATGCTAGTGAACGAAAATACCTGCTGAAGGAACGAACAGGCGGTATGACGCTAGAAACCGCAAAAAATCCTGGACAAAACCACAAAAACGAACTCTTTCCACTGTACTATTAGTCCATAAGGTAAAAAAATCATCCCAAACTATATGAAGTGGGTAAAATTTTTATACTAATAGTAAAATAGACCATTTTACCATACCATTTGAGTTTCTTCACCCATATAGTGCATTTTAGGCCATTTGCCCCACAATATTAAAGTTTTGATTACAGGATCTGCGATCAACAAAATTAGAAACCGTATGGACCAAGTAAGTTACCTTCCCCTCCTCTTCATTTTTAGTGGTTTAAAATTCATATTTAGTCCTCATTTTTTGAGTTTTAGAGGGCGCAACATGTAAACTAGGGTGTACGCGGGTGATATTTCATCGGGTCATGTACATGCATCCATGTACGTGGGAAAAACAAAGCTTTCCTGCATATATGTAGACCTATACACGACTGGTTGCATGTTAGCCTGCGTACAAGTCCATAAACAACGTTTTTGACAAAATTTAACTGAAAAAATGACTTTCCTTTGGCAGGATGGTGATTGAATGAAGGGAGAGGGAGCATGAAGAAGCATATGTAGCAGTGGAAAGGGATGCAGGGGCCCAAATAGCTTTAAAAAGATGCGGCCTTTATAAATTTTGGGCTCTCAAAGGAGTGAGGGCTCAAGTGAGGTTACTCTAGATGCTCGTAAACTATTGGGATCCAGAGACATAGGCCTTCAATATCGATGGGAAATCATTGAGGATTGAAGTGGATGACATATATTTTATCATAGGATTGTCTCACTGGGGCGAGGTAGTGAATCTCAAGGCCGGGGGATGGGGGTGGTATGACCATGGAGGAGTACATTTCCACCCAATGTGTTGCAGGAACATATAAAGTAGGGAGCCAAATCCCTATCATGGCGATCGATAACCTGAGATTAAATATCGTCGTACTTGTTCTTAGATGGATCTTGAGGTTGGCCTTGTTGTACCATGCCTCAAGGCCACTCATGTTCTATGCATTGGAGTGTTTACCACCCACTGTTTATGACTGGTGTACCTCACCGCTGACTAACATGAAGATCCAACTAAAATATTACAAACAAGGAAGAAAGAGGAACTTCAAATTTGCATCTATTCTGTGTAGTTTTTTCTTTGAGCGAGTTCCAGGCTTGAGCCCTAGAGTAGAGATTATTCTACACGGACCATGTAATCCAACCATGTCATGGTGGACTGATCTGATGAGGCGGCTAGGAGGTGGTAGGGTGCCAACCCCCTACAATGATGAATTCTTTTTCTGGTGGCTTCGACATGTCATAGCCATTGACAAATACTCTTATGCTGGGATCGACTATAGAGGGGATCCATATATTCCTTTGCCACTAGGTTCCGCCAACGGTGATATTGGTAAGAAATGTTTTTGTATATTTCATTTTTTGTGTTTTTTCAAAAAGAATAAAAAAACAAATATTTTTGTATGGTATCAAGTATTATCAATTTCTTTGTCACATAGATGTAGGTCCACAACGATTAGATGGATTCCCATGACATCAATGTATGATTTGGGGAGATGAGCATGCAGGAGGAGATGTAGAGAGAGTGCTGCAGAATGTGTAGGGGAACCTATCTTGATTGATGCACATGATTCATATGGTTCAAATGGAGGATCTGCTAGAGGCTATTCAACGACAAGTGATGGGTGTGCCCTGTGTGTGGGTGCAACTCTTTCGATGTCTCGCAAACGTTGTAGTGTAACATGTAACTATAATTTCTAATAATATTACGTACAACCACTATTACTGAGTAACCATCTAACCCATAAGAACCTATGGCCATTAACCCTTATAATCACTATAATTTATTTCCCCAAACGCATTTGACTCATAACCACTACAATTTTTAGAATCCTAAAACCCTAAACCCTTGAAAATTTAACCCTAATCTTTAACCCTTATAACCCCAAACATGTACATTAACTATTACATCTATCCATTATTAGTACTAGTGTATCACCTATGTTAACCCTAATCACTTATAACCTCTATAATTTCTAACTTATAAACCCCACATAGCTAAAGCCTAACTTATTAACCCTAATCACCTAATACCTATATCTCACAAACATTAATCCTTATAATACTCAAACCATATAACCACTTTACTCCATAACACTATAACCCTTATCATCCCTAACACCTAACCCTTAATTCTCGCCATACCTAACCCCTATAAACATTAACCCCTAATCCCTATAAATCACAATTCTAAACCAATGTAACCTTTATCTGAGTTGTAACTCCTAATGAGATTAACTACCATAACCCCTAATACAACATTTCGACATGAAGAGCACTGAAACAACATCAAAGCCTACCAGAACATGGCCCTACAATCTCGAGAATACAAAGGTCATGGCTATGTCAATTGACATAGGTGAAAA
>ML776911.1:414250-431440 GCA_009831015.1 Picea engelmannii | reverse complement strand
TTTGCCTTTTCTAATAGAGGTTCATCATAAATACCAACATTTTCCCCATCCTCATCTGGCTGCGAAAACAAATCTTGGATCATTTGATTTGTCCCATCATCTTCTTCCATGGGATCATTAACTTGATTTGTCCCATCATCTTCCTCCATGAGATCCTCATTTTCTTGGTCATGATGATGTTCCTCAGCTTGTACAACATCATTTCTACTAATACTTGGTGCAATATTCTGCGAAAAGTTAGAGGGAAACTCTAACTTTATAATTACAAACAATCATGCAAAATTAGTGTATACTATAACAAACATTCAAAATATATATATACATATATATAATTTTATATAAAATCGACAAAATAAAAAAAGATAATGAATATATAGCTAATTACCACAGGACGATATTCATTCGATCCACCATCAATGTGACCATATTTCCTACAATGTTTTGTAGCTGTTGCTATTAAAATTATTATGGGATGTCTGAAGAAATATTTTTTACAAGGGCAATAACATCTACCATCACCCTTTTCACCTGCTTTACTTTTTTCCCCACCTATAATAACATTCTGCGACATTCTTTCGCACAAAAATACCCTTTCAGAACCGTCGTTATATCAAGATTGTCACAACATATTTGAATCATCAAATATTTATAGTGCAATTTTAGGTCACTATCGTCGCAATTGCGATGAACGTGACCTAAAAATATTTATTTTTTTAAGATATTTATTTAAGGTCATTTTTAACGGTCAATTTTAAGGTTAAGTAATACGTCGCTCTTGCGACGGACAAAGTATAGTCGTCGCTCTTGCGACGAACATTGACCATAATAATTTGGTCAAACTACATGCATCGATACTGCGACGAATACTGGGTGGATTTAAAAAACCCAAACTTTTTCTCTTGCATGTTGCGACGAAAGAGTACTTTCGTCGCAAAATTTTCAATATGTAGTAGTGTCCCCACTTAGGAAGCAATGGTATCCATTTCATTGAGTCCCCCCATCAGGTGAGGAAACATTTTTTGGATTTGGCCCTAAATGAACCACTTGCCTTGGTGTAGGAGTTTCCCTGCCTTGACAACCCGATAAAGATGGATCCTTTGCTGGCGAGTGCCCTTGACCTGTGTTTCCACTATCTGACTAGTGGATGCTTGTTCCATACAACCAGGGTTGAGCTCTGTGGGTGTCAGTTATTCTGCGATCTCTGAGGTGTCCAATAATGGTGGAAATATGGTCGAAGGATGTCCACATTGAACACTGGGTGCAGGCCAAGGAAGGGTGGAGTGTTGAGCTCAAAAGCATTGCTAACCACAACCTTGGTGGTAGTGTAAGGACCATAGAGAAGTGGGAAGAGATTCCGATGGGGCCCTGTGAGACGCTCCTTCTGCAAATGTAACCAAACTTTGTCGCCAACCTGAAACTGGTGTGGTACCCTTTGTTGATCATGGCACTGCTTGTACTTAGCATTGGATTTCTGCAAAATATTTTGGACCTATTGGCAGATGTGCTAAATCCTCTCAATGAATCTGTTGGCTTTGTCGATCAGAGAATGATCATGGGAATATTCTTTCTATGTGGTGCAAAGAGGAAGTGCAACATCAATGGGTCCCAAGGGTTGGAATCCCATCCCCACCTGAAATGGGCTATGATTGGTGGAGCTATAGAGAGCCCTTTTGTAATTGTGTTGAACATAGGGGGGACTCTCGTCCCATGTACATTGATGCTTATATTTGTACATGCGTAGGATGTGCACAATCATACGATTGGCGACCTCTATTTGGAAATCTATTTGGGGCTGGAAAGTAGTGGATTTTGTGAGCTTGGTGTCCAACATTGACCAGAGACTTGACCAAAATGTGCTGAGGAACCTGCTGTCCCAGTCGAAGATGATGGTATGTGGTATCCCAAAGTGGAACCACACTCATTCGAAGAAGAGCTTGATAGTATCTACCACTGTGATATTCTTCTTACAGGCTGTGAGGATGGCCATCTTCGAAAACCAATCAACGACCACAAATACGCAATCATTTCCTTGCTTGGTGGAAGGAAGGACAAACATGGAATCCATTGTGATGGATTACCAAGGATTCTCTGGAGTAGGAAGAGGGGTGTATAAGCCTTTATTATTGATGTCTGGCTTGGCAATGGCACAGGAAATGCAATATTTGATATACTTGCTGACATCCTGTCGAAGTTTTGGCCAATTTTTTTTTTTGAAGAACGACCACATTTTTCTCCACGCCAAAATGTCCTGCCATCCGAATGTAGTGGGATTCCCAAATCAGCTTTGAATGCTCACTTGTAGGAACACAAAGATGGCCTAGATGTTATAATATTCCTTCCTGAATGTGAAAATCAATGACATTCGTGCCTGTACCCAAGATCTGATTGGTGGTGGCGAGTTCCAGATCTCGCTGATAAAGTTGGGGCCACTCATATGCTTCATGTCCACAAGAATGGAGCACAGTGGTTGGTGAAGCCACAAGAGGTCGACTGAGGCAATCAACGACACGATTTGAGATAACTATCTTATACTTAATTTTGAGATGGAACTGCTACAGGTAGGTGGAAATTTTTTGATGGCGGTCGTTCTGCAATTTTCTCTATGTCTGTATGAAATGCAAAGGCTTGTGATCAATGTGTATGATAATGTCCTTTCCCATAATGTAATGTTTCCATTGACGACAAAATTGTATAATGGAATACATTTCCTTGTCATAGGTGGGGTATTTATGGATAGTATCGGAGAGTGTCTCACTATGGTATGCCACCGGATGACCATGTTGAGTGAGAACTGCACCCACAACATAGTCATATGCATCAGTCTCAATTTCGAATGGTTGCTACAGATCGGGCAAGGAGAGTATTGGAGATGAGCACAAATGATGCTTTAGATCATCGAATGCTTTTTTTTGTTCCTTCCCCCACATGAAATTGGCCCGACCATCTCCCTTGGTCACCTGGATGAGGGCCCATGCAATATGGGAGAATCCCAACACGAACCGTCGATAGAAGTTGGCTAGTCCCAAGAAGCTCCGAAGCTTAGTTAGTGTGGTTGGGGCTGGTCAGTCATGAATGAATTGGATCTTAGTTGGATCAACATGTACCCCATGCTCATAAACAATGTAGCCCAAGTATTAGACCCTGTTCATGCAAAAAGAGCATTTTTCCAAGTTGGCATATAGCTTGTGCTGCCGCAGAGTGCTCAAAACCTGTTGAATATGCCACATGTGCTCCTCCCACGTTCTACTGAAGATGAGGATGTCATCCAAATATACCACCACAAAGGAGTTGGTGAAGGGTCTCAATACATCATCCATCAACCTCATGAAAGTGGTTGGTGCATTTTTTAAGCCAAAGGACATGACTAAACATTCAAAGAGACCTTCTTTACATTTGAAGGTTGTCTTCCATACTGTTAGCACTATGTAAATTTTGTCTGGATGAATAGATAAATGATAGAGGTAACTGTTTCAACTAGATTTAGAGCTAAGTCACTAGCCTGCTCAACTCAGAGGGGGCTCTCTCATGTCACTTGATGTTTCTATGGAAATCAATGGCTAGATTTGGTTTGTTTTGGGGTTTTTTTATAAAGTTGCTGAAGAAATTAAGATAACATTTGGGCTATGGAGTCATGAATGAACGATGCATCGAAACATGAAAACTATTAAGAGGAAAAAGCTAAATGAGGCGATGATTTTGAGTTTATATTTGAGGTTTGCATGGCATCAGAGGAAAAAGAAACATATAACTGCATCAGAGCATATTAAAATGAATTCTAAATTGGTTAAGAAGAAATACACATAACCTAAATTTCTAAGCCAAGAGCATCACGCGATGAATTCTGGGCTTTTGATTCTCCAATTTAGACAGATGGAAATGTAAATAAAATAAAATATCACAAGAATTACATACTATGAAAGAAGAAAGAACTCATATATCAGCCAATTAGAATCTTTTCGTAAACAGTTCAAAAATCTGCTTCTGCATTTGTATATTCATTCTAGCTCCAGAGTTTTACAAAGTCTTCCTGCTCAGAGGGCAGGATCCTCTTTTCTCCATGCTTTCTATATCCTCGGGATGATATATATAGAGTATTTACTATGGGATTCAAAATGATTAAACTCCCCCATATTTCTAAAGATAGAGGTCAGTTACAAAAAGAGTAAAGTATAATGACAATTTTCCTACATTACAGGGATCGTTACAAACATGTCTGACATATCTAAGATTTTTATTTGAATGCCATATGTCCAAAATTTGCTGGAACGTACTCAATTTTACGTGAGAATTCATTCCAGCTTGGCGATTTCTTCCCTTAGTGTGCTCAACCAGACTGGTTGATTTTCCCCAACGTTTTCAACCGCTTCAGTTCTGATTTCCGCCTTCTGTTGTTTGCTCTGCCTCTTCTTTACCTCTTGCTTGTAGAGTCCATCCACGTGTCCATTAATTATTAGATCCCTCATGACAATATTTAGTTTGACCTTTGATTCTGGTTCGGTCCCAGGGTCAGTATGGAATTTGGTTGCTAAAATCTGTGCAATCAACCTTTCTTCCTTACTCGTCGATAAACTTTCCATGTTAGTTGAAAACCATGTTTCAATGGATATTTTTTTATTGGCCTTGTCCATGTCTTCCAATTTTACAGAGAACATGATTTTTGTTTTCCTTAACTCCACAGAAATCCAGAAGTTGGCCCAGTTTGAGATTACTCTACTTATGAATGAGACGATGATTGCCCGGAACATAATAACGCCACCCATATTTTGAAGATTGGTAGTCATCGAGTTCTAATCATGAATTAATGACAGGATTACTTGTAGGTACGTTGGTTTTTCACACTTTACAAATCTATTTTGAATGATGAGCCTTTGAGTTAGTTATCCGACAGTGTTCACCTAGCATTGCACGGACGTGAAGTGAGGTGATTTGACTAGTCGTCACCCTCCCCCACACGAACCATTGATTTGATGCATTAGAACATGTGAAATTGGGGATTTTGGGAAAATGGTTTTAGGCAAATTTATTTTCGCCCTGATGTACCTCTGAGGGCATCGCGCATCCACAGATGAAACTGCGATAGTTTTCCTCGGCCCACCTTTGAATACTTATCTTCCACGCTACTTCATTCTCCGATATGTGCCTTAGCTGTTGATCCGAGTTGCTTCAAGATCGACGGTCCGTCGAGTCCTACCTCTCGCGCCTCTACTATATTTGTCCACATTTCGCCACATATGACCTGGACCTCCAAATCACACCATGTCTCTACATCGCTAAATCCGAAACTTGACTTTCATGTATAATTGTTATGGTGATAACATAGGTTCCAACTGGGGATGCTATCCTCCTTGTGAGGTAGCAAAGAACTGCAGAACCAATTCCTTCTTCGTTGGGTTGTTTTCAAAACATGTGCGTGTATCTGATTACGTCTTGGAGACTGAACGTCAAAATTTTAAAACCAGGGTGTTCTCAACTGGATACTGAAAAAATACTGCTAGGATCTAACTGTACATATTGCTGAAAATTTAAAGAAATGCTTGACCAACAAGCTTATTTGCACACTCCTACCTACCCTAACTGCTGAAAAGGGCTGTCAATCAAGTGAAATCATAATTCCAATGCATCCATGACAACAGTCTATCCACTGCTCATTTTCTTTGCACTTGTTTTCTCCAAAGCTTTTCTGCTGATTCATTCAAAATTTCATTCATAAATTCAAGTCTAAAAAAATCAAGGACACTTAGACTGTTTACTTCCTCCAATAAGACTGCAAATGGATCTTCTAAAATATGCACAAAAAAACTATCATGCTTCACTCCCTCCGCTGCATTTTTATTTTTAGGTGATTCAATTTGTTGATTTCTATTGAGAAACTGACAGATTTGCTGAGAAGTCTGGTAGTAAGAACTTTTTGAGTCATAAGGCAACCATGGCAGGAGAACATTATTTGATGTAAAAAGATTTATATTTGATACAGACATTGATTCGTTACTTTCTTTATCCTTAAGCTTGCAACCCACTATTATTTGTAGCTTATGATTGTAAACCCTTTCTATATAATGTGTCTTGGAGTTATGAATCATATGAAAGGATGTTTCCTTTTCAGGAGCCAAGACAGAAGAGAAAACTTCCTTTACAAGTGTTTTTTCGTTGCTTAGAGTCTCTATAGATGAAGTTTTAGAATCTTCATCCATGTTTAGGCCTCTTATAAATAATAAAACCATGTCATTTTCGAGGAAAGAAAGACAACTCTAAAACACTTCGTCTTGCTGAAAATATTGTTGAATATCTATGTTAGTTTCAGGAGAAGAAAAATAACCTTTAACAACAATTTCTCGATCAGTTTCTTATTCCCTTTTGATTCGATGGTTAAGCACAGTTTGCAAACCTGAATTGGAATATTCTTCCAAGTAATCAACTACATGATCATATAATGCATGTGGATGTTGTTGGTCTTCATTACTGATAACAAAAATAGTGCCACTGTGAATGCAGTCAAAGTTCCTTGTTTCTTCTGTCCTCTCATGATTTGCTTTCAACCATTCAAAGGAGGAAAACCATAAAGGAAGATAGTTTTCATATGTAAGCCCACTGCCTTCTTCATATTCTACGTCATTCCTGGATTCTTTCTGATTTGAAACATTACAAATATTTTATTTCAATAGTTTTAAAGAGGAAAAACACAATGGCAAGGTTCTTTTACCTGATTCAAAACTTTCTTCAATTTCTTCACTGTTGTTATAGGCACATTTTTCGATTTCTTTGGATTGCTGAACATGATCATTTTCAAATTTATCTTCGACCAACGACTGCACCTTTGAGCTGACAAGAACTTCTACACAACAAGTAATAGGGTCATCAAACACATGATAAGAGCACTGCAATATCTTGTCAATTTGTCTCATTGGTTTAGTGTGATTTTGCATTGGCACCAATTCGTTTGCCTCAATAATGATCTTAGAATTCTCTTTCAACAATTTAAATGAAACAAAGCATAAAGGTAGAGAATTCTCTTCATATGATCCAATATTTTTCTCTTTGTAACTGTGATACATAGGTTGATTTATCCCACTGTATTGCTGAAAAGAAACGTCTTCAACATCACAATCATCCTCATATTTTTCATATACAGGAAAATCGACAACATATGCAACGCCGTCTAACAAGAACAAACTTGGAACATCAATCTATTCTTCAACAAACTGATTTGCAAACTCATCCTCTTGATTGTCTACAAAAGAATACATAAAATAATCAACCCCCCACTTATCATGGGATGGATCAAAAGCTAAATCAACACCTCCTCTTTCAACAAGTGGAATATAATTTTTAGCAAAATCATAAGCATTGGAAACTCCAAGAGGACCTATGGTATTGTTAATTTTATGCTCAAGATTTAAATCAATCGTTTTCTTTTCATATTCATTGTCATTTTCTTTAGCATCTAACTCCTCATCCCGAATATGTTCACATGCTTGAATATTGTGATAAATATCCTGAGCATCATTAAACATTTGTTGTAAGAACTCATATCTCCTTTCCATAAGAAGAAAAGACAAATTTGGATGAAGAGTTGTTGTGTAATGGAGCATGGCAATAACTTCAGTATGTTGAGTTTCTTTGGGCAAATTGTAATAAATACTGGAAAACCTTCTACTGAATATATAAATAGTTTCATTGCTCTGTCTTTCCAAGGCATAGAACTTTGTAAGTTGTAGATCTAAAGATTTATTCTTGCCCCAAAACTTAAAAAAAACATTCTTCAACTCCTCCCATGAGCTAATTGTCTCTGGATACAAATGTTTGAACCAGTCTTTGGTGTCCCCTTTCAAGGATTGAGATAAGGCCCTCATACAGACATCATCATGGTCAATCTCAAACAAATCTACAAAATGTTCAAACCCTTGGATGTGCTTTTCAACTGAGATGCCATTAGGTTCCCCATCAAACACAAGTAGATACTCATAGTATTTTGGAGGGAAATCGTAGAGAACTTGGGGTAGCTTCAAGGGTGTGTATCTATGTTGGGTATTGGAGGACGTTGGAGCAAGTACAGGAGGGGAAATATCATCCTTGGATTCATGGGGCTCATCAACTTGGTTATGATCATCACATGGCCCAAATGGTTTTTTTTTTATCGAAATTAGTGATATCGCGAGGATATGCATGAAAAACTTTAGAAGGAGGACATACAATTTCAAGACTTTCGAGATCATCATTATAATGCAGGAGGTAAAGAAAAACTCGTCTAGTATTTTCATGAAAGGACCAGAGGCAATTTATAACAAATAGTAAAATGCCTAGGAAAGAATCCCATTTTAAGTACTTGTTTTCTTCCATAATTACTTTTCATATCTATGTCAAGGGATCTCATCTTCCAGTGGAGTCGCCAATGATGTTTTGGGAGCTGGATTCTGCATTGAGAGTGGATTCACCATTGAAAATTTAAAATTTCTGGATTCTTCTATGAGTGGAATCACCTTCAAACTAATTATTTGATGTGTGGAGTCGCCAAAGCAGGGATACAACCAATATGTGCCTAAGTGTTTGCTACTCTCAAACCTTAGAACTCAATCGTGTTGTTCTTCCCAGGGAAAATTTACCAATTTCATCCCCGACAACGACGCCAAAATGTTAGCACTCTGTAAATTTCGTCTGGATGAATAGACAAACGACAAAGGTAACTGTTTCAACCAGATTTAGAGCTGAGGCACTAGCCTAATCAACTCAGAGGGGGCTCTCTCATGTCACTTGATGTTTCTATGGAAATCGATGGCTAGATTAGGTTTGTTTTGGGGGGTTTTTATAAATTTGCTGAAGAAATGAAGATAACATTTGGGATATGAAGTCATGAATGAACGATGCATCAACAAATCATGAAAATTATTAAGAGGAAAAAGGCTAAATGAGGCGATGATTCTGAGTTTATATTTGAGGTTTGCATGTCATCAGAGGAAAAAGAAACATACAATTGCATCAGAGCATATTAAAATAAATTCTGAATTGGTTAAGAAGAAATACACATAACCTAAATTGCTAAGCCAAGAGAATCGTGCGATGAATTCTGGGCTTTTGATTCTCCAATTTAGACAGATGAAAATGTAAATAAAATAAAATATCACAAGAATTACATACTATGAAAGAAGACAAAACCCATATCTCATCCAATTAGAATCTTTTTGTAAACAATTCAAAAATCTGCTTCTGCATTTGTATATTCATTCTAGCTCCAGAGTTTTACAAAGTCTTCCTGCTCAGAGGGCAAGCTCCTCTTTTATCCATGCTTTCTATATCCTCGGGATGATATATATAGAGGATTTACTGTGGGATTCAAAATGATTAAACTCCCTCATAGGTCTAAAGATAAAGGTCAGTTACAAAAAGAGTAAAGTATAACAACAATTTTCCTACATTACATGGATCGTTACAAACAGGTCTGACATATCTGAGATTTTTATTTGAACGCCATATGTCCAAATTTTTTTGGAACATACTCAATTTTACGTGAGAATCCATTCCAGCTTGGCGATTTCTTCCCTTAGCGTGCTCAACCAGACTGGTTGATTTTCCTCAACGTTTTCAACTGCTTCAGTTCTGATTTCCGCCTTCTGTCGTTTGCTCCGCCTCTTCTTTACCGCTCTCTTGTAGAGTCCATCCACGTGTCTGTTGATGATTAGATTCCTCATGACAGGATTTAGTCTGACCTCTGATTCTGGTTATGTTGTAGGGTTAGTATGGAATTTGGTTGCTAAAATCTGTGCAATCAACCTTTCTTCCTTACTCGTCGATAAACTTGTCATGTTAGTTGAAAACCCTGTTTCAATGGATATTGTTTGATTGGCCTTGTCCATGTCTTCCAATTTTACAGAGAACACAATTTTTGTTTTCTTTAACTCTACATAAATCCATAAGTCGGCCCAGTTTGAGATTACTCTACTTATGAATGAGACGATGATTGTCCGGAACAGAATAACGCCACCCATATTTTGAAGATTGGTAGTCATCGAGTTCTAATCATGAATTACTGACATGATTACTTGTAGGTACGTTGGTTTGTCACGCTTTACCAATCTATTTCGAATGATGAGCCTTTGAGTTAGTTATTCGACGATGTTCACCTATCATTGCACGAGCGTGAAGTGAGGTGATTTGACTAGCTGTCACCCTCCCCCACACGAATTGTTGATTTTACGTATTAGAACATGTGACATTGGGGATTTTGGGAAAATGGTTTTAGTCAAATCGCTTTTCACCCCGATGTACCTCTGAGGGCGCCATGCATCCACGGATGAAACCACAGTAGTTTTCCCCAACCCGCCTTCGAATACTTATCTTCCGTGCTACTTCATTATCCGATATGTGCCTTAGCCATTGATCTGGGCTGCTTCAAGATTGACGGTCTGTCGAGTCCTACCTCTCACACCTCTGCTATATTTGTCCTCATGCCACCACCTATGACCTGGACCTCCAAATCATGCCATGTATCTACATCACTAAATCTGAAACTCAACTTTCATGTATAATTGTTATGGTGATAACACATACATTAGTTGGTTCGATGGAAACTTGGTGGTATCTATAATTTAGGTCAATCTTGCTGAAGAACTTATCCCCCTTGAGTTGGTAAAGAAGGTCATCAATCCTGGGAATGGGGTACTTGTTCTTGACTGTGATTTTTTTTAAGGCTCTGTAATCAATGCAGAGTCCCCAAGTCCCGTCCGTCTTCTGCACCAGTACAATCGGGCTTCCGCAAGGGGAGGAGCTAGGTTTTATGTGCCCCTTTTGAATAAGCTCTTAGATCTGACACCTGATTTCTTCATTTTCCATCAACGAGCGATGACAGAATGGTCCATTAGGTAGAGGTGCGCCAGGGGTCATATCAATCGGATGTTTGACTTGGCACTGTGTCAGTACCCCTGTAGGTGAGGAGAAGATGTCTCTGTATTGTTACACGATCCCATCCAATTTCTTCTGCTGCAAAGAGAGGCTCTGTGCAGAGGCCATAGATTTGGAAATGACCTTCTTCTTACTGTGAGAATAGATCACACAAAAGACAAACTTTTTGGTCTGTGAACTGACCTTACTGCATTGCTTAGAGGAGATTAAAGAAATAACAGTAGGCGACGCTACCTCTGGTATCCTGTACAATTGTCTACCCAAAGTAATAATAACACTGTGGGGTTTAGACTCATACACAACATGATGCTTCCACAAATATGGTTGTCCTAAAATAACATCAAAAAATTCAAGGGGAGAAATATCACATAGTGCCTCATCTTTGAAAGGCTTGATGTCGAAGGGAAGACGACACTATTGGCTGACACATAGATCTTTTCCTTGGTGAAGCTAGCTGATGGTGTAGTGATATGGGTGTGGTGTCATTGGAAGGTCTAGCCACTTGATGACCTCTGCTAAAATCAGGTTCTTATGACTAGCGCTATCGAAAATGAAATGAAGCGGATCCCCCTTTACCCACATATGTGAATGAAAGAGGTGTTCTCCTTCATATGGTTCTTCTTGTTCGGACCTTGGTGGTAGCGACAATGGCACTGGGTTCAACATCGATAATATGTTTCCCTCATTCAACATTTGATTCAAAATTAGAATTGACCTCTAACTCAGAAGCCTTCACTTCAGCCATGACTAACTGCTTGGAGTGACATTCTTTGGTGTTGTGCCAAGGGATTTTATGGTACTCACACTATTTGTCTGTGTCGTTCTTTGTCTTCTCATTGCCCTTCTTGTGTTGTGGCTTGGACTGGTTTTTCTAAGGGTGACCATCTCGACTTGGTCCCTTATTGTGTGGGTTGGGGCCACCTTTGCCTTGCTTCAATTGTGAGGGGTTTGCAGATCCAAATTCTTTCCTTTTCTGCTTAAATTTCAGCTCGATTTTCACAACGTATCTATAAGCCATTCCCAATGAGGCGATGTCTAGAAAATCCATTTCTGTTTGAATGTATATATGAGAAAAACAAAGGTATTTGAGCACCAAATGACACTGAGATTATTTGATACCCTATTTGGGGCGTAGGGTATGGAAAATATTGGTGAAATATGGTACTGTCTGGTCCCTTTCTTGACATAGGGTGGTCCATCTGGTGTACTTGTCCTCGTAGCTTCCAACAAGGTAGTACTGTTCTTTAATGACATCCTGGAAGGAATCCCATGTAGGGGCCACCACAAACATTACCGATTCCTCTACGACCCTTTTCTCAGAGTAAGTATCCCACCATTCTTTAACATGGGGATTGACCTTGAGGAGTGCAAAAGTGATATTTTCCCTATCGAAAAAATTGTGGACCGAAAAATACCCTTCGAGCAAATTCAACCATTTATCTATAGAATCCGCATCTACTAGTCCTTCAAATAATGGAATATTAAAATGTACCTGTACCTTGAAGGGGGTTGCATGGCCACTTGATGAAGATGCTTCTCCTGTGGGCAACCGTCGAAGGATCTGCATGAAGTTGTCCATCATTTCGCTCCTTTGTCGCACGAGGGCTTCCTTGAGCAACATTTTAATATGATCTCTTGCTCCATCATATTTATTTTCATCCCCCATGGGTTGTTTTCTGGCTCGGCTCAACTGATCTAGCAATGAATCGATTGGTTTGAGTCCCAACTTCTTGTACCCAGATCTTGTTGGGGACATGCACGAAGAAAAATAAATGAAGAACAAACCGCTCTGATACCACTTATCCGGATTTAGGAGAGGAATGAACTGATTAAAAAACTAAATACAATAAACAAAGAGATATGAGGAATAAAAAATATATCCAGTGAACAATATCTTCTATTGAATAATGAAATAGGTTGGAACTGTAAAACTGCAGAACTGGGAGACTTGCTCGAATGGTGGTAGCTATCTCTGAGAAGAGATGTGGTTGCTATGCACATCCGTCTGAGAAAAATGAATTACAATGAGTCTCTAGAGGCCTTTTTGATATTACTCATGAATTCCAAAACCCTAGACATCCAAAAACCTAACCATAGGAGGTGAAACGTCAAAATTCACGTGGGCCCCTATGGGTAATTTGGTACCTCAACTTCTTGGGGTCGTAACTTTTGCATACGACCTTCGTTTTAGGTGTGTGATAGCTCGTTGGAAAGGTATTTTAGAGAACTACACATCCCGCTGTCAAAATATAACTTCATCTATAGTTTGACCATGGTGAGTCAAAAAAACATTGTTTAGGCCTCCCAAACGACCCTGGAAGTACAACAAGATGTGATGACATGAAAACATACAAAATAAGCCAGTTGGATTAGGTGAGAGGCCACCAATATCCACATGGAAGATGTGTATGGCTTCAAAAAACCCCATAAGTGTAGAACACACAATTACAAAGAATTACAAAAGAACATGTTGAACTAAAAATATACAAGAGGAGCCAGTTGGAATAGGTGGGTGGCCACCAATAGCCAAGTTGATTAGTTTCCTTCGGCATAAATACCATGTGTATCTAGTGGAACCATAGTGTGTCTGACCATCTCACTCAAGGTAGATCTAAAATCATCCTGTTTGATCCTAACAAGTTCTGGGAGGAAATAGGAGTGATGATTCATATCATCCCAAGGCCTATCAGGACCATACGTTGGCCTCTAGGATGGCTTCATCCGAAGGTAAAGTATCATCAAGGAAATCATGCGAACAAGACAATTGGGTGACCCATACAGGCTCTAGAATGAGATTCTCCTTGTCCGTCTGTGAGGAGAAAGGGTCCAAGTCAACAATAGCATTAAGAATAGCCTGATACACAACCCCTTCCGCTGACAGTGGCATTTCCATCCCAATGTGAGATTGACCTTCACACAACATAGTCGAGGAAGGTATGGTCCAAGGGTCATTGAAATATGAAGTATGGAAGGGAATGTACCGCATCGACAATGAATACCTACTAGAAATGGAATGAATGTGATGGATTGGTGCCAGGAAATCAAAGCTACCCATGAGAGAGGAATACATTCCGACACAAACATCTTTGGTTCCCTCCCGAGAATTGTTGATCACTAGGATCAAAGGTCCAATTGATGCATTATGACTAGCATGCACAAAGGATAATTGATCAATCATCACTATTTTTCCTTTGTGAGGAAAACATAAAGTGCGGAAAATAGATGCCATGACCGTGGTCATGGCATAAGTCCAATTAGGCCCTCATAGTAAATTATAGTCAAGGGGCCTCCATTGTCTTTCCACCAAACTGGACCAGAAAAGTGGGCATAATTATGTGGGGTCGAAATGAACGTCCATGAAATGTGGTCAACATAGTCATAGATTGGGATAGATTCGGAGAGCCAATGGCTTTCCAACGAGTTAGGGATATCACACACGTTGCAACACCTTCATCAATTACAATGCGTTTGATGGTAATTTTCATGTACTCCACATGGATTTGAAAGGCCACGTGGTAAGGTATGCGAGGCTCAACATTCGTGACGTCAAACTTAATAAGCTTCGAGCCACATAGGTATAGAGATCCTAAAGTAGATAATAAGGTGTTCCTCTATGAAGGACATGTATGGAGCACCTCCAAATCCGACATCGGACAAGGGGTTTGACACAGATATTTGAAAATTGAATAGTTCTGGGAAGCTCTGGCATTAGGATTGTGGGAAGAGAATTTTAGTACTCCTTTCTGAATACGAGGCAGAGGTTCTGGCTTTTCGATTTGCAAGGGTGTTTCCGAAGGAGGGGAAGACTCTGAACCTGTAATAGTCTATGAAGAACCGTAATCATGAGATCGAGTGGCTACATCAATCTAAGACTTGAACATATTAACACATATATGACCACCTTCATGTGTCGAGGGGTTTTGACTCCCGCTCGACGCATTTTCGATGTTGGAGGACCCCGAAGCCATGTGCTTATTATGCAGAAACAGATTGGCCAACACAACAAGAAGTTGTGATAAGATCCTCGATACTTCCTCGATTTTGAGGGATATGTGGGTAAGGTGATCATGTTGACAAAGTTTACAAGGAAAATTCACCTTCCTTTTTTATTTCTTTCCCTCACCAACATTATTATTCGATCTGTCATTGTTAGTGTTGTCCTTGGCTTTGTTATTGTTTTTCCCACCCTTATAATTATTACCTTGTCCTTTCCTTCTATTCCCTCCTGGTTGTTGGTTACCATTTGGGTTGGCCGACGAATGTACATAATGCGCATCCACTGATTGAGTGGGAGTGGAGGACGAAGCTGAAGCTTTTACTGCTACAAGATGGCTTAGAGAAAAATCCTTCAACTAGTTTGTCACCAAGTCTGTAGACTTAACATTTGCAGAGCCTATGATTCCATTGACATGAGGCACAAGATTTTGTCTAGGGTCATAATTCGATCGTGACGCGTCAGGAATAATTTCATATAACATCCTAGACTGAGCATATATGAGGTCTAGTTTCTGGGCTTTGAAAATAGATTCTTCCTCAGATGTTACTCTGGATGTAGAAACAAACTTTGAAATATAAGGAAATAAGGACTTAAGGAACCACTCCAAAAAAAACTCTAGAGGAATGTAGACTTTAATCAACCTCTTCCGTCTATGCCACTATTGAATATGGTTCGAGATATGTGTGGCCTTATCTTGGCAGAAGGCCAATTTTTTTTATATGCCGACATCATAACGAACCGACAACTGGAAGTGGTTGAGAAAGAACAAAATCATCTGATTAAAGTTTCTGTATGTTCCCCCTGGTAGATCAATGTACCATTTCATGGAAACCCCCGTGAGGGTGCATTGAAATAGTCTCAAATGAATATAATCGTCATTAAAGGAATTGGATGAGCACCAAAGATCAAAAGTAGTAACATGATCACCCAAATCCCCGCCAGTCTTTCCCTTGAATTTTGGAATGTCCAAAGGAAGCTTGGTGGGGACAGGGGGCCATGACGGATAATGATGCACCAGGTCATTCATTAATCTTGACAAATATGGAATATTAAGCGTGGCGAGAAAAGGGAGTTGTGGTTGCGGTGTCTGAGCCCATGCTCTCGGGAAATATTGGTGTTGAGGGATTGTAGGCCATCCGGTAGGGTAATATCCTCCTCCAAACTAATTCATAAGGGGTTGTATGGCCACCATACCTATAGGGGAATCATAATGAGGGTTATAAACATTTCCCCCAGCTGGAGGAGCTCCAGGTTGGGGGTTCCCATAGTGTGAAACTGAATCCCTCTGGGTGGAACTCCGAAGGATAGAGGTGTATTTTTCATAACAAATGCGTTTGTCGGAATCAACATGGAGGAAGAAGGGGGAACAGACAGAATATAGGAAGTGACTTGTCCACCCGGTTGAGTACTCCATCCAGGAGGATTGAGACTAGGATTAGACCCGAAAGGAAAAGGAGGTTGGCCTCCCACTGTAGGATTCGTTTGGGGAATATGAGCTCCACCAAACGAGAGAGGAGTTGTTAAGCCCTAATATTGGCTCATTACCCCTTAATTGGGGCATATTACATTAGTAATGATATTTTATTTATGTCGGATTTATTCCATTAGTTGTAATTATAGCTCCTAGTATCCTATATATACCAAGGAGACATTTTCATTTGGAATCATCTTGTACTTGAACATTTAAGTGGGGTAAAAGGAGGTTTTCCCCTCGAAGAGGCTTATTATATGAAATTATCTCTTTTTCAAGGCGTTGAGTACTTTTTCTAAGGTTTTTCTATGCTATATTGATATTTGGTTCTTAACATATGGTATCAGAGCTCAAGGTCTCGGGGTTTTGCTGCTACATCTGAGACACCTTGGCATTTTCGCTATAACTTTTTTTCTACAACGTTTCAGAAGGAACGGCTTGGAGGATATTTAGTAGATGGATCAAGGTACATTGGGTTATGATTTTGAAATCATCTATAAAAAGGGGAAGAAAAATGTTGTGGCAGATGCACTCTCAAGAAAGGATGAATATGTTGAGGCCTTTCTCTGTGCTATTTCGATCATCCAACCCGATTGGATAATAGAAGCAAGGGATGAATGGAAGAATGATGAAAAAGTGTGGACTCTCATTCAAAGGTTGCAGCAGGATTCCAGTGCATCAGATACACATGGAAAAATGATTCACTATGGTACAAAGATCTCTTATATTTATGTAATAACTCCCAACTCAAACAAAAGGTACTATTGGAATTGCACACCTCTCCAGTAGGAGGGCACTCGGGATTTTTGAAAACCTACCATAGAGTCAA
>ML776911.1:367071-413348 GCA_009831015.1 Picea engelmannii | reverse complement strand
ATGTCCCTCAAGCAAGCTAAGAAGGATAATAAATTATCACCAAAGTACTATGGACCTTATAAGGTGTTGCAAAAGATTGGTACTATGGCATACAAATTGGAGTTGCCTGCATCTTCATGAGTACACCCAGTTTTCCATGTTTCGTGCTTAAATAAGGTTATAGGCGTCAAGATCCCAGTTCAAACTATATTGCCAGAACTTGACGAGGAAGGAAAAATCAGATTGGAGCCCAAAGCCATCACTGACACAAGAATTCACCAGATGAGGAATAGATCCATTTCAAGGTATCTCATTAAATGGAGGAAACTACCGGCTGAAGATTCCACTTGGGAAGATGAGTCTTTATACAAAAGCATCCAGAGTTACTCAAGCATTGCAGACAACACTTGTCTCAAGGGGAGGGGCATGTTAAGCCCTAATATTGGTTCATTACCCCTTAATTGGGGCATATTACATTAGTAATGATATTTTATTTATGTCGGCTTTATTCCATTAGTTGTAATTATACCTCCTAGTCTCCTATATATACCAAGGGGACATTTTCATTTGGAATCATCTTGTACTTGAACATTTAAGTGGGGTAAAAGGAGGTTGCCCCCTCGAAGAGGCTTATTATCTGAAATTATCTCTTTTTCAAGGCGTTGAGTACTTTTTTTTGAGGTTTTTCTATGCTATATTGATATTTGGTTCTTAACAGGAGCATGCTGAGGAGCCATTCCCCTAGGTCCAAAACTAGGATTTGCATTAGTCGTTGGAATGGAGGATGAAAGTTGCGATGTCATATTGGGCATACCAAAATTAAAAGGGTTAGAGACCAAAAGCATGGAATGAGAGTTGTACCCTGGCATACCAAACAGATACCCAAAAGGGTTTGTTGCTATGGGTCGAGTAAAAACCATAGGATGGGTAGCAGTAAGGATGGGAACCTCCGTTACTACAACCGTCACGGTTGAAGGAGTCGAAGGAATCCCACTAACCATAGAATGTATAGGAGTCGAGGGAATCCCTGTGTCGTTCATATTTGAATCAATACCCATAAATGGATAATCACATTCTGGGAGGTGGAGATATATGTACCACATCTATTAACGTTACACCTTTTAGAAGGAAAATTCAGTAAAGACTCAAAATGCGGTGGTAAATTCAACAAACGATGAGACCTGTGAGGAGGCTGGTCTTGCTCCACAATGACTCAAGACTCAAGATATGAAACCAAATCCTAGGGCCAACTAATAATCAGAGAGCACACTAAAAATAAATAAATAAAGGCCAAATTCACACAAACATGATATAGTAGCTGAAAAGGGGCCTCCCTCACTCGAGTAGGTATGCCTCGATCAAGAGGGGCCCGAGACTCCCTTCAAAATATTGGAGGTATCATAATCAGCTATAAGGGCCCACGTGGGATTAAAAACACAGTTGGTCAGATCCCCCCAGAGAGGTGATCCTCCATAAATATTGTGTGATGTCCGACCCTTATCTAACTTAGGGTACCTATAGAATAACCCTTGCAAGTAACCTATGTGGCTACCTATGTCCATAAAATAGAGCCACCACAATATAACCAATGCGCAGGTGAATAGTCATAAGTCTGGTCCACCATATGGGTAGGGTAACAAATCCTGAAATCTTGAAAGAACCACCTCTCACGGAGGTAAAGGTACTAGAAAGACCCCCATATAAAAATGGAACCGCATAAATATATTTGATGCTAAGAAGGTATTAGAGGGATATCTATGCAACGAACTTCGTGTGACCTCGTGCTTAACTCTGGTGTGAGTGACGCCTTCTAAATTCACTAATTACACAATGGGTTTCACCACTCCCTGGTCAGACACATATGTTTAGTTTAATATCCTTGGAGAAGTTTACTCACAAAATCCTATTACAAGGCCCTATGTCCTATGCTTGTTTGTGTACCCTGAGAAATAAAATCGTTTCTAATTAATTTTAGTTAATTAGCATTACTTTTAATGGATTTTGTTTACTCAAGAGGTGTGGTTGTGAAACTTATGATATTATGACTTGTTGGCATTGGGGAAGACCCAGGGTTCAATGCTACAACAATGCACCAACAAAACCCTAACTACCAGCCCTTTCAACAACACTTGCGAAGCAGATGAAGTCTCACCCGAGGTAGAGGTAGGGGTGGTTGCAAGAATCATATGTCTAGAGCCTTAGCTGGGATATAGATCTGTGATTATAATACTTAATAGAGCACTTAGCACCATTAGTTCATCATTATTTACCCAATATCTACTTCGCAGATAAAATAGACTCATCGCAACATTCACCCTGATCTAATGTATCTAAGCACTTAACATAAATAAATGGATCAGATCTAGCAGATTCAAGCACTAAGAACATTCACCTATATCAGATCTAACATCCAGATTCATCATAAGCACAACACACAAACAAATCTATCTATCTATATCAAAACACTTAGCAAGTAAGACATAAACACTTGAGAACATCACATAGAGCATAATAACACAGTATTTACATGGTTCACCCCCACCCTGGGGCTACGTCCACCAACTCTTCTTCTTTATTAGCTTCAATCAGTCATCTACATGCACAGAGCCACAAAAAACCTACTCCGCATAGGACAGGAGATTTGCGTGCACCTCGCCAGATTCTCTTTCCCCGAGCTAGGTCTAGCACAAAGCCTTTCACAGTCTGTTACAACCACTTGCACTTAGCTCTACAAGTTTCTCACAATATGCATAGAGCATCTACAAACCATACTTGCACTTAGCACTTAACTTATCATCCTTTTTACTTATGTCACCTAGCTACTTATTTATACTTTACAAAATAGGCCTAAACATGGGTAAACTCATGGGTCGACATCCCATACCCATTACATATTCCCAAATTCCAAAAAGGACCCAAAAAGGGGCCGAGATCCCATGATCTCTGATTCGTCTTGCGCTCCGTCTTCAACAGGCTGTCGAAGTCCCAAAATAGGTCAAATTGATCAAGGATCTCCCAAAACTTGGTCAAGGGCCAACAGGCCCCCAACACTCACCCATGACTCATCTCGAGTCACTCTGGTCTGACTAGTTCTGCTTCGAATGCCTCGAGCTTGGCTCGAGCTGCTTTGACTTGCTGCAGTGGTACGACCTCCTGTTCAATGAACTCTTGGATGAATGCATCGTTGATAGGTCCCTCTAGACGTTGTTCAACTATAGTGACAACCTGTTCTAGCTCTGCTCCTTGGCATTCTACCTCTATAAAAAATTGATAGGCCTTGTCTTGTACGGGTTGGAGCCTCTGAGTTACTTCCATATATCTGCTCTAGATAGTATGGATTTGCTGTTGTGCAGTGCGTTGCTCTTGGGAGAGCTTCATTCTTTCCACAGATAACATGGAATTCAGCTATGCCTGTATCTTTTCGGCTTGATACTTCGCCTCTTGGAGCTGTGACTCTAGTGCCTTCAGTTCCGGGTTCTCTGTGAGTTGTTCATAGGTATGGGCACTGCGATCAGTGAGTTTCTTACATTCCAGGGTAAGAGCCTCTAGCCTTTCAACTGCGCTCCGGGAAGTTGCTTCTCTTTGGTCTCTTACATCTTGTGGGGTCTCAGGTACAGTGTGTAGCTCGAAATCTACTATGCATTGCTGTAGTTGTTGGATGGCTTCTACGAGCTGGTTCACCTGCTGTGTAACTCGGTCTTCTGCCTTGATTTATAAGACTGTCATAGAGTGAGTGCTCTGTTGACCGCTTCTTTTACTTCGAGTTTCCCTGTGAGAAACTGTTCCTTTTCTTGTTGTAGATGTGATTTTTCTTCATCAAACTTCACTTGGAGAGCAAGATTTTTCTGTTCTACAACACTTCGTTTCTCTACGAGTACTCCTTGTACTTGTGTCAAATCTTGGGTGGATTTCTCTATTTCTTCCTGTGCTCATTGAAGGCAAGCTTCGATTGTATCGACCAGACGATGGAATTGAGGTGGATCATCTCCCAATTATGGTTCTCTCGACGCAGTGGAGACTGCGCAGCTGGACTATAAGGCCTGCTGTACCCCTCAGAGTTCAGTCTCAATTAGATCATACATCTCCTCTTGATTTGTATCTTGTTTCTCTGCTATTTCCAGTGAATCATCTTCCAGGGATGCTATGAGGAAGTCAAAGTCATAGGAGGTGAGAACAGTCTGCATATTGGTCATGGCGGCCTTCGATTTCTTCCGAGAGGAAGGTTTTGGAGGTGAACCTTTCCTCTTCTTCAGGGGATCAACCTCATCTCCTTGTTTCTTTTCAACTTCTTTGTCATCTAACTCTTTTCCATAACCTCCTTTCTCTGGTGATATGGAAGTAGTCTTTACGGATGCACTGTCTAATTCTTGGACCTCTTCGGTCTTCTTTGTCCTGCTAGGTTCGGGTGTATCCTACGCAGTTTCTGGGCTGTCGATGTTAGATATCTTCGTAGGGTCTGATGGAATAAGGAGGTCTGTCGACCAGTCCTTTGTGATCTCCTCCAAGTCCTCCTTCGTCAACTTGTAGTAGGACTGAAGCTGTTGCTTGTGTTCGTCGACGCGCATTGTGATGTAAATAAAATGCCGATATGCATTGGAATTCATCAAAGGTATGAACTGTTGTAGAATGTTCGGAGTAATGCGAGGCTTAGTTGTATGGCTATCTTCAGCTGATTGTAGTAGGTATGAAAAACATCATTTGACTGCCTCTATTTATTCATATCACTTGAATACCACCGTGTACTGAACTTCGCAGCTAGTGGTTCAAATGGATCGATGTTCAGGTCGTACCTTCTGGCATCTCCCAGGAAATAAAATCTATAAGGATCAAGAGCTAGCTGAAATGAAATTCATATTCTTGATCCTGTGCTTCTCTGTAGTCGAGTTCCAACTGGTTCACCAGGTACTTCACCCAGTTCATCTAAAGGCCTTCTGCGCACTTCCCTGCGAGGTTGACTACAAAACCAGTGACTTGGGTAGGTCAGTTATTTCGTACTAAATTCCTGCAATCAACTGACAGGAAAGGCACATTGTGCCACTCTGGATAGAAGCTACCTTGTATCCTCATGTCCCCTTCTCGACATTGCCATAAGTGTCCTTGATATTCTATGCTAGAGCGTGATCCATGGATTTTCCGGGGTAAAACTCTTGTGGATCAGGTCCTTGCATACTCAAGCCCGTGATCCGATTGATCAACGTCGGTTCAACTATTATATGGTGGTTTAGCCACAAATAGATTCCATGGTAACAAGAAAGAAACAGATTGACATAGACATTGACTTCCTAGTGTCTACCAAAGTGGGGAATCTTCATGACGTTCAACAAGGTGGACTACGCGAGGTTGATAGTCCACGACTAGGGGATTATCTTCTAATTCCTCCCCTTTGTTCTGGTCAGGTACTTATGTGGGGTGAGCATGTTATAGAATTTGCGATCTCTGAGGTTGAAGTCGCTAAACTTCAACGCTGCAATCTTATCTTGGTCTGCTCGAACTGCACGTATCCCCTTCGGGAGGTACGCCGTAACCAATGTGTATTTAAAATCTCTGGGCACACTGTCTCAATTTACTGCTCCGCTCAGAGGTGGTATATAGGTGGGTAATATGGTCGGGATCAATTTGGCATTCACTAGATCATCCCTATGATTGGTTCACTTTTCATCTGATGGCCAGGATGGTCCGGATCTGCGAGTAGTTGACAGAGAGGCTGGAATTCCTCTCATCGATGATGCTTGTACACCTGTAGACATAGACATGACTCTTTCAGTCATGAGGTCGATCATAACTTCTTCAATAGATTTCTCTGCACCGCTCAACTCGTCCGACATACACGCTCGGGGTTAACAATATTGGGTTCGGAAGGTAACTTACACACAGTAATGGGATAGAGAGCAAGAGCGCGATGATCAATGTGAAAAATCAATCTTAGTCTGTGGGCTCAAACTCTTGGTTGGAAAAAGTGTTCTCGGTGCATGGAGCGATGGGATAAATAGGTAAATCGGAAACGGGTCACTTGCAATGGGTATGAAACCTTCATTAACTCTGTTCTGTCCATTATGGCGCGGTCCCAACGGTCGGATGGTGAGATTTCTGTCCATAAATTTCTTTCTACTCGTTCATAGCATTATTCTAATGATTATAATGTCACTAATGGCTATATTGCTTCGCTATGGTGAAGCACCATGTGTCGCTGTTCTGATATCCCAACGAAGCTCCAATTTTGCAAATTTCCCTTCTGCGAGGTTCCCTCTGGAACCTTCTACAACTTATCGATCTTAACTCTCTTCTTACTTAGATTTCTATCCTTCTTCCCAGTGAGCTTTCTCTTGGTATGCCTTTTTCCGTTCTGATTCTTATCTTCTTTTGGCATTGTTACTTTGCACTGTTGAGATTATTTCCTAAGATTCGAGGGTGATCCTTCTTCTTTATCTGGAATAGGTACTTCAATCTTCTATGGGTCTTCTAGTGTTCTTGCAATTTTGACATCCGAGTCTTTGGTGTTAAATAACTTCGATCTGTTCTTATGTTCTTCAATCAAGTGTGCGATCCTTCTAGTCATGAATTCTTTTAACTCTTGCTTATGCTGTTCTAAAACTTCTTCTTCTTCTTCTTTCCTTCTGGCCCAATCTCTTTCAATCCAAGGTTTTCCTAATAGCATGGTAAATGGGGTGCTATTCTAAATAAATTTAATAATCTCAAAATCTTCCTCTGTCGAAGTTCCATTGGCATTCATAGGTATCCGGGTGAGCTTTCCACATAGGTTTATCAACTTTCCTTTGAATAGTCCTATTCCTCCTAATGAAGGAATCATAGTAGGCCTCCCTATAGCTTCCCAAGTTCTCTCTGTCATGATATTCACCTGTGTTTCCTCATCTAGAACACAATCAATGTCGAAGTCTTCTATTCTTGCTTCAAGACATTCTTTTTCTTTGAAGATCTCTGACAATCTGACATGTCGATGGTCATTCAGGGTTTCTTTCATTTGTAGCAATACTTTTTCTGATTCTTTCTAGGATTTTGTCATAATCTTAGTTTCTGTATCTTCCTTAGGGTTTTCTTGTCTCATGTTCATTTCTTCAAACTTAGCAATAATTCTAGGAAAATCCAATACTTCATGGTCCATAGCTTTGCAACAAAGACAACTGGGTCTTCTCCCAGGGCATTCCTTAGCAAGATGTCCCGATTTTCTGCAACTGTAACAGAGGGTTAATCCTCCCTTTCTTTTAAATGATCCCCAGCCTTTCCTGCACTGCACGCTAGAATCATGGTAGCTAACCTGCAAACATTTATTTCTAGGGTCCTGCATACACTTATTAGTCCAAACATTCTTTCTATGCATAGGTATAACATATTTTTCACTATTCTTATCAAATCTACTCATATCGAATCTTCTTTCATCTATTAATACCCTACTTTTCAAGCTAGGATAGAATCTATCAAACATACCTAGATCCATACTATTGAAACAAAAATTTCCACTTATCTTACTTCTACAGAGCACAACGCTTTCAGATCTAGAACTTTTCAATATTCTTACCTTTATCAGAGCACAAAGCTTTCAGGTCTTACCTCTTTTAATAAAAAAGTCTCACTTTTTCCTTTCTCAGAGCACAAAGCTTTCAGATCTTACCTCTTTTCTTCAGATCGAACTTATTTTCCTTATCATAGATCTTGTCAAACTAAGTAGAGTACTGCGCACTAGAGAAACAGATCTACACATAGAGATTTCACAATGTCAGGTCGTATCTTTTCACAAAGCTTCTTCTTCCTCAGTTCTCAGCAATCATAGTTTCAGGTCCCGACAACGGAACCATTTGTTGGCATAGGGGAAGACCTAGGGTTAAATGCTACAACAATGCACCAACAAAACCCTAACTACCGTCCCTTTCGGCAACACCTGTGAAGAAGATGAAGTCTCACCCGAGGTAGAGGCAGGAGTGGTTGCAGGACTTAGGTGTATGCAACCTTAGCTGGGACATAGATATGTGATTATAATACTTAATAGAGCACTTAGCACCATTAATTCATCATTATTTACCCAATATCTACTTCGCAGATAAAACATAGCAACGCAACATTCACCCTGATCTAATGTATCTAAGCACTTATCGTAAATAAATGGATCAGATCTAGCAGATTCAAGAACTAAGCACATTCACCTATATCAGATCTAATATCCAGATTCATCATAAGCACAAAGCACAAACAGATCTATCTATCTGTATCAAAACACTTATCAAGTAAGACATAAACACTTGAGAACATCGCACAGAGCAGAATAACACAATATTTACGTGGTTCACCCCCACCCTGGGGCTACGCCCACCAACTCTTCTTCTTTATTAGCTTCAATCAGTCATCTACATGCATAGAGCCACAAAAAACCTACTCCGCATAGGACAGGAGATCTGTGCGCACCTCGCTAGAGCCTCCTTCCCCAGGCTAGGTCTAGCACAAAGCCTTTCACAGTCTGTTACAACCACTTGCACTTAGCTCTACAAGTTTCTCACAAAATGCACAGAGCATCTACAAACCATAATTTGCACTTAACACTTAGCTTATCGACCTTTTTACTTATGTCACCTAGCTACTTATTTATACTTTACAAAATATGCCTAAACATGGGTAAGCCCATGGGCCGACATCCCATACCCATTACATATTCCCAAATCCCAAAAAGGACCCAAAAAGGGGCTAAGATCCCGCGATCTCTAATTCGTCTTGCGCTTTGTCTTTGACAGGCTGTCGAAGTCCCAAAATAGGTCAACTTGACCAAGGATCTCCCAAAACTTGGTCAAGGGACAATGTGACTCATCATATCAAAGAAACGAATATAAAAATATTGCTAAGTCCTAATCTTAAATTCTCAAGAGATGGTAAGATTTTAAATGCAAATTTCAATGGAATTTATACAATTTCAATAAAATGCTATCTTTCCACATGTGTCAAGATCAATACTAAGTAATCAAAAGAGAAAATGCCATAATGAAAAATGAGCATTTTTTTTTTTGTATTTTCGATATAAAGAAAAAAAATGCAAGGAATGAATAGCAACTTCACATATAGATCCCACTATAAGAAAAAAGAGACAAGCCAAGCAGGGTACCAAGAAGCAAACACTCAGACCAATGTGCAAGGACAACCAATGAAAAATATTATAAGAAAGAATATCTCCCAAAAATTCAACAATAAGAAGGTTTCCTATCACTCTGTAAGAACTTAACAATTAGGACAGAGACCCAAGGAGACTCAAAAACCAACCAAACTCACCCAACAAACATCAAACTCAACTAGTAAGCCTAAATAGTTGATGTACATGACTATTTGAGAAAAATTCGCATATGCACGTGCCCTACATAAATACAAATCACGTATGTATGCGTCTGTCAAGGGAAAAACTGCGTATATATATAGTAAAACACTGTCAGGGAAAGGATTAAGCCAAGAAACTTAGATGAAAAGTAAAAATAGGTTGTCAAGCAATCAGATGACAAGTAAACTCAAGCTAATAGAGAGCAAGTCAAGGAGAAAAACACTCCAAACCCCAAACATAAGATCATTCCCTAGTATGGTCATCAATTCTATTACGAGGAAAATCTCTCTATGGCATGGGGTAAACCACAACGGATAGAATGAAACACATAAATCAACTCTAATCCCAAGTATGCTATATAAATGAAATTCTAACAAGACAAGTTCAAGAACCTACCTCGTCTGGACGTTCAATGAAGACCACCGTTGAGCACATAAATAAAAGCTTTATACTTGCAACTTGTCCTCAAAAACCAAGATACACAAGCATATGGTGATAATATATAATGTTATCATATAGATTATCATAATCCATTAACATACATGACAAATATTCCTATGGAATAATAATTCAAATATTTGCAAGATATCAATTGGATGAGAAAAGAGTATTTCTATTAAAATAACCAGCAAAAGTATGTAGGTGAAAAACTGCTATAACGACACATATCAAAACTGAGAAACTAAGTCCCTCCATATGGGCCTCCACCAATTCAATCCTCCTCCAATGACAAGCTCATATAAAGGAGACATTGAGGTTCTTCATCACCAAGAAGGAAGAGCTTGGGGGATGAACAATTAGTTCATACTTTCAAGGATAAAGGGATGCAGACTCAATATGAATTGAGATTTCTCCAAAGTATCTTTTCTCTCAAATTTGAATTCTCTCCTCCTTCAAGGCTTGTATATGGCTCAATTTATAACCTTCAAATGGAACTGAAGGATCGAGTCAGAGAGTTTCTAGTATATGGAAGGTCAAGGATCATGGATCTCGTGACATGACATGGAAACCCAACATAATATTTAATTTTTAGCATCAAACCCAATGTATGAGGGCTGTAGTGGAGAAACCTACGTATATGCTTTTTTTCTAACTAGTAGGGTGATCCAGGTGGATATTGGTGGCCAACCACCTATTCCAACTGGATCCCATTGACAATTTTTAGTTCAACACGTTCTTCTGTAATTCTTTGTAATTGTGGGTTCTACACTTCCGAGGCTATCTGAATCCCTACACAGTTTCCAGGTGGAGATTGGTGGCCACCCACCTAATCCAACTGGCTTATTTTAGATGTTTTCATGTCAACACGTCTTTCTGTACTTCCAAGGCCATTTTGGGGTCCTAAACAATGTTTTTTTGGATTTACATAGTCAAATTGTAGACAGAGTCAGAGTTTGATGACAAAATGTGTAGTTATCCAAAAGACATTTCCAACAGGCTATCACGTGCCTAAAATGGAGGTCGTATGCAAATGTTACGACCCCAGGAAGTTGGGGTACCAACTTACCCATCGAGGCCCACATAACTTTTGGCGTTTCATCTCCTAGGGTTAGGTTTTTGGATGTCTAGGGTTTTTGGATTCATGAGTAATGTTAAAAAGGACTCTAGAGCCTCATTGTAATAATTCTTCTCAGACAGATGCATGTAGCAGCCACATCTCTTATCAGAGATAACTACCACCATTTGAGCAAGTTGTTTTCAGTTCTGTAGTTTTACAGTTTCATCCTATTTCATTTATTCAATAGAAGTTATTATTCACTGGATATCTATTTTTTTCTCTGTATCTCTATGTTATTATATTCAGTCTGTTATTCATTTCATTCCTCTCATAAATATATATCAATGGTATCATAGAGGTCCATTCTTCATTTATTTTTCTTCATGCATGTCCCCGACAAGATTAGGGTACAAGAAGTTGGGACTCAAACCAGTCGAGACTTTGCAAGATCGACTGTGCCGAGCCCGAAAACAACCCATGGGGGATGAAAAGAAAGATTATGGAGTAAGAGATCCTTTTAAAATGTTTCTTGAGGAATCCCTTGTGTGACGAAGGAACAAAATGATGGACAACTTTGCACAGATCCTTCAGCGGCTATCCACATGAGACGCATCTTCATCAAGTGGCCATGCAACCCCCTTCAAGGTACATGTAAATTTTTATTTTCCAATATTTGAAGGACCGATAGATGCAGATGCTGTAGATAAATGGTTGAACTTGCTCGAAGGGTATTTTTCGGTCCACAATTTTTTCGACAGGGAAAATATTACTTTTGCACTCCTCAAGGTTTTCCCCCATGTTAAGGACTGGTGGGATATGTACTCTGAGCAAAGGGCCATAGAGGAATTTGCAATATTTGCGGTCATGCCCACATGGGATTCCTTTAGGGATGTGATTAAAGAACAATACTATGTTGTTGGAAGCTACGAGGACAAGTACACAGGATGGACCACCCTGCGTCAGGAAAGGGACTAGACAATACTAGATTTCACTAATATTTTCCATACCCTGCGCACCAAATTGGGTATAAAAAACTCTAAGCGACATATGGTGCTCGAATACCATGACTGTCTGCATAGATACATTCAAACAAAAATGGAGGTTTTTGACATTGCATCATTAGGTATGACTTATAGATACGCTGTCAAGATCGACCAGAAATTTAAGAAGAAGAGGCGAGAGTTTGGATCTACAAACTCCTCATAGTAGGAAAAAAGTGGTCCTAACCCACAAAACAAGGGACAGAGCAAAGATGGCCACTCTCAGGACAACCAGTCCAAGCTGCAATGGAAGAAGGGTAATGAGAAGTCTAAGAAGGACGCAGGAAAATGGTGTGTATACCATAAAATCCCTTGGTACAACATCGAAGGATGTCGCTCCAAGAAGTCACTGGTGGACGAGCTGAAATATTATGAGTCAGAGGTAGATTATGAATCTGAATAAAATCTAGAAGGAGGGAAGCAGATTATCGATGCTGAACCCAGTGCCACTGTCGCTACCACCAAAGTCCAACCAAGCGAACTAGAAGAACCAGAGGAAGGGGAACGCCTCTTTCACTCACAAATGTGGGTAAAGTGGGCTCCACTTCATTTCATTGTCGATATAGGCAGTGAAAAGAACATGATATTAGTAGAGGTTTTCAAGTGGATGGACCTGCCGATGACACCACACCCGCATCCATACACCATTGGCTGGCTTCGCCAAGAAAGGGATCTCCTTGTCAACCAAAAGTGTCGTCTGCCCTACAACATCAAGCCTTTCGAAGACGAGGTATTGTGTGATATTTCTCCCCTTGAGGTTTGTGATGTTCTTTTAGGACAAGCATATTTGTGGAAGAGACATGCTATGTATGAGTCTAGGCCCCACAATGTTATTATTACTTTGGGTAGACAATTGTACACGATACCAGAGGTAGTTCCACATATTGCTATTTCTTTAATCTCTACTAAGAAATGAAGTAAGGTCATTTCATAGACCGAGAAGTTTGTTTTATTTGTGATCCATGCTCACAGTAAGTAGAAGGTCACTACCACATCCGTGGCCTCTACACAGAGCCTCTGTTTGTAGTAGAAGAAAGTGGACGTGATCATGGAAGAGTATAGAGACATCTTCTCCTCACCCACCAAGGTACCGACGCACTTCCAAGTCAAGAATACAATTGATGTAATGCCTGATGCACCTATGCCTAATATACTAGTCTATCGTCACTCACTGATGGAAAATGATGAAATAAAGAATCATATCCAAGAGTAGCTTCAAAAGGGGAACATCAGACCCAACTCCTTCGCTTGCAGAAGCCTGATTGTACTGGCGTAGAAGAAAGACGAGACCTGACATCTCTGCATTGATTCCAGAGCATTAAACAAAATCACAGTCATGAACCGGTACCCAATTCCCAGAATTGATGACCTTATTGACCAACTCAAGGGGGAAAAGTCCTGCAACAAGATTGAACTAAAGTCTGGTGACCACCAGGTTCCTATCGAACCAACTGATGTATGGAAGACAACCTTCAAATCTAAAGAAGGTCTCTTCGAATGGCTGGTCATTCCCTTTGGCTTAAAAAATGCACCAACCACTTTCATGAGAATGATGGATGATTTATTTAGACCCTTAACCAACTCTTTGTGGTGGTATATTTGGATGACATCCTCATCTTCAACATAACTTGGGAGGAGCACATGCAACATATTCAATAGGTTTTGAGCACTCTGCGACAACACAAGCTATATGTCAACTTGGAAAAATGCTCCTTTGGCATGAACAAGGTCCAATACTTGGGCTACATTGTTTATGAGCATGGGGTACATGTTGATCTAGCTAATATCTAAGTCATCAGTGACTGGCCATCCCAAAGCACACTAACCGAGCTTCGAAGCTTCTTGGGACTTGCCAACTTCTACCGATGGTTCATGTTGGGATTCTCCCATATTGCATGGGTCCTCAACGAAGTGACCAAGGGAGATGACACATAAAATTTCACATGGGGGAAGGAACAACAATGAGCATTTGATGATCTGAAGCATCGCTTGTGTAAGCTCCAATACTCTCCTTACCCGAACTACAACAACTGTTCAAGATTGAGACTGATGCATCTGACTATACTATAGGTGCAATTCTCACTCAACATGGTCATCCAGTAGAATACCATAGTGAGACACTCTCAGATACTGTCTTGAAATACCCCACGTCTGATAAGGAAATATATTCCATTGTACAATCCTGTTTTCAATGGAAACATTACATTTTGGGAAAAGAGATAATCATCCACATTGATCACAAGCATCTGCAGTTCATATAGACACAAGGGAAGTTGCAAAACGATCGCCATCAAAAGTGGTCCACCTACCTACAATAGTTCCATCTCAAAATCAAGTATAATATAGGGAGAACAAATTGTGTTGATGACTTCCGCAGTCGACCTCCCGTGGCTGCACTCACCACCATTCTCCATTCCTATGGGCATGAGGCATCTGAGTGGCCCCAACTTTATCAGCAAGATCCGAACTTCACCACCACCTATAAGCTCTTGTGTACAGGCGTGAATGCCACCAATTTTCACATTTAGGACGAACTGTTATGTTATCTAGGACATCTCCGTGTTCCTGCAAGCTAGCATGAAAAGATGATTTGGGAGGCTCACTACAGTCAGATGGCAGGACATTTTGGTGTGGATAAAACTGTGGCCGTTCTACAAAAACAATTTTATTGGCCAAAAATTTGACAAGGTGTCAACATGTATGTAGATATTGCACTGCATGTGCCATTTCCAAGACAACCATCAAGAAGCAAGGCTTATATACCCCTGTTCCTACTCCCGAGAGGCCTTGGGAATCCATATTGATGGATTACATGTCTGACATTCCTTCCACCAAGCAAGGCAATGATTGTATATTTTTGGTAGTTGATCAATTTTCGAAGATGGTCATTCTCATAGCCTACAAGAAGAGCATCACATCGATATATACTTCCAAGATATTCTTTGAACGAGTGTGGGTCCATTGTGGGATACAAAAAACCATCATCTCCAATCGGGACAAAAGGTTCCTCAACACATTTTGGTCGAATATTTGGTCACTGTTGGACACCAAGCTCACTAAATCCACTTCGTTCCACCCTCAAACCAATGGAGAAACAAAGGTCGTCAATCATATGATTGTGCACATCTTATGCATGTATAACTCTAAGAATCCACATACATGGGATGAGAGTCTTCCCTATGTTGAACACAACTACAACAAGGATCTCCATACCTCCACCGACCATATCCTCTTTCAGGTGGGGTTGAGATTCCAACCCTTTGGTCCCATTGATGTTGCACTACCTCTTGAAAAAACATAGATAGATTCTTCCCATGTTCAATATGAGGCCGAAAAATCCACCAGATTCATTGAACGGATTCAGGACATCCACCAACAGGTCCATGATATTTTGTAGAAATCCAATACTATGTACAAGCAACACCATGATCAACATCGGGTACCACACCAGTTTCATGTGGGAGACAAGGTTTGGTTAAATTTGCAGAAAGAGTGCCTTACATGGCCCCATAAAAAGATACACCCACTTTGATATGGGCCTTACACTATCACCAAGGCTATGGGTAGCAATTATTTTGAGCTCAACACTCCACCCTTCCTTGGCTTGCACCCAGTGTTCAATGTGGACCCCCTTTGGCCATATTTTCCACCATTATTGGACACGCCAGAGATCGCAAAACAATTGACACCAATAGATCCCAACCCTGATTGCATGGAACAAGCATCCACTGATCAGATAGTGGACACATAGGTCAAGGGAACTCACCAACAGAGGATCCAACTTTATTGGGTTGTCAAGGCAAGCCAACTCCTCCACCAAGGAATGTGGCTCACCCGAGGCCAAATTCAACAGAAGTTTCCTCACCTGATGGGGGCACTCAATGCAATGGAGACCATTGCTTCCTAAGGGGGGAGGACTCATCCAGGTGGATATTGGTGGCCACCCACCTATTCTAACTGGCTCTTATTGATAGTTTTTAGTTCAACACATTCTTCTGTAATTTTTTGTAATTGTGGGTTATACACTTCCGGGGTTGTCTGAATCCTTACACAACTTCCAGGTGGAGATTGGTAGCTACCCACCTAATCCAACTGGATTATTTTTTCTTGCCACAATCATACTGTATATGAAGTTAGAGTTTGATGGCATAATGTGTATTTATCTAAAATACCTTTCCAACGGGATATCACGCGCCTAAAACAAAGGCCGTATACAAAATTTACGACGAGGTACCAACTTACCCATCATGGCACACATAACTTTTGGCATTTCATCTTCTAGGGTTAGGTTTTTTGATTTATAGGGTTTTGCCATTCATGAGTAATGTTAAAAAGGCCTCTGTAGCCTCATTGTAATCATTCTTCTCAGATTAATGTGCGTAGAAGCCACATCTCTTCTTAGAGATAGCTACCACCATTAGAGCAAGTTGTTTTCAGTTCTGCAGTTTTATAGTTTCAACCTATTTCATTTATTCAATATAATTTATTATTCATTGGATATTTGTTGTTGTTATCCGTATCTCTATGTTATTGTATTCAGTCTATTATTCATTTCACTTCGCCCATAAATCTGGATCATAGGGTGTGTATATGTGGAAAAATGTGCTTTTTTTGGCCCTGGAAGGTAAAAAAGGGGACTTCAAGTCTACAAAGGGAAATGGAAAGGCCATCCAAGCAAGTTCCATGGGGTGAGGAAAAATTTTCTATAATAACTTGTGCACCAACTGGCTGGGAAACCCCTAAGAATTTTGGCTTCCTCTGTTCTTCTGTCCAAACCCTGAAATAAATTTGTAGATCTATAGATTTGGTGATGAGGAACATGAAGAGTGAGCTTCTTCAGTTGTTATGAGTGATCTAACCTTCCAACTCATTGGATCCACAAGTGACAATGTGCCCTCCTTCAGAAAATTCACCCCAATGAAATAATAAATCAATATGGAGAGAAAACCCCACACAAACTGATGAGATATTACGCTATGGTGATGGAAAACCATTCTGGAAATGTTTTGGTTTCAGATCTATCTCATCCTAAGAAAACCAAACCTTTCCTTCTCCAACAATGTGCCTAGTCTGCAGAAAACCCCCAAACTTGCGCCCCATCTTCACAATCCCTTCTGAGATGATTATGAAACTGAGTATAATGGTGAGGGTGGAATATTTCAACAGCTTGACCAAGCTTGGACCAAGAACATATGAATCTTTCACCTCCTTGGTGATATCTAGGGTTTGTTTAGTCAAAACCCTCAAAACGTTCAAGCTACATAGCTCAAAGATGCTAAGTGAAAAATGTCATGAGTGAGGAGTGAGGCGCCCTCCTCTCTCTTTTATACCTCCATATTCTAATTTTCACTTAAATTACTTTATTGAATTATAAATTATTTCTTTATTTCCTTCTCTAATTCAATTAACCTTTTTAACTACTTTTACCAAAGTCACTTTAATAATATAATCTTTTACTCCTTAGTGACCACTTTTGCGCCTGTTAGCCCCCTTTTTCCCATGAAACTATAGTCTAGAGGGGTGACTAGACTACTAAGTATTTCAATATCCTTATCAAGAAGAGGGTGAGATTACAATATCCCCTACTGGAAATTGGTTTCCCATAAGAAATCTTGAATCGGTCTGTTGTATAACCTATTCACCCTCCCAAGTGGCATCTTCTATAGGTAATTTTTTCCCATTTGATTAAGTATTCCTTGATGTCCTTGTTCCTTAGTTGTTTCTACCTCACCTCCAAAAACTCCTCTGGAATCAAAATCAAGTGACCTTCTTCATCTACTGGAGGTATCTCTTCGTTAGCAACAACATGCTGCCCCAATGCCCTTTTTAGGCATGATACATGGAAGACATTATGGATTTTTCTTCCCTGTGGTAGCTCTAATTCATATGCAACTTATCCAACTTTGATTTTCACCCTATAAGGATCATAGAAGCGTGGTTTGAGCTTCTTAGTGCTATTTTTTTTAATGGATTCCTGTCTGTATGGTTGTAGCCTCAAATAGAACAAATCCCCTACCTTAAAAGTACACTCCACTTTGTGCCTATCTGCATATAACTTCTGTTGGTTTTGAGCCCTTTTCAAATGACCTTTGATTTATTTAAGAATGTTTTGGATTTACCATAGCCACTCCTTATCCATAGGAGCTATGATATATCCAAACACAATCTCAACAAAAGTGAGGGGATCATAACTATATAAATCCTTGAAAGGAGACATACAAATAGACATGTGGTAAGTGGTGTTGTAGTAGTATTCACCCAAATATAGCCACTTTACCCACACTTTTTGTTTCCTTGTCACATGGTTTTGGGGGTATCCTTCCACCCACTTATTTACTATCTTAGTTTGACCATATTTTTGTGGATGGTAGCTAGTGCCAGGGGTTAATTCTGTACCCACTAGCCAAAATAGCCGAAATGGATCCTTTTCACTCACAATCATTTTGGGTAATCCATGCAACCTGGAGACTTCTCTGAAAAATAGATCTTCCACTTGAGATGTGCTAAAGTCCATGGAGACGAAGAAAAAGTGAGCAAACTTGGTCAAACAATCTGCTACCACAAATATGCAATCCTTACCCTGTGTCTTGGGTATCCCTGTAATGAAATCCATAGATACACTTTCCCTCTTATGCTCTGGAATGGGAAGAGGCTACAATAGACCTACTGGGTGAGTGTTCTCATATTTGTTTTATTGGCAAGTGATACACTCTGTGATGTGGCACGTGACATATCCCTTAAGACCTTTCCAAGAAAACCTTTCTCTTATCTATCTATATTCTTTAAGAAATCCTTGATTCCCTGCTAATGATGAATCGTGAAATTCCTAAAGCACCCTTTTCTTGAACAAGGATTCAAGAACCAAATAGATCCTCCCCTTATAATATATGATGTCATCTATACTCTTGTATCTATCATCCTGTAACTGTTCATCCATCATCTCACATGCAAATTTATTTTTGGAGTACTCTACCAATAAATGAGACTTCCAATCAACTAATATCTCTGACAAGGAGTAGGTTGAGGGTCTCCTAGACAAGGCATCCACTACAACATTGTTTTTTCCCTTGACATATTCTATGTCAAAGTTATAAGACTGAATATTGCTCACCCACTTTTGTTGTCTCTCATTAAGGTCCTTCTATTCTAGAAAATACTTGAGGCTATTATGATCTGTCCTCACCACAAATGTTTCTTCCACCAGATATTTCCTGAACTTGGCCAATGCATGCATTATGGATAACATTTCCTTATCATAAATGGTGTACAAAAACTCATGCTCTCTTAGTTTATGGCTCTCATAGGAAATGGGATGCCTATTTTTCATGAGAACAACTCCAATACCCTCACCTTATGAATCACACTCCAGAATCAATGGATGACAAAAATATGGCAAGGAAAATACATGGAAAGTGATCATCACCTTCTTCATTTGGTCAAATGTCAACTATGCCTCATCACTCCACTTAAATGCATCCTTCTTGGTCGAATCAGTTAAAGGTGCACATAATTGGGAGAATGCATTAATAAACCTCATGTAATAACTACAAATACTAAGAAATACCTTGAGCTCTGTAAGTGTTTTAGGTGTGGGCCAATCAATGATTTCTTGGATATTTTCTTGGTGAAACTGTACCCCCTTTTCTCCAATAATGTTCCCCAAATAGAGAACCTCAGTCATCCCAATTTCACATTTTTATTCTTTGGCATATAGTGACTGTTTTTCCATGATGCTCAAGACCTCATCCACATGATTGAGGTGATCACCCCATGTCCTATTGTAAATCAACAAGTCATCAAAGAATATGAGTAGGAAATTCCTCAATTGTTTTTTAAACACATGGTTCATGTAGGATTGGAAGGTGGCTGGTGCATTGGTCAACCCAAAAGGCATGAAAACAAACTCATAATGCCCATAGTGGAATTTGAAAGCTGTCTTGTGTATGTCCTATTCCCTCATCCTAATTTGATGGTATCCAGAGCACTAGTAAATTTTGGTGAAGTACATTGTGCCATGTAGCTCATCCAATAACTCATCTATCCTGGGAATGGGATACCTGTTTTTATGGTTTTCTTATTCTAGGTTCTATATTCAATACACATGTAGTCAATACACATGCACATAGTTGCATCTTTCTTATTCACGAACACTACTAATGATGCAAAGGGACTTGAACTCGATATAATATGCCCCATAGCTAATAGTTCTTTAATGACACTCTCAATTTCATCCTTATGCTTCTTAGGGTGCCTGCATGGTGTAGTGATGACCAACTTGGCTCCTAATTCCAATTCTATGATGTGTTCAAACCCTCTATCTAGTGGTTTCCATGGAGGAATCGGTTCAAAAACCTTCTTATTCTTGTGAAGTATTTTCTGTATGTCTGGAGGATAATGCTTGTGACCTTCGTGACTCTTCTCCATAAAAAAACATTCTTCTACATAGGTCACCTCCTATTGCCTAAATATTGCATGCATTCGTTTAGTTGTTACCACTCTAGGTGCTTCTCCTGTCATCCTCTTAAGTGTGACCCTTTTTCCATTCTCCATGTTGAAAGACATCTCCATGGTTTTGTAGTTGGTGGTGATTGGTACCAATGTGCTAAGTGTTGTCTAGTACGTTATCTACTTCGATCTTAACTTACTGTCACAATTTGACCTAGGTTCATATTTAACAAGCTTCCAACAAAAGCCCTCTAAAACTATCACCTGCCTTGGTAAACCAAAAGGCAGTGAAATAAACAGGGTGAACTACGCAGTCTCACCCGATATAGTTCTATGGTTGGCTGCAACACTTAGATGCTTGCATCCTAGGAATAAGTGGGGATCTATGGTTGTACCTTGTGATCTTCATTTATTTAGTATAACATCTTAATTAATCAGTCACTCTTACTCATGCATGTGAAATATCAGATCTAACTAGTTCCTTCATTCATTTATCTAACATTTAATCAATAACAACAATGGAGATGCATAACATTTAGTCACATAAAAAATATTATACCGTGGTTCACCCCCTCCTAGGCTACGTCCACAAAATATTTGGCTCTCAAGCTCTTTTATTATGTCTCAGTAATATATCGCGCCACATGCAGTTACAGTCTTGGATATTACAATATCCATAGGCTTCTTGATCCCCGTGAGGTTGACTAGATCGCACCAGGCTCCTCAGCTTGCGATCTAACCCTCAGAATCGAGTTGCTCGACTCTTCTCTAGCTCACCAGCGTACAAAATGTTGTAGTTCTTACAAGCCTTACAACTTTCGAACTCTCTCGGCCTCTAGCCTTTCTCTCCTTCTCCATGCCACCCCTAGACCTCCTAGGTACTACTTATACATATTCTTGTCTTTTCAACCATTACAATCTCTTGCAAAAACCCTAACCCTAATGTAGTTATGTTTCCCTTCCATGCATGCCTTGTATGCTTCCCTCACACGTGCTGCTTTCCCTTCCAGCTGTATTTTTCCCACTTCATGTTTTTCTCTCCAAAAATAACCTATTCCCCAAGATGGGCCTGCACCCAACATGCCCCAAAAACTGACATGTGGCTCATCTTGAGCCACCTAGGTTGTGAACGCTCCTTCAATAGATCCTGCTAGAGTGTGGAACTTGTTTTCAAGTTCCCTTGTATTTGAGCCCGCCCGACCTTTTCTGTGAGCGCATCTAACACTTGCGATGTGATCTTCTCCTGGATCATTTCTGCGCACTCTGCCTATGTTTGCGCCATGTTCTTCTTTGCCTCCTTTGACTGCACAATGATCTCCGTGGATAGCTCTTGGAGAGGTTCCATTTGAGCTTGTCGGTCCTTCTTCTGCGTCTGTGCAACTTTTAGCTCTGCTTGAAGCTTCTTCATGTCTTGTAATCCTTTAAGGCGCTCGATGATATTCATTGTTTTCTACCTCTTCTTGAGGTCCTGGATGGCTGTGATTATCTTTTCCTCTTCCTGGTCCCAATGCTGGACCTGCTCATCTTCTTATAGAATTGTCCATAGCTGCTCTTCCCTATCAAACAAGTCCACAGATGCACTGACTTGTCGTTCCATTTCATCCATCTGTCATGAAGATTCTTGCCTCCTTTGTTCCTTCACCTCCAAGGGAGTCGTAGGAATGAGTTATTCCTGAAGGTTTTCGATCTCCTTCTGGTATTGATCAATTGTTTGCACAATATGATTAATCTTCTGCGCTGTTGTGGGATCTGATATTTGCGCTCTATTTGGGATTCTGTCATAGGCTGCAACCGCTCCCTACTCGAGCTTATATGCACGATATTTCTCATATTTGGTCTCTATATTGACCTGCTTGACCACCAATTCCAACTCTTCTTTGTTATCCTTTGTATGCTGCAACTCTACTGCTTCTTTTCGTGTGTGCGACTGCACCTCCTACACAACACTAAATTGGATTTATACAGTGCCTTGGTTGTTATCCACTCCATTACCAAATTTATCTGTGCCATATCTTTCAAGGGTTTCTATGCTACAATCTCATCGATGCACAACATGCTTGGTGTAATGTGGAAGTTTGGGCTTACCTGCTCTATGGTATTGATCATATCATGCTCACTCAACGTAGCCCTGGCTTCTACTTCTGATGCTGCAGAGAATGACTCTGTTCCTCTGTCCGCCCTCTGTGTGCCTTTTATTTGCTCTAGGACCTACCTTATGTCGGCCAACTTGTCCTGAATTTGACCCCTATGGTGTTGGGCATCTTCAAACTCCTCAACTACACGATCTTGCACTCTTTCGGCCACAAGGTCAACATCATCCTCAATGATTGTATATTCTGGAGGCTACTTGTGTGCCTTGGAATTTTTGCACGCGCCCTCAGTGTGTATGATTGGCCTCTTGGTCTAGCTTAGTTCTTGTGGGGTGGAAGTCGATGGGGTTTCTTGTGCTGTCGCAGCCCCTATTTCCAGTTCTCTTGGTGCTTGGGTAGTGTCCTTTTGTCCAGTCTGTGTACCTTTATTTGGCGCACCCCCCTTCTTTTGCTGCGCTGAATTCTGATTTGGATTTGTATTTTTAGGAACAAATTTATCCTCGACATGTATCTGAATTTGACTTGCGTCGACCTCTGTACCTGTAGGCATCTCTTGAGTGAGGACTAGAATTATCCATTCATCTGGCCAATCCCTTATTTCCGTATCTACATCTTCTTTCTTGACGCAATATCTAAGTTGTAGCCACTCTTTCCCGAGATCCCTTCACACTTGGATCCATACGGTGTGCCTGGTTCCTTTGAATTTAGCGATGTCACAATATTGCATGACCACTTCTGGAGTAATTCTCCAAGTGTTGTAAATAATCTCTTGGAGCTTGTTATAATATCACATGAACATGATTGCATTAGTAATTTTGAATTTGGGGTCCGACATGCTCCCCAACGATGTGTACCATGTTGTGTGGAAACAACTGGTCCACTCACAAAAATACGTGTACTGGGGATCCCTCCATCTGATCAATATGATCAAGAATAGTAACCAGGAGTAACAAAACTCTGTTCCCAGGTCCTGCACGTATTTGCAGTCATCAAGGAATAAGTTTAATAAGTACGGGGCCCAAATGAGCATAATTCCCTCCGCGCACTATGCTGCAGCCGCGATGACCCTGACAAGGACTTCATCCTTACGACACTTCCTGAGAAGTTTACAAGCCATGAGTTTGGTGGCCAACCCTATTGATACATCGTTGATGTGTTTGATGATGATTTCACGCGACCATCTCTCTGTTCCATACGCCTCTTTCATCTCCTCCACCAATGCCTTCTCCTTTGTTTTGTCATCGAGGTACTGCGTGACACTCTCCCCTTGAGATGGAAGACTTGTGATGAAATAAATTAGCTCCATGTCGATGGAGACAGGCTCTTACAACCATAGGCAACCTCTGTGAGTAAATTCCATCAACTGCTTGATGCAATGTTTTACGTCTCTACCCCTTCCAAAATGTGGAATATCTAGCAGATTTAGAATTCTGGTGTTGTCCAATCTGACTACCCATTGTTTTGGTTGTAAAATTGGATCACTGAAGGGGCCTGTATCGACACTGTCAAGGCATAACTATCTTGCAAATCATGGGAACTTGTCCACGTCTCCCATGTCATGGTCCGAGTAGTGAAGTCTTTCCATGCATCCTAGAAGATTAGGCGTGGCTTGCACCCCTTCAGGAATGCGAGGTAGGACTATGGTTGTTTCAGCCTGTCTGCGCAGTTACCTTGCCATGGGGTGTTTTCCCTTTCATTTTGGTAGCTGGCTTGAGGTTCCAACCTCCATTGTTCTCTCTTCAGTGTAAACTTCTGGATGGCCGGTAACATATTCCATTAGCCCCTCCTGCTGCTGCACAGGCTTTGCTCTGTGATGCTATCTTGGCGCGACAACTTCTGTGTGTGTTGGGGTTGTCCCATTTACCCTATGGGGTCTTTCAGCGTTCACAGGTCGTGAAATATTACCTGTGTCCTCAACCTACTATCCCTGTCCAGTTTCCTACATGTTAACGTCCATGCCAACCGCTGTTGTTGGTTGGGATTCCTCCTCCATGGGTGTGGGGCTTGTTGGTTCCACATGTGGTGAGGGAATTTCTTCCAAGTTGATGAATTTCGTGGCTTGTGTAGGTTCATGTTCAGTTTCCTGTGTTTGCTGCGGTGCTCTATGGTGGCTTCGATTTTTCCTACCGGCTTGGCTCGACGCATCGAACTTGGGTGGTTCCATAGTGGTTAATGGTGACTTCTACCGAAATGGTTCATCCTATATCTATTGCTAAATCTCTTTCCTCTCTTTGTGCTCTATCTCTCTATAATTTCACAATAAGATTTATGTTGCCCACCTGCCTCCCTTATATAGAAAGTGTCGTGAAGCTTCTCAGAGAAGCTGCCTGAGCAGTGATTTAAATGAAATGGCACTTCATGCATACCTGAAATTCAATTTCCTTGATGCCTCCAGTTGGCGCGATTAATGAAAAGGCACTTCGAGAGTACATGACATTCAATTTGATAGACATCTCTAGTTGGTGCCTTTTTTTCGTAATCATCATTTCTCAAATTTCTGCCTTTTTCTGACTGTTGATCCTTTTTTCGACAGCCTGGGATTTTTGAGTGCACTGTATATTTATGCTATCTCACCTTTCCTTGGTGTGCAGTATGTTGGTCTTATGTTGTACGTGGACTTTTCTCTTTTCATCACGCTAAATCCCCCCCCTTTTTTTTTACTATATACATCTCTCTTTACTGCGCGGTAAATTTCTAAGTGTTAGGAGGTCGACTGTCCCTGTAGAGTTTTAGTCGACTCCCATTGATCATTCCTATGAGTTTTTTACCTCCTAAATCTTTCAATTGTACAACTCCCCCATATGTGACAGTCTTCACTTCATATGGTCCCAGCCAATGTATTCTGAATTTTCCTGGGTGCTGAAGAAATTTACTGTCATACACCAAGACTAGGTCTCCTTCCTTGAAACTCTTCCTTTTAATATGCCTGTCATGCCAAGATTTGTCCCTTTCTTTCTGTACTTCTTGGTGAAACCCTGCTAGAATCCTATCTTCTTCCATCAACATCAATTGACTTATCCTTTCTTGTACTGCGCCTCTTTCTGTCATGTACTTAGTAATTGCTGCTACACGCAGACTAGGTACCGAAAATTCTAATGGCACCATTGCTTCTTGCACATACACCAACCTGACTGGTGTCTGCCCTGTCAAATTTTTGCATGTAGTCTTGTATTCCCATAGTACCGCTAGTATCTTCAATTCCCAATCGTCCCTGTTGACATTACAGATCTTTATCAGTGCATTCTCTAGGATCTTATTAAAGGATTCCACTGTTCCATTTGCTTGAGGGTGATATGGTGTACTCTTTTGATGATAGAATTCAAACTCCTCAGTCATAGCATTAATAATACTGTTAATTAAGTGAGTACCATGGTCACTCATCAAAATCCTTAGGCATCCAAATCTAGTGATCACTTGCTCAAATAGGAAGTGTGATGTTGTTTCTGCGCTACAATCCTTGACTAGTGTTGCGTCTGCTCATCTTGTTAAGTATTCTGTCATAGAAATAATATACCTTTCTCCTAACCTCTTTGCTGGTGGGTTAATTGGTCCCACAAAGTCTATTGCCCATTTTTCAAATACCTGCAATTTTACTTGTGGTCTTAGGGGCATCTCGTCCCATCTATTAGGTTTACAAACCCTCTGACATGCATCACATCTCTGGACATAGTCCTTTGAATCTCTGTGAACGGTTGACCACCAAAGTCCTGCGCACAATACCTTCTACGCGATAGCTTTTCCTGCATAATTTCCTCCTGCTATTCCCTCATGGGCCTCTGCTAAAATCCTAGGTCTTTCATGTTCTAGTACACATCTTCTCAAGATGCTATCTGCACCCATCTTGTATAAGTGTCATACAATCAATTGATAGTTTGTAGCTCAGACTACCATATTTTTCTTCTACGCAATGTTGAATTCTTGTGGCATGGTCCCTGTACTCAAGTATTGAATGATGTCAACAAAATATTCATCAACTACTTGTACCGAAAATAACTATGCATCGGGGAAGTTGTCCTCTAAGTTCGTAGGTTCCTCTCCATTAGCGATCCGTGATAGGTGATCATTTCCTGCATTCAATTTCCCTGGTTTGACTATCACTTCAAAGTCAAATTCTGGGAACAATAGTAACCATCTACAAATTATCCCCCCGAACACTGGTTTATTGACTAGGTATTTGAGAGTTGAATGATCTGTAAACATCTTGAAATGTTTTCCTAATAAGTAATGTCTGAAGTTTTGGAGTGCATAGACCATAGCTAGGCCTTCTCTTTCTGTGGTATTGTAATTCTGCTACATGACTCTGACAATTTTCTTCTAGAAAATGCTATAGGAGGGTCCAATTCCCATATTCTTGGTTGTGCTAGAATAACTCCAAGTGCTATAGATGATGCATCTACATGCACATGAAATGCATTTTCCCAATCTGGGAATACTAGTGTTGCTGATGTTACCATCTTCTCTTTTAGAGTGTCCAATCCTCGCTGACAATATTCATTCCACTGAAATTTACTATCTTTCCTCAACAATTTCTCCATTGGTGCAGTGATATGAGCATACCCTTTTATGAATTTCCTATAGTAGCTTGTGTGTCCCAATGTTTCTCTCAAATGACGTACTGATTTTGGTGGTGGTAAATTGACAATTACTACAATCATGGAAGGATCTACTAGCAAGCCTTGTTTGCACACTATATGGCCCAATAGTATCCCAAAAGGTGTCCCAAAGATGCACTTATTGATATTTAGTGATATTTGACACTCCCTGCATATTTCCAACATCATCCTTAACACCTCTACATGGTCCTTCAATAGACTGTATATTGTCCAATCATCCAACTATACTTCTAAAAATTGATGGATGAATTCTTTAAAAGCAGCTATGAATACTCTTGAGAATATAGCTGGTGCATTCTTCAGCCCAAAAGGCATGACTGTGTACTAGTAAGATCTCCATTATTTGGAAAAAGTGGTCTTGTACCTGTCTTCTGCAACTATCTTGATTTGATAGTAGGCTTAGAATCCTTCTGTGAATGAGTATGCTTCTTAGCCTCCTACATTCTCTAATACTTCATTTGTGAAAGGGGTAGGAAAAGGGTCATGTAAGCAAGCATCATTCAACTTTATCAGGTCAACACATATCCTTATACCTCCTTGATTCTTCTCCTAAACTACCATAGGGCTTATCCATTCTGATTCTTCTATTGGTTCTATGATTCTAGCTTCTAACATTCTATCAATTTATGCTCTTACTTTATGCTTGTATATTGGGTTTAGTCTGTAGGGTCTTTTCCTGACAGGTCTTGCCTCAGGTTTGAGAGGTATATTCATCTCACCTAGCTCTCCTACTATGCCTTTCATTTCTGTGAATGTTGTTGGGAATAGGTCACTGTACTGGCATAGTAACTCTGCTATGCTTTCTACTGTTTGCTCATCCCAGTAGTTTCCAGTGCTGGCCATTTTGGGATTCTCAGTTGTCCCAATGTTGAATTTCTTCACCTTGATCGATGCAACAAACACTTATGATTCTAGAGGTGGGCCTTCCACCTCTCTTTCACCTTTATCTTCTGTAATCTGAATGTTGCACGAGTCATCTTCATCTAGTGCTTCTTCCTACACATGGTAGCATGCTAGTAGTTCCTTTATTGTCCGTCTGTTCTGCTGTTGGTACTCCGCTATGATTTCAACCTCTGGTTCTTGAATGAATATTACCCCTTTGATATGTTTGAGTTTTGAATCTATGTTGGGGTTCTCATGTTCAAATGATAAAGTGACTGCAAAATTCTGTTGTAATAATGTCCATTCTGCAGTACCTCTATGCAATTCATACCAGTTTTTTGGGATTCATTCTAGTGTATGAATAAAGTGATGAGGCCATTCCTCTGGTGGTGTCATCATCCATAATATTCTGCACTTATCCAAGTGTTCCAAAGGTGATCCTTATCCATCATATCTCTGCAACATTTTTCTCTTCTACTCTGCACCAAATCTAATGCACAATAATCGTTTTCATTGGTACTAGTCCTTAACGGTCTCTTTGTGCGCACCCCACCATATTGCAGGTGTTTCCTTGAGTGATATATCCAGAGCTAAGAGCCTATGATTTGGTAACACTTCATCTTAATATCTTGTTAGGACTTCTTCTAAGTCATTCACCCCATGAAAGTTGGGAGGTTCTCTTATCTCTGTACCTACCCATCTTACTGCGCGGTCTATTCTTGCGCACCTTCTTATGGGGAATTCATGTAATATCTGCTGCCAATTTTCCATCCTTGTATCTGAGTCTGACATGAAACTTCTCCAACTGACTACCCCATTTGCAGTTGGATTCACATAATCTTCTTATCGCGTGGTGGTTCTATACAACTGGTTAATTTCCTCCAGGTCTAAATAAGTGGGTTCTACAAACTTCTCTCCTTCTGATGGATCTAATGGAGAAATGACTCTGTATTCTCTTGAATCGAATGCCATCTTCCTCATCTTCAAATTGATTATGGCATGATTTTCAAACGCCCAATCCAAGTCAAGAAATGATGGATAAGGTGTTGTGCCATCCACTATTTCTATCACTTCAAAGTCTTCCTTAGTGCACACTCCATCTAGATCTACTGTCACACCCTTTATCCTTCCAATTGGTAGAACTCTGTGTTTATTTGCTAGTTTCATCTGAACAAGTGAATATCCTAATGTGGGCTCTCCCATACATTGCCATGTCTTCTTGGGTAACATATTCACCTCAGAGCCCAAATCCAATATGATGTCTCCCATATTGAAATCTCCAATGTTAGCATTTGATCTGAATTCCTTGCTTGTCCTCCTTCTTGTATGAAGGTGATTGATTTTTTTCTGTCCTAATTTCCCCTCTACCTCTGAGTTACATATTTCTATCGTATTTTGCAAAATTTTAACAGATGATTGGTCTTTTAGTAGCTTAACACATGATTGCCGAAAATCCTTTATGGTACTTACTTGTCCTAGAGGTTGCACCTCATTAGTGTGATCCAGTGATGGAGGCATATCATACATTGGTACGTCCTGAGTATGCTGCACAATTGATGTAGATGCAATTTATGACTTCAATAATTCTTGTCTGGCTTGTTTGAATATCCCCCCTTCGTTCTACGCATCAAACTGATTCTGTGGTTCAACATTCTTCTTCACCCATTAGTGTTGTGCTGGATATTGTCTTAATGCATCATTTCCTATCTTATCTCCTCCGCGCGTGACTATGTTGATATTCCTTCCATCATCCCTTACTTCTGCAAAAATCCATTGAAAATTATGATTGTTGTGATTCCTCTTTTCCTTGATCTTCCCCAATAGTGTCAGATAGTCTTCTATGTCATGATCTAATGCATGACAATGCGTATAGGTCGCAGGTGGAAGTGGACATCCTCTTGCATAATGTCCTAGTTGTTGAAAATTGTGGCATACCACCGGTCCTCTGCCTCCTCTACCTCGTCCTCCACCTTTGTAGCCAGCTCGATCTTCTCGAGGTGTGTTGTACTGGGGTGCTTGGTTATACTGTGTGAGATTATACTATGGCTGCGTGGTATTGTACTATAGTTGAACAATGTTATATTTTTGTGGCGTAATGTTATATGGGGCTGGTACTTGGTTAAAATGTGATGCAAATTTATTTGTCATCATCTCTTCCTGCACCCTATAGGTATATGATGTTCGTTTCCTCATCGGCTGCATTGTCCTGCAATCTTTGTCATCATGGCCTACTGACTTGCAAAAGTTGAAATACAAAATCTTAGGCACCATGTGGTATTTCTGCATCATTGGACAATGATGTGGATCATGCCCCTGTGTCTTACAAATTTCACACCATAGTCCTCCTAATGGAAAAGGGTTTGGTAGTCCTGTTTCCATGTATTGCGTGAATGTTGGGCATTGATTCTTGTGGTGTCCTTCTGTCCTACATGTGGTACACCAAACAACTTCTCTTTTGTCCTTACCCCTATTCTGGTTTAGTTGAAATGTTAAGTTCTTCAGATCCTCATTCAACTACTCTATGGTTGGATTTGTCTTCTGATATTGGTTCTCTTCCAGTTGTAGGGTTGCCTGCAAAGCCTCTTCCTGGGTCTGAAAATTCTTCTGTCTCAAGGGATATTTCAAATGTGGTAGCAATGAGTTGACAAAAGAATGCCTATGCTACATGTCTTGGATGACATAATTTAGCTTTCCCTTCAATCATTTGAATATCTGGTCAATCTCCCACACAAATTATCCTGGTTTATGTTTGATATCTATCATCTCATTCATGTATTGATCCTCTGAGCTAGGATTCTGGAATTCATTTATTAATAGCTTCTTGATATCCACAACCGTTCTGGTTGTCTCTGGTGGACTGTTTGCAGCTAAGCTCATGTAACAATTCAGTGCATGGTCTCTTAGCCTGATGGCTAACTACATAAGTTTAGTGTCCTCATCTATGATCTATTTTTCTTCCCAGATCTTTTCGCAGATGAACACATGCTTCTCAGGGTCCTTCGATGCCTCTCCCTTGAATTCTGGTAATTTGATGGTGGGATCATGTCCTGCCATACTGAATGCTGAACTACTACCTCCGTGAAGTGTATATACTTGGATACCACTTCCTGAACTAGCTCCTCCAGTTTTTTTTCCTTGACTAGATGTACTTCCTGTTGTATTCCTTCCCCTGAAATTTGGTTGTCTAAATGGTGGTGTTCTTATTGGTGTATTAGTCTCACATGGTTTTATGGGTTCCACACTGACATTGATATGGATAGGAGTGATTCCTTCTGTTCCTGATCTTGGACCTATCATCTTCCTTTCATATGTCATGCGTAGGATTTCCTCAATATTCTCCACAACTTAAAGATCCTCTACCCCTTCTTCATCACTTGCCAAGCCTTCCCTCGTGACCATGTCTCTCGTCTTGTTGTTCATATTATATTGGTAGGGTACTCCACTGTGCATTCTTCCAACTGTTTCCATGATCTGGTTGATCTAGTCTTCCTCCATCATGATTGGATCTAAGGCCTCCTCCTTTTTTCCTCTATCCATTTCTTCCTCCATTTCTCCGTCTCTTGTTAGTGCTTCCCCCCTTCCCCCATGCACAAAGGGAAGTTTTGTTGTCTGGGGCCATTGTAATTACACCTTTGTTATACAATAACATCTTAATGGAAGTATATTTCAATCTGATATACCTACCTCGAGGTCCCTTCAGGAACTCTTTCTCTGCTGTGTTGTAAGACTTCACATTATCTACTACAAATTCTTTGATAAATCCTGCAACAATGTTGTCTAACCATCAATATACTGCGCGCATAAATTTAGTGTCAACTTGTTGTAACTGCGCGATCTCCAAAGGATTCCACTCTAGTTGCCTGATCCGATTTGTAGGATGGTTGTCTTTCAACCTCAATATCCACTCCTGCAACACATGTGAGAATTCAAAGAAAAATAGTTCATGCCAGTCGCTGAATACATACTTGTCCAAATATTTGCGCGGTGTTAACTTTGGGTTTCTGTTATCTTTTTGCGCAAACTCCAGCTCCTTTGTTTTCAAGCAAATATCGATCTCTTCCTTCGTTGGGTTCCATGGTCTCAACATCCCTTCATTCTTTTAACGTTTTTTCGCCAAATATGACATTATTTTTACGCTTCTTCAACATATCTTATTCACTCAATCCCATTCTGTTCCAACCGGAAACATAACCATTTGTTGGCTAGTAATTTATCTAATCTGATCTTACCTTATTGTCATAAGTTGACCCAGGTTCATATTTAACAAGATTCCAACAAAATCCCTCTAAAACTATCGCCCCTCTTGGTAAACTAGAAGGAAGCAAAATACACAGGGTGCACTACACAGTCTCACTTGAGATAGTTCTATGGGTGGCTGCAACACTCAGATGCTTGCAGCCTAGGAATAAGTGGGGATATGTGGTTGTACCTTGTGATCTTCATTTATTTAGTCTAACATCTTAATTAATCAATCACTCTTCCTCATGCATGTGAAATATCATATCTAACTAGTTCCTTCATTCATTTATCTAGCATTTAATCATTAACAAAAATGGAGATGCATAACATTCAGTCACATAACACATGTTCTACCATGGTTCACCCCCTCTTGGGATACATCCAAAAAATATTTGGCTCTCAAAGTATTTTATTATGTCTCAGCAATATATCGCACCACATGCGGTTACAGTCTTGGATCTTACAATCTCCACATGCTTCTCGATCCCTGTGAGGTTGACTAGATCACACCAGGCTCCTCATCCTATGATATAACCCTCAGTATCGAGTTTCTCAACTCTTCTCTAGCTCACCAACGTACAAAATGTTTCATTTATTACAAGCTTTACAACTTCCGAACTCTCTCGACCTCTAGCATTTATCTCCTTCTCCTTGCCCCCCCTAGACCTCGTAGGTACTACTTATACATATTCTTGGCTTATCAACCATTACAATCTCTTGCAAAAACCCTAACCCTAATGTAGTTAGGTTTCCCTTGCATGCGTGCCTTACATTCTTCCCTCACACATGCTGCTTTCCCTTCTAGTTGTCTTTTTTCCACTTCGTGCTTTTCTCTCCAAAAATAGCCTTTTCCCAAAGATGGGCCTGTGCCCAACACTAAGCCACTGCACACCCAATATGATGTTTGTATCTGGTATATCCACTACATAGAAATCTTGTGTCAAAGTGTATCTACCCAAGGTCAAGCTCATTTGTGGAATATACCTGTCACAATCCATGGTGCGTCCTCCTTCTACCTCCACCAAAAACCCCTCAAAGTCTGTGGTGGGAATGTGTCTCATTTATACCACAGTGTTAGGAACCAAATGTCAAAATAACATAAAAACATCAGAATAAGTACTCAACGCCTTGAAAAAGAGATAAATTCAGATAATAAGCCTCTTCAAGGGGGAAACCTCCTTATACATCATATGAATTCACACAGACAATATGATTCCAAATGAAAAGGTCTCCTTGGTATATATAGGAGACTAGGAGGTACAATTACAACTAATGGACCCAAGCCGACATAAATAAAATAAAAATACTAATGTAATATGCCCCAATCAAGGGGTAACGTGCCACTATTTAGGACTTAACATTCCCCTCCCCTTCAGACAAGTGTTGTCCACAACACTTGAGTAATTCTGGATGCTTTTGTATAAAAGACTCATCTTCCCAAGTGGAATCTTCAACAGGTAGTTTCTTCCACTTAATGAGATAATCTGAAATGGATCTATTCTTCAGATGGCAAATTCTTGTGTCAATGATAGCTTCAGGATCCAATATGATTTTTCCTTTCTCGTCAAGTTCTGGAAATAAAGTTTGAACTGTGATGTTGTCACCTATAACCTTCTTTAAGCATGAAAAATGGACAACTCGATGTACTCGTGAAGATGTAGGCAAATCCAATTTGTAATCCATAGTACCAATCTTTTGCAACACCTTATAAGGGCCATACTACTTTTGTGATAATTTACTATCCTTCTTATCTTGCTTGAGGGACATTTGGTTGTATGGTTGTAGTCTTAAAAATGCCCAATCCCCTACTTCAAAACTTCTTTCACTACGATGTGGATCTTCTTGTTATTTCATGTGATTCCGTGCCATGGCCAGGTTGTCCTTTAAGAGTTGAAGAACTTGTTTTTGATGCTCAATGTGATCTTTCAATGCTTTAACCTTAGATTTTTATTTTAGAGAAGAAGTGATAGACGATGGGTGATATCCATAGAGTGCCATAAATGGTGTCATTTTTGATGTAGTATGAAAGGAAGTGTTATACCACCATTCTGACAAGGGAAACCACTTAAACCATTTTGTTTGTTTATCAGAGACAAAGAAATGAAGGTATCCTTCCATACATTTGTTCACTATCTCAGTTTGTCTGTCAGATTGAGGATGATAAGATGAGTTATGAGCCAATTGAGTACCCAAACAAGAAAATAATTCTATCCAAAAATGTCAAGTGAAGATGTGATCTCTATCACTTACAATAATCTTTGGCCTTTGATGTAGCTTTTGAACTGTCTCCATGAATGCGGTGGCAACTGTACAGGCTTTGAAAGGATGAGAAAGTGCAAAAAAGTGTGCATACTCGGCCAGTCTATCAAAAATCACCATGATGACACTCTTTCCTTCAGAATTTGGTAACCCTGTGATGAAATCCATGGAAACCTCCTACCATCGTTGACTTGGGATGGCTAATGGTTTTAAAATACTCGGGGTATTAATTGTTTCCAACTTATTTTGTTGGAAAACCAAAAATTCTACCACAAACCTTTGAACATCATTTTTAAGGCCATCCCAAAAAAATTCCTTCTTGACCCTTGATCTAGGTGGATATCAGTGGCCACCCATCTATTCCACGGGCTCAAAAAATAGTTTTCCATCTTGGTATTTTTTCAACAGTTTTTTGGGTTCAAAACTTCCAGGGCCGTTTTGAGGCCCTAAACGACGTTGTTTTGGGGATTTGGGGCCCAACTGACTACTTAGGGCACTAGGGCTAGTCAAAAATCATTCTTATCAGTTATACCTTTCCAACGGTGTATCGAGCGCCCCAAATAGAGATCGTATGCAAAAGTTACGCCCTCGGGAATTTGACGCATCAACTACCTCCATCGGGGCCCACAAACCTTTTGGATTTTCATCTTCTGGGGTTAGGGTTTTGGATTTTACTTATGTTAAAAAAGCCTTTGGAGCCTCATTGTAACAATCATCTTCTTGCGAATGCGAGTAACAGACACATCTCTTCTCAGAGATAAGCTGCCACCATTCTAACGAGTATTTCACTCTGTATTTTTACAATCTTTGTACATTTTCGATCACTAATAGAAAATTGTGTATTACTATATCTTTGTGTTTATGGTTACATTTTGATACATTTTTGTTATATTATTGGATATCCAAGATATATTTGTACATTGATTTATTATATCTCTGATCTCATTTTGTGCCGAAAATAATTCGGATCAGTGGTATCAGAGAAGACTTCTCTTAATCGTTTTTCAGTGCATGTCCTCGACGAGGTCCGAGTATATCAAGTTGGGTCTCGAGCTTGTGTCTCTTGAAGACAATCACTCTCACACGTCCAATAAAACCTCCATGGCAGAAGAAAAGAAAACTGATAGAGCAAACAATTCTATTAATATGTTGCTTGAGCAAGCTCTCACGCGACAGAGGGAGGAAATGATGGAGAAGTACCTCGACTTTCAAGGTACAAGTTAATTTTAATATTCCCATATTTGAAGGACAGATAGATGCAGATGCCTTATAAAAATGGTTAAATATGATAGAAGGTTATTTATCTGTTCACAATTTTTTCGATAGGGAAAAGATCACCTTCGCACTCGTTAAGGCTCTCCCCCATGTCAAACATTGGTGGGAAACTTACTAGGAGGAAAAATCCATAGAGGAATTTGAAATATATGGGGCCGAGCCCAAATGGTATTTTTTTGTGGATGCGGTCAAGGAACAATATTACCCTGTTGGCAACTAGGAGTACCAATGCATGATATGGACCACACTACGGAAAGAGGCGGGCCAAGCAGTTCCAGAGTTCACCAATACCTTCCATACCTTGTGCACCAAGCTGGGTATCAAAGACTCTGAGTGACATATGGTTCTGAAATACCATGGGGCTCTACACAGATACATCCAAATTGAAATGGATTTTCTGGACATCTCATCACTGGGTGTTTCTTATCGATATGCTGTTAAAATTGAGAATAAATTTAAGCACCAAAACAAACAGGAGTTCGGGTTTGCAAATCCGCAATAACCAAAGTATGATAAAGACATATCTAACAAACAGTCTCCTTAAAACCAGTCCAAGCCACAAGAAAAGAAGGGTCACGGAAAGACAAATAAGGACACCGAAAATGGTGTGATTTACACAAAGCCCCTGACACAACACCAATGAATGTCGCTCAAAACAATCATTGGTGGTTGAGATCAAATACAAGGAGCTGAACCGTGATTCAGAATCTGATTGAGAAAATAATGATAGAAGACAAATCATTGACAGAGACCCACTGCTATTGTCGTGACCACAACAGTTAAACCAAAAGAACCAACAGATCCTGAAGAGGGGGAGATCCTTTTTCATTCACATATGTGGGTGAAGGGGACCCCGCTACATTTTATTGTTGATAGAGGAATCCATAAGAACCTCATCTCATTAGAGGTCGTCAAATAGTTGGGATTGTCAAAAACACCACATCCGCAACCATACAACATCGGGTGGCTTCGCCAGGGACGATATCTTCGTGTCATCCAACAGTTTCGATTGTCATACGACATCCATCCCTTCAAGGATGAGGTATTATGTGATGTTTCCCCACTGGATGTTTGTGATGTACTCTTGGGTCAAGAATATACGTGGAAGTGCCATGTTGTTTATGAGTCTTGACCCGTAGTGTCATTGTTACTTTGGGAGGTCATCTCTACATAATACCAAAGGTAGTTCCAACTATTGTCACACATAAATAGTGCCGCAAGGTAGTATCTCATACTACAAAATTCAACTTCTTCACAATCTGTTCAAAAGGTGCACATAAGGACACTGTAACCTTGGTACAAGCACCTTCTATCCAAAAAAAGAAGATCGACAAGATTGCAACAAAGGGAAATGATTCTTTCTTCACACAATCATCTCATGTAACCAGACTAGTTAAAAAGGTCTGACCCTTCCAGTCACAGGTTCGTGACAACCTTCAACAAGCTAAGAAACACAACTTCTCCAGCAAGGAAAGCATCTCACCAAGATTCAGATTCAACAAATGCTTCCCTCTCTCCCCCGAGAACTCAACGCAATGGATACCATTTCTCCCTAAGGAGGGAGGATTGATCTAGGTGGATATCAATGGCCACCCACCTATTCCATAGGCTCGAAAAATAGTTTTCCATCTTCGCAGTGTTTCGACAGTTTTTCGGGTTCCAAACTTTCGGGGCCGTTTTGAGGTCCTAAACCACGTTTTTTGGTGATTTGGGGCCCAAGTGATTGCCAAAAGAATCGACCTGGGCCAATTGAAAATCATTCTTCTTAGTTGTACCTTTCCAACGATGCATCGAGCACCCCGAGATCGTATGAAAAATTTACGCACCCGAGAAGTTAATGTATCAACTACCCCCATCGGGGCTCGCAAACCTTTTGGCTTTTCATCTTCTGGGGTTAGGGTTTTGGATTTTAATTATGTTAAAAAGGCCTTTGGAGCTTCATTGTAACAATCATATTCTTGCGTATATGAGTAGCGGAAAAATCTCTTCTCAGAGATAAGCTGCCACCATTCTAGCGAGTCTTTCACTCTGTATTTTCATAGTCTTTGTACATTTTCGCTCATTAATAGAAAATTGTTTATTACTATATATCTGTGTTTATGGTTGAATCTCTGATACATTTCTGTTATATTATTGGATATCTGAGATATCTTTGTACATTTCTTTATTATATCTCCGCTCTCATTTCGTGCCGAAAATAATCCGGATCAATCCTGTGATAGGTTTTCAAAAATCCTGAGTGCCCTCCTACCAGATAGGTGTGCAATTCCAAGAGTACCTTTTTTTTGAGTTGGGAGTTATTACATAAATATAAGCCATATTTGTACCATAGTGAATCATTTTTCCATGTAAATGTATCTGATTCACTCGAATCCTGCTGCAACCTTTGAATGAGAGTCCACACTTTTTCGACGTTCTTTCATTCATCCCTTACGTTATCCAATCAGGTTGGATGATCGAGATAACATAGAGAAATGCCTCAAAATATTTATCCTTTCTTGAGAGTGCATCTGCCACAACATTTTCCTTCCCTTTTTGTAGATGATATCAAAATCATAACCCAACATCTTGGTCTCCCATTTTTGTTGTTCTTCTAAAGATAGTCTTTGTTCCAAGAAGTATTTAAGATTGTCATGATCTATTTTGACCTTGAAGTTCCTACATATTAGGTAAGGGTGCCATTGCTTCAATGCATGTAGTATTTCCATCATTTCCTTCTCATAAATAGGTTTGTGTAAGTCCTTTCCCTTGAGTGGCCGACTTTCAAAATTAAGGGGCCTTCCTTCTTGCATTAGAACAACATCAATGCCATTTCTTGAGGCATCACATTCCACAATAAAGGTTTTTTTGAAGTCTGGTGTGGTCAAGACAAGATATTTACACATCGCCTCTTTAAGTTGTTCAAAATATTGAGTTGCCTCTAGAGTCCATGAAAATACATCCTTCTTAGTTAATGCCGTTAAAGGTGCTGCTATTCTTCCATAGTTCCAAACAAACTTGCGGTAGTAACCTTTCAAACTAAAAAAACCTCTAATATTCTTCAATGCTTCGGTAATCGACCAGTCCATCATGGCCTTAATCTTGTTAGGGTCTAACTTGACACCTTCATGAGATATAATATGACCCAAATACTCTTCCTCCTTCACCCGAAAGAAACATTTGGATGATTTGGCATACAATTGTTACTCCTTTAGTAGTTGTATCACCCTGTCAACATGTCAAACATGATCCTCCCAAGACTTGCTATAAATTAGTATGTCATCAAAAAATACTAACACAAATTTTCGAAGGAAGGGATTGAAAATATAATTCATCAACCCTTGGAATGTGGAAGGTGCATCCGTAAGGCCAAAAGGCATGACCAAAAATTCATAATGGCCTTCATGAGTTTGAAATGTTGTTTTTGGGATATCTGCTTCCTTCATTCTAATCAAATGATACCCTAAATGGAGATCCAAATTTGTGAAGTAGATTTCTCGATGTAGTTCATCTAACAATTCATCAATGATGGGAATGAGAAACTTATCTTTAATGGTGATATTGTTGAGCTCTCTATAATATGGAAACATATGCCATGATCCCTCTTTATTGAGTACCATTACCACCGGTGCAGAGTAAGAACTTTGGCTAGGTCTAAAAATGCCAACCTCTAACATTTCTTCAACCATACACTCAATTTCACTCCTCTGGGCATAAGGGTATCTGTAAGGCCTGATGTTAGGAGGAACACTCCCATGAATTAGGTGAATAGGCGGATGATCATGATCGCGAGTGGGTGGAAGAACTATTGGAATACCTTCAAATACTTTGGAATGCTTATCAATGAGACCTTGGAGATCTAGGGGAACAAATGGCTTAGATGTTTGAACATCTAGTGAGCACATTTGTACAATTACACCGTGATGCCCATTTTTCAATAATTTCGTAATGCCATTAGAGTTTATCAACTTACTTGGTTTCCCTATGATACCCCTTAACTCAATTTCCTTTCCTTCCAATGAAAATTTCATGAAAAGTTCTTGAAAATTAAAACCCACTGTTCCCAATTATTGTAACCATTGGACTCCTAGTACGATATCAACACCACCCATGGGTATATCAATCATTGGAATATTCATTACATATTCCCCCATTGTTGGGCGCATACCTATTTTGAGGAAAGACCTCTTTTTGGAAGGAAAGATGTAATTTTGGGAGCACACACAACAACTAGCAAGAAAGAAACATGCAAAAAAGGGAGGAAAAGCAGCATGCAAAAAGGGAGGAAAAGCAACATGCAAGAAGGAAAAGCCACGTGCGAGGAGGTAGACAAGCCTAACCATATTAGTGTTAGGGTTTTTTACAAAGGTTTTAACGATTGTAAGCTTGTAAACTAATATAAATAAGAACCTAGGAGGTCTAGGTTAGGGGTTCAATGATTACAAAATGGTGGTAGGAGTTCAGTGGTTGTAAGATCGATATAAACAATGTTCAATGAGTTGATATTGGTTACTATGATTGTAATAAGGTGGTAGAAGAGTTAGGTCGGGTAGATTTTGAGGGTTAGATCATAGGCTGGGGAGCCTGGTGTGATCTAGTCTACCTCACAAAGGTTCCTAAACATATTCATTATTGTATGATGGAATATGTAATGCATAGCGCTAGATTTTGCAATAGAATAAATAAAAGAGAAGAGAAGACAAATCTTTGTGGACGTAGTCAAGGAGGGTGTGAAACATGGTAAAAACTGTGTTATATATGATGTTTATTGAATGTTTCCTTCCTATTAATGGTTATCATATGAATGAATGATTACTATATGTATTAGAATGCATGCATGCTCCTAAAGATGAATAAATCCTAGAATTACTTGAATAAATAACAATATTACTTCATGAAGAAGATATAATACACTCCCAGATCCCCAATCATTCCTATACTATAAGAACTTGATCTTTGCAGTCACCCATAGAGATATCTCGGGTGAGACTGCGTTCTGTGCTTTGCGCGCAGTGTTTCCTTCTAGTTTACCAGGAGGGCCGATAGTTTTAGAGGGTTTTGTTGGAAACCTATTTAGATATGAACCTGGGTCAACCCAACAAGTAGTAGAAGCGATATCTAACCCAAAAAATGGTTCCATTTTCGGATGGAACTACATAGGATTGAGTGGACGAGATCCGTGGAAGAAGCATGTGGATAATGAAGGTATAAACATGAATGTTCAGGCCTTGGAATCGAATGAAGAAAGAGATCGAAATATGGTTTAAAAAAAAAGAACTTGAGTTCGCACAGAAGGATAACAGAAACCCTAAGTTAACACCGCACAAATATTTGGACAAATACATGTTTAGCGACTTGCATGAGGTATTTTTCTTTGATTTCTCGCATTTGTTGTAGGAGTGGTTATTGAGGTTAAAATAAAAGCACCCAACAAATCGAATCAGAAAACTAGAGTGGAATCTTGTGGAGATCATGTAGTTACATCAAGTTACTAACAAATTTACATGCACCGTAGATTTCTGGTTAGAGAATATTGTTGCAGGGTTTATCACCGAATTTGCCGTAGATACCGTGAAGTCTTACAATGCAACAAAGCATGATTTTATAAAAGGAGCCAGAGGTAGGCATATCATATCACTGTATACTTCAATCAAGATTTTATAGTATAAGAACTTTGTGATGACCATGGACTCATACAACTAAACTTCCCTGCATGCACGAGGGAAGGGGGGAAGCACTGAAATGAAGTTGATAAATGGAGGAAGATATGGATAAGGGAAATAATAAGGAGGCCATGGACCCAATAATGATGGAAGAAGACTAGATAAAGTAGATAATGGAAACAACTGGAAAGACGCACAATGGAGTACCCTACCAATATAACATGAATAACAAGAAGAGAGCCATAGCTAATAGAGAGGGCTTGGAAAGCAATGAGGAAGAGGTAGAGGATTTCTTGGATGTAGAGCATATTGAGGAAATCCCGTGTGAAACATATGAAAGGAAAACACGAGGTCCAAGGGTAGGAACAGAAGGAAAAACTCCAATCAAGGTCACCGTCAGTGTGGAACCTACAACCCCATGTGCGACTAACACACCAGAAATAATACCAACGTTTAGACAACTGAATTTTAGTGGAAGAAAGACAACATGAAACACACCCAAACAAGGAGAAACAACTGGAGGATCCAGTTCATGAATAAACAATCAAATATCTACACCGCACAGAGGTAGTAGTTCAACACAATTCAAAATGGTAGGACATGATCCCATGATCAGGTTACCAGAATTTTGGGGAGAGGCATCAGAGGACCCTGAAAAACACTTATTCATCTGTGAGAAGATCTGGGAAGCAAAGAATATCTAGGAAGCAAAGAATATCACATATGAAGATACAAAACTCACACAGTTAGCTATCACACTAAGATACCGTAGACTGGATCGATACATGAGCCTATATGTAAATATTCCACCAGGAGTAACAAGGACTATTACAGATGTGAAAAAATCACCGATAAAAAAATTTAGAAGCCCAGATCAGAAGATCAATTTATGAATGAAATGATTGAAATCATGAAAAAACCATGTGAGTCTATTTGGGAGATTGATCAGATGTTTAAGTGTCTCAAAGGTAAGTTGAAATATGCCATGAATGACATGCAACATAGACATTTATTTGTGAACTCACTGTTACCACATTTGAAATACCCATTAAGACAATAGAAGTTCCAAACTCAGGCAGAGGCTTTGCAGGAAGCCTTGCAACTAGAAGAGAACCAATATCAAAAGACAGATCGAATAATAGAGGATCTGAAGGAGGATATGAAGAACCTAACATTTCATCTTAACCAGAATAAGGGAAAAGAGAAAAGAGAAGTTGTTTGATGTACGACATGCATGTCAGAAGGACACCACAAGAATGAATGTCCAAATTTCACACAATACATGGAAATAGGAGTACCAAAACCTTTTCCAACAAGAGGACCATGGTGCGAGATTTGTAAAACACATGGGCATGATCCATATCCTTGTCCAATGATGCAGAACTATAAGACAATGCCCAAAAGTTCATATTGCAATTTCTACAAGTCAATGGGTCATGATGATAAAGATTGTAGGAAAATGGAGCTGATGAGGGAAACAACTTCAGATACTTATAGGGTGCGAGAAGAAATTATGATAGGACAATCCACACCTCAGTTCAACCAGGTACCACCACCATATAAAAATTCACAACAGCAATATAATAATGCACATCCATAATACAAAAACGTGCAACCACAATATAATCCCGCACAATATAATCAAGTACCTCAGTACAACACACTGCGAGGAGATCGAGGTGGATACAGAGGTGGAGGATGAGGTAGTAGTGCGCCACAACTTCCAACAGCCAGGAAATTATGCAAAGGAGTGCCCATTTTCACCAACAACATGTATGTATTGTCGCGCAACAAACCATGATACATAAGACTGTTCGACACTATTGGGGAAGATCCAAGAAAAAAGGAACCATAACAACCAGAATGTCCAGTGGATCTCTACAAAAGATATCGAGGATGGAAGAAACATCAATATAGTCACTCGAGGATGAGCTAAGACAAGAATTGGCACAGTAAGACAAGATCCAATGCAACACCAATGGGTTAAGAAGAATACTGAACCATAAAATAAGTTTGATGCACGAAAGGAAAAAGAGACATTCAAGGAGGCCAAACAAGTATTTCTCAAGCAAAATATTGCGTCTACATCAGCCGCACAATAAACTCAGAACTCACCAATGTACGAAATTCCCTCCTTAATAGACCACACCAGTAAAGGACAACTGTTAGAGCAAGTACCATAAAAAAAGTTTCTACAGTCTTGTGTTAAGATATTGAATGATCCATCATCTGTTAAGGTTTTAAAAAATATTCTAGAAAGATGTAACACAGAAGTAGAAGGAAAGTTAGAACATAAAAAAATCAATCATCTCCACACAAGAAGAAGGACAAGCAAATAATTCTGACTGAATGCCAACATTGGATATTTTAATATGGGTGATATCATACTAGATTTAGGCTCTCAAGTAAATGTCTTACCTAAGAAGACATGTCAGTGTATGGGAGAACCCACACTAGGAGATTCACCTGTCCATTTGAAATTAGCAAATTAACACAAAGTGTTACCAATTGGAAGGCTTAAAGATGTGACAATAGATTTGGATGGAGTGCACACTATGGAAGACTTTGAAGTAATAGAGATAGTAAATGGCACCAAATCTTACCCAACATTGCTTGGACTAGATTGGGAATTTGATAACCAAGCCATAATCAACCTAAAGATAAGGAAAATGACATTTGAATCAAGTGAATATAGAGTCATTGCACCATTAGATCCTCCAGAAGGAGAAAGATATGTAGAACCCACTTGTTTGGATCTAGAAGAAATAAACTAGTTGTGCAAAACCATTGCGCGATAAGAAGATTATGTTAACCCAACTGCATATGGGGTATTGAGCTGGAGAAGCATTAAATCATGTGATTCCAATTCAGATATAGGTTTGGAGAATTGGAAATAGAGTTTACATAAAGTTTCCACAAGAAGGTGCTCCAGAATAAACTGTGCAGTAAGATGGGTTGGTACAAAGATAAGAGAACCTCCCAATTTTCATGGGGTAAATGACCTAGAGGAATTTATGATAAAGTATGAAGATGAAGTATTAGAAAATCAGGTGCTCGTAGTCCTATATATTTCACTCAAGGCTTCACCTACAATATGGTGGGGTGCACACAAAGAAACCATTTAGGATTGGTATCATTGTAAACGACTATTGCACATTAGATTCAACTCAGTGCAGGGGAGAAATAAAATGCAGAGGTATGATGGACAAAGAAAACCATTGTAACACTTGGAAAAGTGCATGGCACAATGGATGATGACACCACCAGAGGAATGGCCTCATCACTTTATCCATACATTTGAAGGAATTCCGGAGAACTGGTATATAGACCAAGAGATGTGCAAAGGTACTATATGATGGACAACATTACAACAGAACTTTGTAGTAACCTTCTCATTTGAAAATGAGAACCCCAACATGGATTCAACATTGAATTTGATACAAGAAATGATATTTACTAATGAACCATAGGTTGAAATCATGACAGAATATCAACAACAAAACATACAGACAATCAAAGAGTTACTCTCATGCTATCATGTGGAAGAGGAAGAACCATATGAAGATGATCTGCGCAACATTTAGATCACAGATATTGAGGAATAAAGTGAGGTGGAAGGTCCATCTATGGAGTCATAAGTATTTACCACACCAATCAAGGTTAAGAAATTTAACATTGGGACGAAGGAAAATCCAAAAATGGAAAGTATTGGAGACTATTGGGATGAACAAACAGTAGAAAGAATAACAGAGTTATTGCATGAATACAATGACCTGTTCCCAACAACCTTTATAGACATGAAAGGAACAAAAGGGGAGCTAGGAGAGATGAATATGCCTCTCAAACCTGAGGCAAGACCTGTTAGGAAGAGACCTTACAAACTGAATCCAGTGTATAAGCAGAAAGTGAAAGAATAAATTGACATAATGTTGGAAGCTAGTATCATAGAACCAATAGAGGAATCTGAATGGATAAGTCTTATGGTAGTCCAAGAAAATAAACAAGGGGGGATAAGGATCTATGTATATTTGAGAAAACTGAATGATGCTTGCTTACATGACCCTTTCCCTACCCCTTTTAGTGATGAAGTATTAGAGAATGTGGGAGGCCAGGAAGCATGTTCATTTACAGATGGGTTCTCAGGATACCATCAGATCAAAATATCTCCAGAGGACAGGTATAAAATCATTTTTTCTACAGAATGGGGATCCTACCAATATAAAGTCATGCCATTTGGGCTGAAGAATGCACCAACCATATTTTCAAGAGTAGTCATAGTTGCTTTTAAGGAATTCATACATCAGTTTCTAGAAGTGTATTTGGATGACTGGATTGTATATAGTCTATTAAAATATCATGTAGAAGTGTTAAGACTCATGTTGGAAAGATGCAGACAATGTTAGATCTCATTGAACATCAATAAATGCATTTTTGGGACACCTTTTGGAATATTGTTGGAACATATAGTCCATAAACAAGGTTTACTAGTGGATCCTGCTAAGATTGCAATCATTGTAAATTTACCACCATCAAAGTCAGTGCGCCAGTTAATACCAACACTGGGACATACATGCTATTACATGAAATTTATAAAAGGGGTATGCACAGATTATTACACCCATGGAAAAATTGTTAAAGAAGGACACCAAATTTCAGTGGAATGAGGACTGTCAACAAGGAATGGACACCTTAAAATAAAATATGGTGTCAACACCTATCCTAGTATTCCCAGACTGGGAAAATAAATTTCATGTGCATGTAGATGCATCAACCATAACACTTGGAGCAATTCTGGTGCAACCATGAGAAGGGGACTTAGAACATCCTTTAGACTTTGCAAGTAGAAAATTGTCAGAATCATAGAAGAATTACAACACCACAGAAAGAGAAGGCTTAGCCATGGTATATTCCCTTCAGAAGTTCAGGCACTACTTACTGGGGAAACACTTGAAAATTTTCATAGACCATTCTACCCTCAAATATCTAGTCAACAAGCCAGTGTTGG
>ML776911.1:345290-367053 GCA_009831015.1 Picea engelmannii | reverse complement strand
AAGAATTTTATTTCGAGGTGATAGTCAAACCAAGGAAGATGAATGAAGGACCTGATTACCTATCAAGAGTAACTAATGGAGAATAACCTACTAACTTGGAAGACAACTCTCCTGATGCGCAGTTGTTTTCAGTACAGGAAGCTAATGCATATTTCACTGATATTATTGAATACTTAAGTACAAGGGTTGCGCCACAAGAGATTAGCACTGCATAGAAGAAAAATATGGTAGTCAAATTTTAAGACTGTCAACTTATTGCAAGACATTTATACAAGATGGGCGTAGACAACATTTTGAGGAGGTGTGTATTAGAACATGAAAGGCCTAGAATTTTGGCAGAAGCTCATGAAGGTATAGTTGGAGGATGCTATGCAGGAAAAGATACCACGCACAAGGCATTTCATGCATGATTATGGTGGCTAACAGTTCATAAATATGCAAAGGAATATTTCTAGAAATGTGATGTCCGTCAGAGGGTTGGAAAACCAAACAAAAGGGATGATATGCCTTTAAGAACACAATTAACTTTGTAGGTATTTGACAAATGGGAAATAGACTTTGTTGGACCAATCAACCCACCGTAAAAAAGGTCAGGAGATGGATATATTATTACTATGATAGAATACATAACAAGATGGGAAGAAGAAACACCAGTCAAAGACTGTAGCGCATAGACAACAACACACGTCTTGTTTGAGCAAGTGATCACCAAATTTGGATGTCCAAGGATTTTGATGAGTGACCAAGGTACTCATTTTATCAGCAATACCATCATGGCTATGAATGAGGAGTTTTAGGTCTATCACCATAAGAGTACACCATACCACCCTCAGGAAAATGGGACAGTAGAATCTTTCAATAAGATCTTGGAAAATGCTCTGACTAAAATATGCAATGTCAACAGGGATGATTGGGACTTGAAAATACCAACAATATTATGGGCATATAGGACCACATGTACTAGGTTGACATGATAAACACCTTTCATATTGGTGTATGGACAGGAAGCAGTAGTACCATTAGAATTTATGGTACCCAATCTGCACGTAACAACAATTACCAACATGACAGAAAGAGGCACAGTAAAGGAAAGGTAAAGTCAACAAATGGAAATGGAAGAGGACGCGATTCTGGTAGGATTTCACTAGGAAATATAGAAAGAAATAAACAAATCTTGGCATGAGAGACATATTAAGAAGAAGAGTTTTAAGGAAGGAGACCTAGTCTTTCTCTATGATAGTAAACATTTCCAACATCCCGGTACATTTAGAATGCATTGGCTAGGTCCATATGAAGTAAAGACTATCATAGATGGGGGATATATACAACTAAAAGACTTGGGAGGAACAAAACTGAAAGGAATGATCAATTGAAGTCGACTGAAACTGTACAGGGACAATCAACCTACTAACCTTTAAAAGTTACAACACAGTGGGAAAAGGCATGTATATAGTGTACTATAGTACAAGTTAGGACATAAAAATAGAAAAAGGAGGAAAAACACAAAAAGACACAGAAGTTGACTATACCACAAGAAGGAACGAAACAATTTGCGCGCAACAAATACCGCGACAATATCGAGAGACAACGCCTAGGAAAAATCACAGTCGGCATAAATGCACGTAAAAAGTGAGAAACCAACACGATTGGGCCTATAAAAGGCGAAAAACACATATTAATTCCACACTTGGTGATTTTTGAGCAGAGAGCGAGAAACAAAGTGCATGCCCTAGCTAGAATTTTATGCAGAAGGAAGCAAGTGTGTTAATTCGAGAGAGAATGACCCCACCAAAGTTCAACACGCTGGGATAGTATTTCGGGTTACTCGAAAGGGTCAAAGGCATAAGGAAAGAATGCCACAGCCCGAGAACATGGTTGATATGGAAGATGTTACCACCTCAGACACACAATCAATCAACCTGGCATGGGTTGAGGAAGAGAAATTGACAACGCAAAAAGGTGACATAGGGTAGAGCTCTGGGGCCCAAAATGGTATTCCGAACCCTAATCCAGAGATGCCTATGAAGCCCAATGAAACAATGGGACCGTGACAGTCACATGAATGTGAGGAAGTGTTGGTCAAAGATATCACCGACCCGAGTATGAAAGGGAAGAAGAGGACACAAACACAATAGAGGTAGGCCCATCTATTGCAAGACATAAAATAAAAGCACAAGATGTTATGGAGATTACACTCCCCTATCTCCCAGACACAATGATTACAGTGGATGACATGCTAGGAAATGTACCAAAGATTAGATACGTAGACCATGATGTACGCGATGCAACTAAATTCCCAGAGTTAGCCGAGGAGAGTTATTTAATAAACAAAGGGTAAATTAGACCCCTAGGTAAACCTATAATGGAGCCCTCGCAGTGGATAACGAGGCTATATAACTCATGCATCATGAACGTGCTAGATATACCACATTTAGGGCACAGTAAGAACGTCGGGCTCTGTATCAAACAATTAGTCGCCCGTGTACATGGAGACATTTTGCAGATGGATAAGCCAATACAGATAGACGTGGCATTGATTTCCAAGATCACAATACTATTGACAATCGGTGCACAGATAGAGGAATACCTAGATAACAAGGCACACGAGAAATAAATCACAGAGCCGATGAAAGCGCAGTTTGGGACCATTCGGGTCAATAGAGGCATTGTCATCAAGGATATCAATGATAATGCGACAAGGTTTTCCAACAAGCTTATGGATTGAAAAATGTCGAGGAAATGCCACAAATAAGAAGCGCCAACATGAGTTATTGCAGTAGCCATGCATTGTGCAAAAGGGGTAATGTTCAACTGAGCGCCATACCTCCTGAACCCGTTTTTGATAGACGATAGAGACGCGCAGGACAATGGAGTTGAGTTCCATTACTCCTGGTTGATCATTCTGATAGCATTGGCAGGATGGCGGGAGATAAAATTCTCAGCATTCATGGATAGGATGGGGAAATTCTATATGGCCAGATATGAGTCCCTCAGGCAAGACAAGGATAACAAGACGCAAAAAGAAAATAACACATTTTTTGCAATGTTGCTGGAAGACATACATCAACACACAACTAATGTGTCACGCATACCTATGGAGGTATTCAAGGAGATAGAGGGGATAGCCAAGTTCAAGGCATCCAGGCACCACATGTGGATCCAGCCTGCAAGGGATCCAAAGAAGGCATGACTATAAATGCAGTACTGCGTCACTAAAGAGGAAGTGGATTGGATAATTAAAGATTGGCTTGGGCAGTGTCAATTGCCAGTAACAAGGAAAATCACAATGCAATCCTTTATGCCTAAGGACAAGGCTAAAGCAAGATCTTCAACAAGAACAAATAGCTTGAACGATAATAATAAAACAACTACATCGTAGAATATACTAACCAGGAGCAACATAGTACTAAAACGACCAAGGAGAACAACAATAACAACAAGGACATGAATCCAACCACATACCAGAAAGAAGGATACTTCACAGCCTGGAGAATAAAGAACCTAGGGTACAACAAGTGGGGCACAACCCTCACATATAGTAAGGAATCCCGAGAAAGAAAAAGTGGCATGCAATAAAAGGAATTATGACACAGAGGACCCAACCATCACCCTGATAGAGAATGATGCAGATATAGTTGCGGACAAGGTCCAAGATAGGGGGGAAGAAGGGGTTCGCATTGTAGAGGCACAACAGGAAGATATCATGGCCAAGCTCATAGAGGTCCATGAGAACATACAACAACTACGGAGCCAAGCAGGATAACAGGCCATAATGCAACAACATGAAAAGACCTAGCGACCACCTGTGCAGAAAAAAGGAGAGGAGAGAGTGCAGTTTGTAGTCCAGGGCAGGGAGACATTTATGGTCACATGTCAAATGATCAGATTGGATTTCGAGACTACACAAAAACCCTTGGGGGATGTGGAAAAATTGGAAGTTGTCATGGCACAAATACCCACCAAGGCCTTATACGAACTCCATGCCAGTGTCATGTAAGAAGTGCAGTCAAGGGCCCGCACAGATGCAAAAAAATTAGATGTGGGTAGAGGGGTCGCTGACATGCTACAAATCACATGTGAACAACTGATCACAGAGAAAGAGTATGAGAAATAATACCCAAATAAATTAGAACAGGGATTAACAATGACTTACAATCACATCCTAGACAACGCGCAAGCACCAGAGAGAAGCATAGAGGAGAAGATCAACCTGATCTCACAAAAAATTGACCTATACAAGCAACAGATTGAGGAGATCAAAGAAAGGATCAACCCTACGAATCCTCCCAAGGTCTGAGAACAGAGAGAACAATAATCTTCACTCCATATCGCTGAGATGGAGAAAGAAGATAGGAAAATAGAAGAGTTGTTCGACAGAACAACACAGATATGGACTATCCTCGAAGAAGATGAAAAGGGTCCAACAATGGGACCAAGAAGAGGAGATAATCAACGCTTCCATAAAAGAGCTCAAGAAAAGGAAGAAAACAATGAGCATCATAGAGAACTTGAAGGGAACTCAAGACAAGAAGAAGATGCAGACATAGTTGAAAACTGCGCAGATTAAGGAAAAAGGAAGGGAACTAGAAGAAAAGTTCCAGAATTTGGAGACGACAGTAGAAGGAGCGCGCACCACCTGAGTGGCTTAGGATGAGCCACATCTCAGTTTTGGGGGCCTGTTGAGTGCAAGCCTATTTTGAGGAAATACCTATTTTTGGAAGGAAAGACCTAATTTTGGGAGCACACACAACGCCTGGCAAGAAAGCAACATGTGGAAAAGGGAGGAAAATAAGCATGCAAGAAGGAAAATCCATGCGCAAAGAGGTAGGAAAGCCTAACCATATTAGGGTTAGGGTTTTTTACAAAGGTTGTAATGGTTGTAATATTGTAAAATAGTATAAATAAGAACCTAGGAGGTCTAGGTTAGGGGTTCAATGATTGTAAAATGGTGGTAGGAGTTCATTGGTTGTAAGATCGATATAGAAGAAGTTCAGTGGTTGTAAGATCGATATAGAAGAAGTTTAGTGAGATGATATTGGTTAATATGATTGTAATAAGGTGGTAGAAGAGTTGGGTTAGGTATATTTTGAGGGTTAGATCACAGGCTGAGGATCTTGGTGTGATCTAGTTCACCTCACAGAGGTTCTTGAACCTCTTCATGATTGTGTGATGGAATATGTAATGCGCACAACACTAGATTTTGCAGCAGACTAAATAAAAGAGTAGAGAAGCCAAATATTTGTGGAAGTATCCTAGGAGGGGGTGAACCACGGTAAAACCTATGTTATATGTGATGTTTATTGAATGCTTCCTTCCCGTTAGTGGTTATATTATGAATGAATGATTACTAGATGTACTAGAATGCATGCATGAGACTAAAGATGAATAAATCCTAGAAGTACTTGAATACATAACCAGATTAATACATGCAGAAGATAGAAGACACTCCCATATCCCCACTCTGTGTGCAACATTTCCTTCTGGTTTACCAGGAGGGCCGATAGTTTTAGAGGGTTTTGTTGGAAACCTGCTCAGATCTGAACCTGGGTCAACCCAAGAAGTTGTAGAAGGGAGATCTAACCCAACACCCATAGTAATATTGATCTTATGGCATTTTCCTAAGCAATTGATAGTTCCTCCATTTGCAATCATTACTTGAAATTCTAGCGCTGGATATATAAAGCAATTGAGATCTTTGGCTAATTTATAGTGAATGAAATTATGAGTACTACTAGAATCGATTAGGACTATTACCTTTTTATTTTTGATATATCATTCGATATTGAGGGTTTGAGGAGTGCTAATTCCAGCCAATGCATTACATGATATGGTAGGGGTCAATTATTCAGAAGAAATCTCTTCTACGTTTTCATCTTGAGATGATGCTTTTTCTTGTTCTTGTTCTTCTTCCTCTTCACAATCCATGTATAATAATTTCTTCTCACCACACTTATGTTCCTTACTGTACTTGCTCTCACAATTAAAGCATAAACCATTTTCTTTTCTTTCCTCCAATTGTTTAGGTGTCAAACTTGTATGTTGAGGTGGTTTAGAAGAAGGAACATTATTCTCTCGATAGATGTTAGGAGTGGTCCTTCTAGTAGCCATAGCCATAATTTTACTTTCAACATTTCTCGCCACCCTGAACGCATTCTCCAATGATTTGGGTTCCCAAAGGAGAACCTCATGTTGACTGCTATCCTTTAAATTTCTTATGAATACATCAATCATATGCTCATCTAGAATATCCGTTAGCTTTATATTCAATCTTTGGAATTTCTCAATGTGCTCCGCAACTGAACCCTTTTGCTTGAGATTTATCAATTGGCTGAAGAAGGTATTGCTCCTTGTATCATCATAGTGTGCTATCATTTCTTCCATGAAAATTTTCCAAGTGACAAGTGATTTTCAAGAACAAATCCATCGACACCACACAAATTGATTAGGTTCTAAATATAAAGATGCAATTCATACATTTTGTGTGTGTGGCACATCATGTAGATAAAATAACTGCTCCATCTAGAGTATCCATGTGATTGGATCCTTGCTATCAAAATTCCTCATATCGATCTTAGGAAAGTGGCTGGTATTCAACCCAAAGTTGGAGTTTCTCCAGTATTGATTAATCTTCCTTGTGTCCTCATCATGAATTTCATGGGATACATTGCCACTTTCAGGTGACCTCTCTAGTAGCAACTTTTTCAATCCTTCCATGATATCCCCTTTTAAACCATCCATATTAGTATCCATTATCACTTCCAACTTAGCTTCAGTTGAATCCATCATCCCTTGTAGTTCATCTTTTGTTACCTCCTTCTTTTGTAAATCATTTATGTCCCTATGCATTTCTTCACCTTCATCAAGAGTCCAAGTAGGACTATCTGAAAGCTTATTTGGTGTAGAATTTCCCTTTTTTGTTGCACATTGGCCAAGTATCATTGCAAGGTAGCAATTCCTAATTGGCTTAGGCATAAGTCCTCACAGATAAGGGAGTGTTAGGTGCTATAGCTCTCTAATATACGTGTGGGGTCCAACAATATTACTTGGCCCAATATCTTAGGGAAATAAGTAAGGAGGCTTGACCATGCCCTTAGTCGTACTATCTAACTACCCATGTACTAGAGAGTGATCTCCCCGAGTGATTTTCTTGGTATACTATAGCAACAAGATGACCAAAAGGTTTACTCAGTAAGTCTTAGGATTCTAGGGGGTCTCTCGATATACACCAGGTATGTGGGATCTCAAATCTGTAGTAGTGTTTTCTAATGTGCAACCGTTCGAAAGGGGCCTTCTGATATACTCTAGGTACATTGAAGAACGACATTGTCCCCGGGTTGTAGCGCTGACCAGTAATGACAACTCCTATGTTTAGAGACGTCGGAACACGTCTGTACCTAATACAATCCCTGAGTTTCTCTCAAGTTTATTTGATACTCATTTTATCCCACTTTATTCTACTTTTTGAATCACCCCAATTGGATATTTTAGTCAAAAGATATGCAAATTTCCAAAAACAAAACGCACCTTTTAAAACCTGATTTGGAGGTTATTCTGCTAGTTGACCTTTCTTCTGTTGTATATTTACAATTTCAGCCCTTATGGTTCTAAAATTGCATTATTTAGTTCTATGATATGTCCTCTCTACAATTCCATAGGTCTGGTAACAATTGGATGTGCCAAGTGGAAGTTATGGTGACTTCCCCTCACCTTGCTAATTTTTGTCCTTTCCAGGAGAGCGTACTTGTAAAGCGTGCCAAATGAAAATATTTGATATATTATTTTGAAAATTGCACTAGAAATACTACATAATGTCTGTTGTCCAATGCAACTGGTCTCACTTAATTTGGATACTCACTGAAGAAGATATCATTTTTTTACCTAGAACACCTTTTTGAGACTAGTTAATAGGACTAGTCAGCTACCCTATCTTACACAGGGTGTATCTCCAAAATTAGGATGACCCAGAAGTTGAAATTTTACCATAGATACCTTCATAATTTCTTTGAATATTCTCTGAGTTTCATGGTTTGAATCATAACAAAAAAACAAATATAGTGAAAATTATGCGATGACTGAATTCAAGATGATTAAGGAACTCGATATTCCATAGGCTATATCTCCAAAAGTATAAAGACCCAAAACCTGAGATTTTAACCACAAGTACTTTGATCCGTCCAATAAATATACCCCAAGGATTTCCTTTTGAAACGTCCCAAAAAAAATGTTATAGAGAAAATTCCAAGGTGTCTCAAATGCAACAGTGAAACCACAAGACCTTGAGCTATGATACCAAATGTTAGGAACCAAACATTAAAATAGCATAAAAACCTTAGAATAAGTACTCAACGCCTTGAAAAAGAGATAGATTTAGATAATAATCCTCTTCGAGGGGGAAACCTCCTTATACATCATTTGAATTCAAAAATACAAGACGATTCCAAATGAAAATGTCTCCTTGGTATATATAGGAGACTAAGAGGTACAATTAAAACTAATGGAACCAAGACGACATAAATAAAATAAAAATACTAATGTAATATGCCCCAATTAAGGGGTAATGTGCCACTATTTAGGGCTTAACACATAGAAATATCAATGAAATTATGAGAAGCTCCTCCATCAACTAGTACTGATGCTCGATGTCCCTGCACAAATCCTTTCAACTATAAGGTATTAAATTTGGGCACTCCACTAATGGATGGAATGGTACCCTTCTTAATCCATGTAGCATGGTATGTGGGTCCCTATTCTCCCTACACATGTGAGGCATGTTCTTCCTCCCTCTGATTCATATCTATGTTATGATTGGTTCCACTTTCCTCCTCATCCATCTCATCTTCACTAATATAAATCACTTCTATATAATTAATTTCCCTTTACCCATACATATGTGACCTGGCTTCCATGGATCCTTGCAAGTAAATCATAGTTTATTCCTTCTTAATTCCTTCCTAATAGCTTCATCCATATTCCCTTTTCCTTTGTCAAACTGTATGGTTTCTTTCCCTCTTGGAATGAATGGGGGTCTAGGTGTGACCTTGTTTTTGTAGGTTGCCCCTACCAAATCTTTGGTGTGCTCAATAACATCCTGTAAACTTATAGGCTTGAAATCCTTAACCCATCCACACAAAGGCTCAGTCAAACCTTCTATGTACATCATCAATAACCAGGATTTTGACATATATGGAACCATAACTACTACTCTCTAAAACCCCTCAATGAACGCTTCAACTGACCCTATTTTTTCTAATCTGCGTGAGCTCCATGAAACAAAGTTATGGATCCTCCCTGTCCAATATCTCAATGAGTCTCTGGGTGAAGTCAATGTATGAAGTGACATGTTCATTACCCAAAGTGGTCATCCCATGAAACCACCATTCATGCGCTTTACCATTCAAGTGTAATGTTGCAAACTTGATGGCCTTCTCTTCCATGGGGTTCAACTAAAGGTAGGCATCCATATTGTGTATCCAAGCCTTAGCTGAAATCTGATTGGATCCATCAAAGTGGGATATATCCATTCTTCCTTCCTTGCGCCCCAACTCATTTTCACCTCTATAGTGTCCCTCAGACTTCCGCTTGTACATGATGTGGCAATATTCTCCCAAGGAAACCTGTATTCAGAAACTCGCACTCAGAGAGTTATATGATCTTTCCATGTCTTCCCATTCATACTCAATGCCTCCATGCTCAAAGGAATTTGTTTCCCTTGGCCATGCCTCCAAGAAGGTAGGAATATATGGCCCAGGTGTGGTCCTACTAGCCATGTGGGAATGAGAATGTGTGCCTCTAAATAATTTTGGCTCCTCTGTATGATTTTTTTTCCCAAATTCCTCATCATGACCTATTCCTCCCTGAGATCCAACATCTCCTTGGTTTCCTTTGAATAAGGGTGGGTCCTTGCCATGTATTTGCTCCATCAAGAAGTTAGAGAGGATACCCTGATGCTTGCGTTGTTCCTCCATTATGGATATCATTCTCTCATGTCCTTTCTAAAAATTTGCAAAGGATATCTTTAGTGCTTCTTGTCCCATAGACAAATGATTTTGCATCTCCTCTAGGTTATTCTTCATAATAACCTAGTTGTTCTGTAGTGTATCATTCACTGTTTGAATCACCTTTTCAACTAAAATTTGTGCTTCTTCTGACACTGCATTCTTTGTTTCATGAGTTTCCCCCCATGCTTTCTTATGACTCTTCTTCTTTTGGAATATATGATAAAGGTTTTCCCCCATGGCCTCTCCTCCTGGGAATTTATTTTAATCACTTGTTGGCAAAGGAATTTGCTCTAATACCACTGTAATGTTCCCAAGTAGATTCGCTAGGAACTTAAGGGTTTAGTTCTGATTTGTTTGAATCGTTTGCTTGAACATTTTAAAGGTTGATTCTCAAGGTTGCGTTGGAGATGTTTTTTTTCATTTTATAGCATATTAATGATGAACATGGAACACAAATAGATGGAAATAACAAGATACAAGAGAGAGAACACAAGAGAATAACCAACAACTTCATATTTGACTTTTATTTATTTGATAAGTTGTCCTCCATACAAGTGATATACAAATCTGGAATAATAAAGAAGAAATATATAAGCTGAGGCTGAAGATTCCTTCCAGATACAATTAAGGGGAGTTGTGAGTCATCATATTCTTCCAATAAAAACATGCAAGTTTGAAAAATATCAATTTCTTTCCCTTTTGAATACTAGCACCCAGATCTACCTGAGTTGTGCACCTCCTGGCTCAGAAACCCCTAATAATTTTGGCTTCCTCTATTCTGCCCTCCAAAACATGAAATAAATTTGTATATCTATAGATCTGGTGATGAGGAACACATAGAGTGAGCTTCTTTAGCTTTTATGACTGAGATAACCCTCCAACTCACTGGATCCACAAGTGATAGTGCACCCTCCTTCATAAAATTCGACCCAATGCAATAATAAATCAATATGGAGAGAAAAACCCAGAAAAAATAATGAGATGTGGCACTATGGTGATGGAAAACCATTTTGGAAAGGTTTTGGCTTTATATCTAACTCCTTCTAAGAAAATATAACCTTTCCTTCTCCAACAATGTGCCTAGTCTGCAAAAAAAACCCCAAACCTGCGTCATGTCTTCACAATCCTTCCTGAGATGAATATGAAACCAAGTAGAATGGTAAGGGTGGAATATTTCACCACCTTGACCAAGCTTGGACCAGGAACAGATCAATATTTCACCTCCTTGCTGATCTCTAGGGTTTGTTTAGTCAAAACTGCTCAAAACGTTCAAGATGTAGAGCTCAAAGATGCTAAGTGAAAAATGTCATGAGTGAGGAGTGAGGCACCCACCTCTCTCTTTTATACCTCCATATTCTATTTTTCACTTAAATTAATTTATTGAATTCTAAATTATTTCTTTATTTCCTCCTCTAAGTCAATTAACCTTTTTAAATACTTTTACCAGGCAGAGTATGGTAGTGGAAGAAACCTTTGGTATGCAAATATTGTTGGAATATTTGCGATGCATTCATGAATTAGTGTGTCATGATTGAGTTCATTGACAATGATTAAATGAGTAATTATACTCAAGTTATGAATTTGTATACCATGTAAAAGTGAATTCCATGTGAGACAATCATGCTTGAGACCATGTTTTCTGAGAATTGGAAATTTCTTTAAGCCTTATACAAGTATCCAATGATCTCCCTACTTGTAATCAATGTCATGGATTGTAACCTTTTGCAACCACTAAAGAACACCAAAGGGATTTAATCTTGGTGTTGTGTTTGGGATGAAGAAAAATGTGTTCAGATGATTGAGCAAGTAACGAGGAGGTGGCTAGATGATGTAGAAAAGTGTTGGTTGAGTCCTCCAATTTGTGTTCGTAAAACAAATGAGCTTAGAATATGAAAACTTTGACATTTTGTTAGGATGCCTTTAGTGAACATGCATAAATAAATAAACTATGAAAGCATGATCATGCATTTATGAATAATGGTAAATATGCATGATGCATTAAGTGGATACATGCTTATATGGAAAAATAATTTGCATGATGGAATGTCATGAAAGGAAAAAACTTCCAGTACTATGGAAGAGTTGTTGAATAAGTGAAGAGAGTGATTAAGTAACCATGAGTATTGGTACATTGGTTTATTGGAATACATATCTGATTGCATTATGTAATGCTTAGTGTTATAGTAATGCATATATAATAAATGATAAATTCATTTCATTTAATGTGACTAAGAAATGAAAGTGATTGAGTTATTAGTGTCAAATAATTCTGAAATCACTTCGTGGATTGTTGTAAATGTTGCAATGGAAAGATTATATGCATGAATACTCACATTTGTTTGCTTGATTGAGGCTCAAATTACAGGTAGAATGGTATTGGATATGGCAATGAGTATAAGTCCATAATCAAGACTGGGTTATACCACTTGCAAGAGATATACATTATGAGAAGGATCCCATATTTATGGAACTCGATATCTGTGTGAAACAATTTAAATGATTTCTATTTTAAATTGCTATGATGATATCTCATGATAATTGTATGTGTATGATACATGTGAAATGATGGATTTGTCCAAGAAGGAAAAATGATGGTTGGTGATGCTGGAAAGCATGAAGAAGAGGCTACTGAAGTGACACTAGAACCCTATGATATGCCATGATCATTATCGTGATTAACTATGCTAGGTGGAGAAAGACAGAGGGATGCCTTGGTTGTAAGACTCCATAAGTCCCAATAATCTTCCATTGTGAGGAAGCCTTGAAAAATGATGGATCGCATGAGGGGATGTGTGACAAAGAAGGCAATTCCTAAGACTAGAGGATGATTGATTGCAAGGAAGAGGAGGCTTGAATGAATAGATGCTATCTGGGATCATGAGTGATTTGGATGTGTTTGAGAAAACATTGAGCTAAGTTCTATCTGTGGTAGCCATATGGACACAGATCCATAGTCATACATATAAGTATTTTGCTAAAATGCATACTTTATCATGAGTTATGGATATCAATGGAATATTTATGCACATAGATGGTTATATTATGCATGTTTACTTAATAATTGTTATAGGCATACGATGGAATGCCAGACGTCTAGAGGTGGACCCAAATAATGAAGAGAATGACAGGCTGGTGCAACTAAAGAGTGAAGACACCGCAAGCATTGTTGATGAGAAGAGAACCACGAGGAAAATGTTATTCAAAGGGGGGGGGGATGTAATGTCCTCATTTTGGTCCCCTGATTAAATTATAATTAATATGTTTGAATTTTTTTTCTTTAGCGTGGATATTTAATTACCATGCCATGGTGGTATGGACATTTTAAACATTGTAATTGTATTTTATTTTAATAGAGAATCAGAACATATGACTAAGAATGAGTTCTTAAAGGGGTTATGATACCATGAGTGTGGAATAAAGAGGGGGCCTAAGGGGGTTCATCATTCCTATTAATCCCAAGCCACCTTGCTAAAGTATTTTTGTGATTTATTTCTATTTCCCCTTTTTCATAAATCCAAAACCAATCATTGAATGAAAAAATCTAGTTGGTGGAAGATTCACCTCCCTAGTTATGAGGGCAGGTGGAAAGTACCCATATGATGGGATGAGGCCATAAAATGCACGGGGGAGGTAGTTGAGAGATTCACCTCCCTAGTTAATATAGGTATGGGTTGAGTACAATCAATTTTGGGAAAGCGTGAATGAATAAAATATTACATGGAAAGAAAATAGATTTTCGAGAAAAAAGTGGGGGGCAGGTTTGAGAAGAAATTTGGGAATTTAGCCCAAACTAGTGAGGAAAATCGACCAAGAGAGGATTGTTTGAATCCATTGTTGAGAAGGAAATATATGGATTTCACCGGAGCACATGAATGATATTTGGGCCTCACTAAACGTGTGTAAAAGACACTATGAGGAGGAGCCTCTCGAGGGACTGTGTAGCAATGAATGGAGATTTCTCTTGTGTTGTTTAGATATAAAAAAGGGGGGGGGGGTGACTATAGGTCATGTGGGTATTTTGAACTCAATGGTGGGAGTTCCCTAAGAAAATATACTAATGAGAGACTATGAATTACTCAATAATTTCAGAGAGTTGCTAGAATTCACCCTGGTGGTATCAAAATATGGCTAAGGGGTGGCCAGTTGTAGAAAGACAAAGTGAAACTGTTCCTAGGCTGGGTGGAAAATGGCTCACCTTCAGTCATTTGGTTGGAAAACCATTGCAGACATATAAGTTCTTAATTATATACTACTAGTTTATATATTCTTTTTAGTAATTCAAAAATGCATGCATGGATAAATTATGAAGTTGCATTGTCGATTATAAATCTTTAAGGGAGAATTGAAGAAGGATGTGTTAAGTTTATTGCATTCATCACATTATGTTGTAGCATTAATTGAATGGCGTCTTGAATGCTATAATTCTTGTTGTTGTGGTAAATTTTAAATTATAATGTCATGATTGAATCCTAAGTGTTATGGAGTTGAAAGAGCATGAATTGTGTGTTTCCCGTGTGTCAAGATTTAGTTATCTTGCAATTCATTTATATTTGTACTTAAATGTATATACAATAGTAGTTTGATTAGAATTCTCAGATATAATAAAAGGTTTATATGGACTTATGCATTTTTGGTGCAAATCAAGAAGAAATTTGGGCTAACTTGTTATAATAGAACTATCTCTTGGTACTATTTCAAACTAGTAGAAAATTGTTTCTATAGAGTACTTGAACCTAGCTTATTTTGGTTGATTTGATAAGTGATTAGAGAAGGTATTTGTTTTCATCTTGATAGCAATGCATGGATGCTATGGTTTGGGCCTTATGAGTTATAGGTTTAGTTGTTGGTACAATTATAGTCTAAATGACGTGGATAAAGGAAGTATTTTCCTTGCTTGCTTATCGAAGGAATTTTTCCTTTAGTTTGTTGAATACTTGATTTGATTTGATTTTATTATGGTTGGATGTTTAGTGATTATACTTGAGAGCTAGTCTAAAATAATATCTCTTTTAAAATAAATATCATGCTTTAAATGTTTAGTTAAGTATAAGAGGTCTAGGGGGACCCTAGACCTAGTTAGTTTGGGAAGAAATACTTCCTATAATACAACCTAATTACTCTCTATTGAATAATAATAACATGGAGCCCTCTTGTCAAAAAGAGTCTCTTATGAATCATTTTAACTTAAGAAGAGAGTATTGCTGATCTCAACCCAAGTGGGAATCACCAATCTATTTGGTGGATTTGATTGCATTGGTGAGTGAAATCCCTTTGTTAAGCTAGGTTGTGAGTTAAAGAAAAGATAATGGTTAGTTGTGGGACAAAAAAAGAGAGTATTAATTCACTAAAAAAAAAAGCAAATAAGTATGCATAAGACATAAATTGCAAACTAAACTAAAAGGAAACTATTCAAATAAAAAGATGGAGGGAAACAAAAATACTCGTATATTGGTCCAATGGATAAGCATGGACATGAGTAACAACACCTAATAAGAATGGTTGGATGAAAATGAACTCTAGCACTCTCCTTGGGATGGGTCCTTTTGCTTCTTGAAATCCCTCTCTCTAACAAATGGTGAATGAAGATGTCTTTATTCTTTGAGGAAATAACTCAAACAAGCAATGAGGTGATGGAAAATAGAGATGAGAGAGCAATATGAGTGATCTCCAATCTCATTCCTATAGCATAACCTTGCAATTCTTCTCTCCTTCAAATGCTACTCCATGGATTTATTTTATAGGGAAATTATGAGCTCCATGAAGAATCAATTCCAAAGTGAAAGTGCTTCATTCAAAATGGAGATCCCAATGCTTGAAAGGGACTTTGGGAGGCCATAGTACTCCTCATAAATGGGATGGGAGATCAGATTTTGTATTTACATGAACCTATATCTAACTGAGTTATCCCCCCCTTTAGATGCATCAAAGAGTATGAACTCACTTGTGTGAGAATACTTGCATGCATTTCAAAGGGAAAGTCGTGTGAGTGTCAGTGAAGGAAGGTTGCACAAGTTTATGAAAACCCAATTTATGATGTTTTTCCAAACTATTTTGAGGTGATGCAAAGTATCCATGAGGTAACCTTATTATGTTGTGTTTTTTTCCACTGATGACGTCTTTTAAACAATCACCCGGATGTCTCTTGTGAGCAAAATGTAGATGATAACACTTATAACTATCGTCTTCATGACAATCATAAAACTTTGCCAATTGTGTGTTAATGGTATGTGCATGTTCTTTCTAAAATAATGGCAATTTTAATTTTACAAAAATGAATCACTAATTTTAATGAATCCTATGAGGAAGCTTAAATCCTCGCAAGAGATTTGAAGATGCATCCTATAAATCTATTCCCTTCTTTTGATTCCATTGACATCGAGAGCACTAGAAGTAAAATAATTGAGTCAAAACCTATTGAATTAAAGAATCAGGTCGAAAGTAATGGTTATAGGTATGAGATTTCATAAGGAAAAAATGACCAACAAAAGGTAATGCAAAAGAAAATGTTAAATTGTTTGCGCAAATCACCAACTAGTTTAAAGGGAAAAGGAAGGCAAGTTGTAAATTCGATTAACGAATCTAACCATAACTCTCATTTACTTAATAGTATTTTGTATGGTGAATCCCTCATGTAAAAACTTTGTTGTCCTCATTTTGATTTTGCAGTTCTAGAAAAAGATGATAATTCATATTCACATGAATTGCCACATCAAGGTGATCTATTGAAAACTCTTAACAATCTCCCTTTTGCAAGTTTTGAATTGTGCTCAAAATCATATACTCAATCCTTGGATGATTTCAAAATGATGGACAATAAACCTAATTCGAGTAAAAATCCATTTACACCAGTGGTGGAGCATGATATAATTGATTCCATAAATACTCTTTTCCAAGAAACCGATTAATCTCTTAGTTTCGTAGACTTTCAAGATCTATTGCCATATTTTTTTTGAAGACATTAAGTTGAGGGAAGATTTGCAAGATGAATCCTTGTCTTTCCCCCCTTGTCATGATTACACAAACACAACACATAATGAAATGAATTCTTTGGAATTGGAATTGGAAGAAGTTGAAAATTAGGCAAATAATATTTTTCAGGATTATAAGCTTGTGCAAGAATAGATTCAATGGGAGAAGGTTACATGATGAAAATATCTTAGACTTCATAAATGCCAACCATTAACCCATATTTTGTTTTGTTTGTTAGAAATGTGCATGTAACCTGTGGGGTCAACATTTTTAACCATTGGATAAGAAACCACAACCCAAGGGCATCTAAGTCGTCAAAATCACCCGAGGATCGCACCCGTCTTGGGCCGCACCAACCCTTAACATGGCTGGATTTTTAGGCATCTCCTCCTGATTAAAATCACCATAAGGGCATTGAAATCAGGCTTCCTAACAAACTAAACCCACACCTTAACCGATTGATCTAGTGGGAATTGGCAACCATTAATCCACATGAAAAGGGAAAAGGATTCTAATACAAATCTAATTAAAAATGAGTATAGAAATATACTACTATCAAGCACATCCGTTTGTGATGGAGAAACATATCTTTCTGAAATAATGAAGCCTTGTTATGTCCCTCTCGTACATAATATACAATCTAAGTCACAATAACAACAAAATGATTTGATTCTAACATATACACATTCTGTGTTCCTGTATGAGGATTCCAATTCAATAAGAGACTCAGGTCTCCATAAGTTTATTATGCATAACCAAATTAAAGGAGATTTTATGGGGAAAGCATTCATTCATTTAAAAATTTTCATCATGAAAAATGATCCAGTGGATGAGGTAGGTCATTTTTCATTAAATTGCATATATGATTCTAAACATTACTATAATCATTTTCATGACTTTGTGGAATTCTAGATGGAATCATCATGGTCTTCAAATCTTCCACATTGTGCTATTCACTTCACCTTCTTCATCGTGAACAAGAGATCCCAATTTCCATAATGATTTCAATCAGGAGTCATTCAACATGTCATCCTCTACCCTAATATCTTGATAGTTATCTTAATTTTTTTATAACAACACTAGATTTATGATTTCACTTAATGTTGAAAGCTCTAATGCAGGTTAGGTTAGAGTTCTTTGCATTATTGCCTTCGTGATTTCTTCCATTAAGTATTTTTTGCATCCAACTTTAGTAAATTAGTTCCTAGATAAGAAATCCTTAAGGCCACTAGTTTGTACACATTATTTTTTCATTCACTTCATATTTCTTCTTTTGGTTAGCGTAATTAGTTCTCAATTTATTTTCGTAAGATAGATTAGTTGTAGGGATTTTGACATCTACATATTTCATTTTTTGTCTCTAAATATGTGAATACATGGAGCCTAACTCGTGCTTCAATGAAATTTGATGCTTTGTTATGATTTAATGCATGAGGACTGTGCATAATTGCATTTCTTCTTGAAGTCTTTTTATAAGGTTTGTTTGGTTGGGAAATTAAAAAAACTGATTCTTCATCCACACTAGGTTTGTTCGATTGATCGATTGATTTCCATACTATAGTTGATGATTCTATACTATGACCTTTCCCTTACAAGTCCAACAATATACATAGAGTATATGCCTAAATAATTATGTGTTCTAATGCTTGATTATGAGCCTGGAGAATATCAGATCCAATTGAATATCAAGGGTACAATGAAATGTAGTGTAAGTGATCATTCTAAATGACAAGTCATGATCATTCTTGACTCCCAACTTGGTGAATGAATTCAATGTGCTACAATATTTCAAAGTTGTCCTCCTTTCCCACTAGATCATTTTTCAATTCTTGGATTTTCTTTGAAGTATCCTTGTAACCTTCAAACTCTTGCTCCCTAACATAAAATATTGATTTCAAAAAACTTTTGAACTTCAATTGTGATTAGCTAGATTTTCAAAATCATGCCTCCACTTCACGAACCTTTGTCCAAATTCTATGATCAAGCCCAATGTCCAAAATTGGGCTTTCCATCATCAAAAGGTATTGATAAGGGCTCCCAATTCTTCCCATCGACCCTAATTCACAAACCAACCCCTTTTCACTTGTTCACTTTTACCTTGGCCCAATTTGGTGATTGGCCCCAATTGTCAAATCAAGACCTCTCCCTTGAATTTGGATGTAACCTTGCCCCAATTTTTTCAATCATACGTGATTACTCAAATTGGGCCTCCCTCTTCGAACTTATGTGCAATCAGGTCCCAAATATGAGATTGGCCCCAATCCTTGAATTGAGATTCCTAACACCTAGCCAATGTGCACACTTTTAAGCCTACTCTCGAACTTAGCAAAATGGTCAAAATATTTAATAGCCCAATTTAATTTTAAATACCAAAAGGGGATTATTGATTTAATGATTAACTCATGTGGTCCATGTTTTTTACATTAATGTGAAAGAAACTTACACCGACTACAAAGTAGATCATATGTCCAAGAAAGAGACTTGAATAGTTAAATAAAATGAAATTTGAATTGACAAAATAAATCGATACTGCTAGGTGACATGATAGTACAAGAAGATTGAACAATCAAGAAAGGAAATGAACCCCTAGGTGGCACAAAATGATAGTTGAACAAAGTAGTTGGCTGGATAAGAAGGGACTCAAAACCATTAAAGGAGTTCAAACTAACAAATAAAATGAACCCCTAGGTGGCGGGAAAGACAACTGGACAAATAAATTGAAAAATGGTTAAGGGAACCAAATAGCCAAGTAGAGGAATCAAAATTATTAACCTACCTCTCCCTCTAAATAAGATAAACCCAATAGAGAACTATATTTTTGCTTCAACAATTTTGTAAACATTTTTTTAGAAAATTAATGAATGAGAAACCATTGTTGGCCAAGCCATTTGAAGAAAACATTTAGTTATAAAAATTATGATTTGTAGAAGTATTTATGCTACTTTACTAAGTTTTAGAATGGTGTAATCATTTGATTTCATAATGTATACTTTTCTCATGTATGGGAAATTTGTCTTCCTTTATTTATCTCACAAATTGTTTTTCCATAACCATAACCATAACCATAGTACTATAGTCAGCTATTCATTTTCAATCTTTTCTATGATGCTACTAGTTGTTTAAAGTTCTAATTTTAGTTTCTTGGTAAATTTTTACTAAAAGTATATGATAGTAATATATTTGGTGCTATGTTTACCTCACTAATTTTGTTAGTTTAGTATGGGCATCATTCCACACTTTGCATATTATATTAGGTGCATTTCATTTATTTCATTCCCCATAACCTAAAAAGTGGATCAGGCCACAACCGGTAAAACCATTCAAAACCAATTAAAGGTTTTCAGGTTATACACCATTGGATTTCCTATTCCAAATAGTGTAAGTTATAATTGGGGCCTTTCATTGGGGAGAATCCCTACTGATTTCACACCTGAGCAATTTATTCCTTTCATCACCACCTTAATTAATGAGGATGAAAATGGTGAATTTAGGGTAATATTGTAGTGCATACCCTGGAATTACTCAACAAAATTCCAAGGCTCTCTTAGTATAAATATGCTCATATGTAGATTGTTTAGGGTATATAGTTATAATTTTTGAAGATTTTTTACAACTAGGGTTAGAGAGCTACAAATTAAACTTTGTAATCCTAAGGTTTTGATGAAATAAAAGACTACCATTCTTCTAAGTTAATTCAAGTTGTAAAGAAGGGAATTACCAGTGCTCAAGCAAGGCCTGCTTGGAGAGGTTGCTGGTGAATGTGCCTTTAGATTTTTTTTCATTTCATTTGTAATTTATGGTGTGGATGTTTTCATTTATATAGATATAATATATATGTGAATGTGATTGATCACTTCTCTAGCATACCATAAATATATGGTTGGTAGGGGATTTGTTGTTGTGATTCAACAGACTATAGAATAGGTTTATTTTTTGGTATTGAATTTATCTTTCACTATCTAATTCCTTTCTACAACATTGAAGATTTTACATTTCACTTTTCTTTCAGTAATGTTGTTTAATTTTGAGGGAGATATAGGGTTTTGTAGCACCAACTAGTAAGACATAAGGCATTCTATGCCTGGAAGACTTCTGCTACAAAGTTCTATCTCTCCATTGTAGATAGTTTCACATAATACATATAGTGTTTATTATTTAAGAAGACCACAATACAAATTTCATTCCACCACTCTTATCTACAATTGAAGATTGCATAAACTTTGCACAGTACTTCACAAGTCTATGATTAACAATATTACCAACTTAACGAGAACTCTGACCTCAAAATGAGAACTCTATCCCCAAAAAACCATATTTTTGCATAGAAAACATGAAAATCAACCCCAGATCAAAAAGTGGTGCTAGCAGTAGCACCATTTTTTCAAACGGGGTCAAAATTACAACATTTTTCAAGCATGACCTTCAAAAATCATATTAATACCTAAATAAAAAAGTCGCGCTAACTAAAGAAAAATGTTTTTTCTAAAAGTTAAAAGTATGACTCATTTTACCTAATTGAAACAATGGTTCTGACAATAGATCCCTATGCAAAAACAAAAACCCAAAATTGGATACAAAATGGTCACTTAAAAATTTATTTACTAACCTTTTTTTTGTGCTTAAATTTACATGGAAAAATAAATAAATAGAAAGGACAAAATCTTAGCTTTTTTTTAAATGAAGAAAAAAACACATTAAAAAAAAATATTTAACCCCCCCCCAAAAAAATTAAAAAAAAGGGTCGGAAAAAAAAAGACTAAAAAGAAGTGGAAAAACATTTAAAATTAAAAATAAAA
>ML776911.1:277425-345083 GCA_009831015.1 Picea engelmannii | reverse complement strand
AAATTAAAAAAAAAGGGTTGGAAAAAAAAAGACTAAAAAGAAGTGGAAAAACATTTAAAATTAACGTCCACTAAGACCAAATTGGTATATCAGACCTTAAGAGGGTAAGTGATTACTTGTGATTCTTTAGAATTTTGTTTATGTGCTCTAAAAGCATTAAGAGAAGCTTTCCAAGATTACCATACTTTTGTTGAGTTAAGAGGTTAGGAGGGTTGGTAGTGTGACAAATATTTTGAAAATGAGATCTAATATGGGTATAGGCTGGACAATCTAAGAGAAAGTTCTTTTCTTCTTCAACCTTCTTAGTGTCACAAAGGTGACACACTCTTTCATCCCATGGCGTTTTAGGAATTGACCAATGCCCAATTTCACTATGGAGCTCGTGAGAATTTGTTCTTATCTTAGCAATGCTTATTTTTTTCTTTACACTTGGCAAAAAAGATAGACAATTTTGATCTTCTAGATTAGGGTTGATTGCATCCTTATAATACCTTAATTTTATTTTTCCTCTAACTCTTTATCACACCATATTTTCTCAAATTTTGATTTGGCGTTTTTTTAATAGTATCTTTATTCTGCAAAATGGTGTCTTCCATGATTCCCCAATAGTTTAGCTAAGACCAGGCATCTTAATGCCATCCTCGCTTGAGTCGATGGTGGTTATGACTCCATTTTGAAGCAATTTTAGGAAGCATTTTGTCTTCCATGTTGTTTAACTTGTTCTTATACATTAGGTATCTAGTCATAGCCATGCTCTTAATGGGGGAGAGGCTTGTTTCTAAGAGGAGGATGGCATAGGACGTATTTCCTTTAATTTTGAGATTATAGGTTATAAAATTCCTTTGTATTTTCTCTTTCTCCAGGATTCAAGAGAGATACTACAACCCTAGAATTCACATCCATAAAGAATAACAGGTGTAACGAGAGTCTCAAAGAGGAGTTTCTTCTTATCACAACTCCAAAGATCAGCTAATTTACAATTGTTTTCAAGCCCATAATAAGCTTTCCATCCCCCAATAATCCTTTTCTCAATGCTATAATTCTAGTTGAGCTTGTGGTGAATATCAATTCCAAGATATTTGTATGAAGTCACTTCCTCCAAGTTATTGTTTTCATATACGAAGGTATCATAAGAGATTTTATTGGATTTAATAATCATGACCTTAGTCTTATTAGTATTAATAGTCATACCCATATTGAAGAAAAAATCCTTGAGGATTTTTAGTTGGTTTTCAAGATCATGGGGACTCCTTTCCATAAGAACGATATCATCAGAATAAATAAGAAGATTGATGACTATACCAGTGAGAGTAGGGCCGACACAACCTGCTTTTTCCAAGCAATCTTATAACTTGTCAATGTATATGCCAAAAAGGGTAGGGGACAAGGGACAACCTTGTTTGACTCTGATATTGTAGTTAATCTATTTTGACAAGCAATGTTTTTAAACTTAGAAATAACGTTCTCATACATCCTTATTTCATCAACCCTCAACTCGAGAGGCACTTTTATCTCTTCCAACCTATTCCAAAGGTTTTTCCTAGGAACCATGTAAACATATTTTCTATAGTCAACAAAACAACAAAAAATATTGGTTTTAGTATTGTGGAACTCCTCTGCAATTATCCTAAAGGTAACAAGATGGCCTTTAGCTCTTTTACCGTGACTTTCTAGAAAAAGGCTAATCTTCTTTTCCAAAATAATTCCATAAATCTTGGCTAAAATCGAGCTAATCATAATGGGCCTATAATTAGAGAAAATGTTTCTATCCCCATTTTTAAAAATCGGAACAATGAGGCTTTGTGTCTAGGGTTTAGGGAAGCCCTGCTTGACTGTTAAATTGAAGAGCTTGTGTATGTGAGGGATAAGGATTGGCCCTTAGATTTTAAAAATTTCAGCTTGGTAGCCTTCAATGTCCTTAGCTTTCCCATTTGCAAGTCGCTTAACCCCAAACTCTATGTCATCTAAAGAAAAAACTTCTTCCTTTGTAGGGGCAATAGGAATGGTGTCCATGGCATTAGGGAACTCATAAAGACTTTTAAGGTAGGAATTCCAGTCCCTTAAGAGAATGTTATTATTTTGGTTTAGAATTTGGCTCCAGAACTTCTTAGGATCCAACTTATATAGTTTTGAAAGTTGCTCTTGCCTTTTATTGATATAGTGCATTTTTTTCCTTTTAATTAGGGCTTTGTACGTATTGATCTTATCAAGTTTTAAGGACTCATTAGAAGCATCCCTAATGGATTTCCTATCAATTTTACATTCTTTATCATACCAAGGGTTGGTGATTCTATTATTGTTTTTATAGCACACCTAGAAAGAGAACTTGTTAATAATGGTGGAAAGGGTAGTTGTAAAATTATGATAGAGTTCTTCAATGTTGTCCTTATAAGTTAGGAGATTTAATTTACTATTTAAATCCTTTAAGAAAATGTCAACTTTACTTTTGTCAAAGCACAAATTCCTTTGATTATCAGAATTTTCTTCAATGGCACTACTATGCATGGAAAATTTTAGAGTTAGGGTTAAAGGTTTATGATCAGAGTCAGGCTCATGGTCATTTAAAAGGTCAAACGTTACTATTTGGTTGGAAACAAGGATATCAGATATCACATAATCTACAACACTACTACCTAGCCCATGAATACAAGTCATCTGGTTGGAGTTTGGCCACTTCATTACTCCATTGCAAATTATTAGGGCTTGAGAGCTGCAGAGATTGACCAACTCAGTACCAAACAAATTCTCAATTAGGTCTTCAGAGCTTCTTTTGTAGCTATTAAATAAAACAAGGTCCTCCTCTAGCCATAAAGGATTATGGTTGGAATCAATACTTAAAAGAGTAAATTGTTTATTTGGAGTCCTAGCATTAAAGTCTCCTAGCAAGATGATATTACCTTCATTTTTCAAACTATAAATATCTTGTTCTAAATTATTATAGGGACAATTGTTATCTAGATTATTTTTCTTATAAAAAGTAGAATTAATAGGAGAAAAACAACAAATTGCTATAATAATATAATATAGAAAAACTATATATAATATATATATAAACTATATATAATATTTTATATACAGTTTATATATATATATATATATAAACTATATATAGTTTATATACATATAAATTCCATATATATGACATGGGAGGGTAGGAGGCGATGTCAGGCATCACCCTAGCTCCTCGCGGGCCCGTTGGGGGCTGGGGCTATTCCCGACATCGCCCTCTGCCTTCCCATGTCATAAGATATATATTATAGTTTATATATAATATATAAACTATATATATATTTTATATATTAAATGAAAATGACTACTATATATATATATATATGGTTTTTAATATAATTTTTTATTTCTTTTTGGTAATTTTAAGTTTTTTTTAATGTTTTCTTATTATTATTATTTTATTTTGTATTAAACACCGTTAATTTTTTTTGAAAACTTTGAAAATAGACGAAAAATAAGAATTTAAAAAATATTGTGGCAAATATTATGAATCAAAAAATTAAAAATACCAAAATACCACCTAAAAACGAAGGGGGATGCTACTGGTAGCACCATTTTTAAAAACAAGGTAAACATGAGACCGTTGAAAAAACGAGAACTTGACAAAGTTCTCGTTAAGTTGGTAATATTGTTCATTCCCTTGGTTGATTATTTAAGTGTGATTACCCAAGATTCAATGGCCTTTATTGTTTTAATCCTTGAGCTCATCACCTTGCAAATATGTTTGGGACATGAAATACTTAACAATAAGAAATGATAGTTTGATCCCCATATGTTTTCCCAAAACATAATGCCTAAATTTATTAAGAGTTGTGACCAGAGAAAAAACATGCTTTTCAATATTAATATAATCTACCTCATTCTCATTTAGGCTTTGTCTCATAAATTCCATTGTTCTTTCAATATTTTTATCATCTAATTGTACAAGAATGGTTGAAACTGGTCTTTAGTAGCATTAGTATAGATTTTGAAATTCCTTAGAAAAACCTGGATTGGCCAAAACTAAGGAAAAATTAATGTCGTCCTTAATGATCTGAAGTGATTCTTGAGCATATTTATTCCAATAGATCTTTTCTCAACAATTTGTGAATAGGGTTGATGATTTCAGTGAAATTCGATATGAATATGCACACAAAATTGATTTTGTCCATGAAAGATTGAATGGGTTTCTTAGAGATGGATGGGAGCAATATTTGAATTGCATAAATTCTCTCAGGGTCAATGCTTACACCATCTTTAAATACCATATGACCTATAATCTTTCCTTTGGTATCTCTAAAGGCATATTTTTTAGGATTCAACAAAATACCAAACTTTCTACATCTCAGAAAAACTTGTCTCAAATGGTAAAAAGAATCCTTATAATGTTTAGAATAGTTAATCAAATCATTAAGAAAAATATAATAATAACATCAATGAGATCATCAAAGGCGATATGCATATCACATTGAAAGGTAGCACTTTCATTAATTATCCCAAAAGACATTTTATGGTATGCAAACTAGCCCCCACCTTGCTGTAAAAGTGGTTTTATAGTGATATTTTGGGTTCACCTTAATATTGTTATACTTGAAAATCCATCTAAAAGGGACATCATCTCAAAACCAAAAGCTACTACATAATTCAATCTATATAGAGCTAAATTTTTTTTATCTTTAACACTTTCCCAATTCAAGGCTTTGAATTCCAAACAAAGATGGATGTCATCACTCTTTTTCTAGACTAGATCCAAATTGGTGACCCACTTTCAATAGAAAATAAGAAAAAATACATTAGCTTCAATCATTTCATTCAATTCATTCTTATTATAGCATCAATACTAGGTTTGATAGAGCATTGCCTTTATCTTATTGGCTTAGCATCCTTCTCAAGAGTTGTGGAATGATGAATAATATTGGGGTTAAAGACCCACAAATATTTTCAAAACCATACAAACACATCTCAAAATTATTTGGAAAGGGTAAGAAACCCGACTTTTTCCTCATCGATACATTAGGCTCCTAAATACAAGTTTTAGATATTGGATAGTTTTAAATATTATCCAATATTAAATGGGGCCATATCTGCAACCTTATGCTTGGAATCTTTATTCCTTTGGCTTGTGGTCTTTGGGGAATCACTATCAAACAAATGTGTTTTCCAAAGGGACAATTCCTTTTGGATAAACATTGTGCTTCATGTTCACTATACCAGAAAAAACAAACATATCACCTCCTTGATCTACCAAAAGAAACAAATATCCTCATCATTGTTAAAAAAACTACCAATATTCATCATTGTTATGTACACAAGGACAATAAAGGGATATTAATTTACAATCTTGTCTATCCTTAAAGAACTATTTACTAGCATCGAAAGCATAAATAACTAGTTTATCAGCTACATAATTTAATTCTCTTTGATTATAAGTTAGAAAAAAAGAAAGAAACTTGTCCACTAGTTGATTTACAATCCAAATATACTGCTTAAAGACTTTCTTAGTAGGTTCAAAGATTCTTTTGACCATATTTATAATTAGCTCAAATTCTCCAAACACATGAAGGTGCTTCCATCCTCATTGCAAAGATTAATTCAAGCCTAGGAAAAGAGCTTCAAATTTGGCAATATTGTTAATATATGAGGAATTCAATCAAAAGGAAAAATGATACAACTTCCTAGATGGAGAATACAACACGATATTGGCACCATTACCTTCAAAATAATAATCTCCATCGAATTGCAAATTCCAAACCTGATCCTGGCTAAAATCAGGTTGGACAAAAAAATCATCTTCCTCTCTAGTGAAGACAAAATAGATGTTGAATCTTTGTTTTGATGTAATCAACATCAGAATTTGGGACATTTTCAACATAAGGGATAGTATTAGGCTCTTTCATCACAATGGTATAATTTTGATCATGTGGAACAATGATATCAGTGCCATCAAGGTTGAGCTAATCACTAATTAATGTTGCCACTCTTGTCCCAAAACTATAGGATAGTTCCCTACATCCATATCAACCGCCAAAACATTACTAGTGCTAATATTAGGGTGAGTGCACATGACCAAGGTAAGATCCTTAATTTGGCCAATCGCTAGTTGGACCTTCTTGTTAAACATGAGCATGTTTTTGGCCTCACTTGTATAGGTAAGACCAAGTTGTTCGATAATGATTTTGGACATTATATTGGGGCATGAGACACTATCAATTAGCAAATAATGAGAAATCTTTCAATTTTCATGGAAATATAGAAAGGAGAATATCTAGGCTCAGGTCGAGTAGTAGCCACCAGACTTACCTTTTTTATGTAGCATTTCCAACATGAACAATAAGGGAAACACATGCTTTATTAAGATTCAACTATTGTTTAGGGGCATATAACACATCTAGGAATCTAATATTATCCTTGAAGAACTTAGGTCATTTGAAATGTTATATGGGAAAGTAATTTTGTAGTAAAACATCAATGTTTTCAGGTAGGGAAACAAGTACATATCATTGTTTTGAACATGAAAAAGGACAAAATGAGCAAATATGAGGATTTTCTTTAGTTTTGAGAAAATTTACATATTGAAACTCATTATTTTGTATAAATTTAGGCATGAATTTGTTCTTTTTTGTTTGAATTCTCCTTATGGAATCATACACCTCACCAAATTATTCTTCTTCCTCGATGACAACTATGGTAGGGGTAGATTATTTCCATTTTGCTCATTCTTTTGTGACTAAAAATAGTGGCTCGCAAGTCCTAGAATCATGTGGTTCATCACAAAACAAAACATATACCATTTGTGGGACATAGGATCATGTAATAGAAGATTTGTAGAAGGCCTCAAGTCCATTATCAATTTGTGTCCAAACGCGATCAATATATTATTGTTGTCTTGAATAATTTGCAACATAGTAGACATGTTTTTTTTTTGAGTCAAACTATCAAAGGGAAAACCAATTCTAAGGTTTTTTTCCTCAAATTCAAGGAAGGTTTGTAATTTTGGCCTAAACAACTTACATTCTTCTCTCATAAGTTGTTTTGGTAGGTAGGAGGAACGCTGCTGTAGTAATGAACCAAGGTTGCATGTTGGGTAGGGAAAATCACCTCTTGAATCTTATTGAAGAGCTTCATGAATATAAGATTGAAGGCCTTGACGGATTCACCATTTTTAAAAGATAACCTATTAAATACTTTCAGGTATTTAGTAGGATTTACCATGTAACCAAAGGTGGACTCGAATCAATATGCCAACTCAAGCAAATTTGAAAATATTTTGTTAGGAATGTCAAATAATTCGATAATAACCCTACCTTACAAACAATTAACAAAGAGCCTCATGCATGTGTCATTTTCATGAGCACCATTATTGGCATGTGTATTTGAAAATGCAGCCAAGTGATCATTGGCAAAGGTAAATCCATTTCCTAAAAAAATGGGTAAATGGTCCTTAAATTTGGGCAAGGGATTGGTACTTGGTAGAATGTTCAGTAGAGATGATAGATGCTAGGGAGTGGAATCTACATCTTCGACATGTTTAAAATGCCAATCTTCTTAATCACCTTTTGAGGGTATTAGGCACAACTATAGGATTGACTTGGTTGAACATGCTACTAATAACAGTAGAACTAGAAGATGAATCACTAGTAAACCCATAGGTCAATTCACACTCACTGCCAAATTGGGTTTGAGGATAAATAATAGAAGATGAATCACTACTAGACCCATAGGTCAAGTCACACTCATTGTCAAATTGGATTTTAGGATAAATACTTTGGACTCAGTATCATAAATAAAAGCGACTACAATCTTTTCAAACTTCTCTAAAATATTTATCCTTCATCTTATATCGACAATAGATCCAAAATTGAGTGGTTGACCTTAAATTATTTGATCTTTTCTCCAAGGGGTGGACATAGACCAAATCCAAAAAGAATGGAAAACTTACAAACCACTAGGAACTTTTATCCCCAGTGAAATCACCATTTACGTTGATGCTTAAATTTGCAATTCGTACTACAACATGAAAAACACTCATGTAGGGTTTGTCAGGAGGAAAGTGTAGTATTCCAGATATAAAATAGTATGCAGAACATAAATATTTTAGATAGAAATGTTAGAACACAATGATATAACCAGAAAAATACCAGAGTAATACCAAAATAATGTTGTTTTTTCTTCATATGATATATGATCGATATATTATTACAATGATGAGTGTTCCATATATAGGGAACACATGGTGACCATCCATGAAAGGATGCGTCCCTTGAGTAATCAATAACTATTTATTATTATTATTTATTTATTATATATGATATTTATAATCAATAATTATATTATTAATTATTATTCTAAGAGAATGTCCTCCCGATGTTGTCCAAACATCAACACTCCCTCTCAACGAGGGAGACATTCTGCATCATGCCAAGATTGTCTTTGAAGTATACAAATTCACCCTAGACTCATGACACTCATCTGTCAGTCTTGGGATATCTCTCTCTCCCACCTGAACCGAGGATAAACGCCTTTCGTGGTTCTCCCTCTGAGCCAATTAACTCTCCCTAAGATCAGGCTCACTATGGGTCCGCATGTAATAGAAAATAACATCTTGAGTCTTTATTATTCCTTGTCAAATCACCATGACTAGGACAAATACCACACCAGGATATTTCACCACAAGTACACACAAGTGAGTGAATGTAATCTTGATGCTAACTGACACATGGAAATCACTTCAAGCACCTAGAGTCCATATTATTCCCTGTCATGATCAAGGAAGGACTATGTCTAGGTCCACTTACCACAAGTGCACCTTTATGATAAATGTATCCTCTCTCCCTTGGTCTGCAACCCAATATAGGAGAAGGGCTGACCGATGCTGAAACATCAACACTCTCTCTTAGCTAGGGATGTATCTTTCCATAGTAGTACAAAAATATTGTCCAGAGACACACAATGTCTGCCATTGGTACACAACCTCCATAGTATCAAAAGGTTTGTCACACATGGCACTCCCATGTGGACTTATAGAGGCTACTCCCTCTAGGAACACTTAGGGTCAACTCCCCATAGTGTGAGATGTTAAGGTCAACTCCCTTGACGTGTCCTAATGTTCTCTCCACAAGGGACATTGGGATATAATCCCAAATGAACTTATCCCTTCTTGGATAAGTGTCCCACTTATCCCTTCTTGGATAAGTGTCCTCATAGATCAACTCAATTCAATTCAAAGAGGAGTACAATATGGAGAATTTCTATCACACATGGCACTCCCATGTGGACTTCTAGAGGCTACTCCCTCTAGAAACACTAGGTTCAACTCCCATAGTGTGTGATGTCAAGTTCAACTCCCTTGACATGTCCTCATGTGCTCTCCACATGGGATGTGTCCTCATGTGCTCTCCATAAGGAATGTTTCCTCATGTGCTATCCACAAGGGACGTTGGGATATAAGCCCAAACACACTTATCCCTTCTCGGATAAGTGGCATCATAGATCAAATCAATTCAGTCACAGAGGAGTACGATATGGATAATATCTCAGGAAGCTGCAAACATTAACATCCCTCTCAGCGAGGGAGACATTCTCTGCCACACCAAGTCTGTCACGAAAGTACCTGAACTTTGTCCTGGTTTGGTAAGAACATCAACAACTTGCTCATATGTAGGAAGGTACAATGCCAATACTTCCTTCCTCTACACCATATCTTGGATGTAATGGAACTTGATCTCAATGTGGTTAGATTTGTCATGAAACACTGCATTCTCTAAGATCTTCACACAACTTTGGTTACCATAATGAATAATGGTGGAATCCAACACATGTTCAGATAAATCTGCAAGGAGCTTGTGAAGACCTAGTTGATTCCTTCATTCCTTCCAGCTGGCTGGGTGAGATGGGGCGAGCTATGCCGGGTTGGGTGGGCGGAAGAATGAAACCTTGAAAGGAAGGGGAATCCACTCGTCTATCTTCATTTCTTGATGTCTTTCTCGACTGACTGCTTGTTAAGCAAAAGCATTGAAGCTCGGAAAGAACCAAACAAATCTACTCGACTGATCCTTTTCTTGCAATCTTGATCCGATGGATCACACTACTTCACAGATTGACATAATTAATGAAATGTACTCTGCTTCTGTTGTGCTCAATACCATATAAGTCTATTTCTTTCTACACCAGAAAACCATGGAAGATCCCAAAGTGAAGCAACACCCAAAGGTGCTCTTTTTGTCCATTGTGCTCCCTGCCCAATCAGATTCAATATATTCCTGCCATATCATATCAATACTGGAATTATATCTCATACCATGTCCAATTGTGCCTCACAGGTATCTCAACACATGCTTCGCAGCAATCCAGTGTGTCTATCTTGGCTAACTCATAAACTGGCTAAGTGCATTCACTGCATAGAAAATATTTGGTCTGGTGTTAACCAGATACATCAATGATCCAAGAAGCTGTCTATATAGAGTCAGATCAATTTCATTAGAATCATAATAATACACACTTAGTTTCTTCATATTCGTCACCATTGGTGTAGCCATGGGATTCAAGTTCAACATCCCAAACTTCTTCAATATATCAACTGTGTACTTCCCCTGACTCAGGAAGATATCATCAGTTCTATGCCACACCTCTAATCCCAAGAAGTAGTGCATCATACCAAGGTACTTCATCTCAAACTTAGAGGCCAACGCATACTTGCATTAAAAAATAAGGCTCTCTGTACCGGTGAGGAATAAATCATCAGTGTAGAGGACCAAAATATGGGACTAACCATTAACAATCTTGTAGTACAGGTTGGGATTAACAACAGTTTTGTTGAAGCCAAAAAATAATTAGGTGTCTATCAATCCTCTCATACCAAGATCAAGGTGGTTGCTTGAGTCCATATAAGGCCTTCTTCAAGCTACACACATGGGACTCCTTCTCATGTATCACGAAACCATTTGACTGATCGATGTATACTTCTTCCTCAATATCTCCATTGAGAAAGGTTGTATTTACATCCATCTGATGTACTATCCAACCCATGGATGTTGCAGGGGAAATAATCATCTGGATAGAAGTGTATCGAGCAACAAGAGAAAACGTATCTTCATAATCTATTCCCTCCACCTGAGAGAATCCTCTAGCAACAAATATCATTGTGTGCCTCTCGATGCTCCCGTCAACTGTGTTTTTGATCTTGTAGATCCATTTGGAAGTCACTACATACTTCCCCTCAGGTCTCATAACAATATCCCACACATCATTCTTCATGATGGATTGATACTCCTCCATCATGACATCTCTCCATAGTGGATGACTAGTTGCCTCCTCATAATAGGAAGGCTCAAAATGAATGATGTGGCTCATAACTGCGGCATAGCATGAATATCTCTGAGGTCCCTTTCTCACTTGGAAGGTACCACGAGGAGCTACATATCCTTCTGCCTCCTATAGAGTCTGATGATCCCATGTAGGTCTCTTTTGACCTACTACAATATCTATGGGAACATCAACTGGAGCTAGATGATCAACATGATCAATTGGATCAATTTGATCAATCTCCATGTGAGATCCTCTAGATCTCTTAAAGGAAACATCCTCCTCAAGGGTAACATCTCTGCTCACCTCAATCTGTCTCTGACCAGGGATGTAGATCCAGTATGCCTTAGAAGACTCATTGTACCCCACAAATGTACCCTTTCTTCCTGAAGGGTCTAGCTTGATCATGTTCTCCTTGGGTACATGAATGTATACTGGACACCCAAATATCCTGAAGTGTCCAACCTCATGCTTCACTCCGGTGAAGGCCTCCTCGAGCGTCATTTTCCTCAAATTCTTATGAGGACTTCTTTTCTTAACATACACTACAGTCATAGATTCCTTTTCCCACATAAACATAGGTAAATTTTGATCATGCTAAGTCATTTTGGACCATACTTAATATATCGAGGTTCCCTCATGCAACCAATGTCTCAGGAAGCTGAAAAACATCAACACTCCCTTTGGAGATGGACGTGAATCCTCCTCTGTCTCTAATCCCTCTGACACTAAAGGTAGCTCTTCCTCCTTTTCTGGAAGTAACTCAATCTTTGCTCCCTCTGGATGTGGCATCGCCTCCCTATTTGGGGGTGCCTCTACATACACTGGAACTACTTTCATGCCTACTTCCTCAACATATCATGGCTCGACTCATGTATTGGCCAGACTGCTACACCTTTTCTCTCTGAGTCTAATAATGTGTTTTCCTCCTCTAGTGGATATACCATAGTTTTTTTATAGTCGGTCTTGACTCGATGTATCCATGATCATTGGAACTGTCTCTACTATCTGGCATGGTCCTATCATGGGAGGTATATTACTCCTAGAGACTTCCTGTCTCTGAGCATCATGTCTAGAAATGTCTCTCCTTGATATCATGTTGGAAGGTATTTCCCTCCATTTCTGCCTCCTACAAACTTCATTATGGCTCCTTCTAAGAGCTATTACCTGTGACCTTCCTAGAACAAGAAACAAGAACAAAAAAAAGCATCTCCTAGAGGAGATCAATTTATCTTATGCACAACTATATCTAGTGACCCTCCAAAGAATATGTATTCTACTATGAACAACACACATCCATCATATACTCTATTTCATATGGCTACCAACACACATACATCATATACTCGATGCCATACGACTACCAACACACATCCATCGTATACTCAGAAAATTTCAAATTCTTAGTCTCTTCCTTAGATTACTTATCCCACTTGTGTGAGAGAAAAAATATGTGTGTCTATTGTTGTGTCTTTCAAGTGTCTTTTTATAGTAATATTAGATTGATAAAAAAAGAAAGACACATCTCTTTGAAAAATTAAATTTAAAATTAAATTAAATTTTCTTTCTTATAAATAGTTGGAGAATACCTTCGTAACTACCCAAAGATTAATTTGGTTATAATCCATCCACATAACATTTGACTTTGTTAAATTGTTCCTCCATAATTCATGCGATTCTTTGCATAAATATAGGTATAAGTAAATATGTAGTACATTCCTCATATTTAGGTAATTAAACATTTTTACTAGAAATTACTACCCACCATAATTTATGGAATTCTTTCTATAATTTAGGTAGGAGTAAAAAAATAAATATGTTGTACATAGAGATTGTAACAACACCATAAATTTAACACTTCCAACATTTTACTCTACTCTCATTTTCCTGGGCCCTCCTGTGAAGGAGTCAATCCCAGTCCAACTCTGATACCATGTTGTTTTTTCTTCATATGAGATATGATCGATATATTATTACAATGATGAGTATTCCATATATAGGGAACATATGGTGACCATCCATGAAAGGGTGTGTCCCTTGAATAATCAATAACTATTTATTATTATCATTTACTTATTATATATTATATTTCATAATCAATAATTGTATTATTAATTATTATTCTAAGAGAATGTCTTCCCGATGCTGTCCAAACATCAACAAATAACATCAGAAAGAACACCTTGATTAACGAAAGAAATGTTCACTTGCCTCTTCAAGGGGTCAACCTACAACATAGCAGATCTCTATTACAATAATACCTAAGACAAACTTTCTCATACCCTCTACTCCTATTTATAATAATTTTTTCTATCCAAAAGAACAATCTAGAGGAATATCATTCTAGAAGTGAAAGCTTCTATTAGGTCTTCTTACATTTTGACTTATTCTTCCTTATTGATAGGCCTTATTAATATTGGCCTTTATTACATAGAAATATATTATTCTACCTGTGTGAGGGGTTAGGGAGGTTAGGTCCCTAACATGTCCTCCCCCTTAAAAACAACCTTTTCCTCAAGGCTTGAGATGAGGAAATTGTTGCAGAATGGTAGCTGGTTCCCAAGTGGCATCTGTTGTAGTTGTATCTTTCCACTGGACTGACACTTCCTTGATGGTGTGTTGATGTAGATGATGCTCACACTGGTCCAAAACTACTTGTGGTTGCAACCAGATGGATCCTTTTTCATCAAACTCAGGAAGGTTGGTTTGAGTTTGGCATTTAGTTCCAATCACCTTCTTTAAGCAGGAGGCATGAAAAACAATATGGAGCTTAGAATAGCTGGGAAAAACTAACTGATAGGCCACCTGTCCCACCAGGGATGATTTTAAGGATGAAAAATTATTTTAAAATTTAGAAACCTTGGCAAATCTTACTAATCCTTCATATGCTAACTATAAATGATTGGCGATTTTTTGTAAAAATATTCAAATTTCTAAGTATTTTATATAGTTTTTATAAAGTTTTGGCAATTTTTAAGGTAAAATAATTTTATCCTATAGAATTTGGGCGAATCATTTTTAAAATAGCGAATCTCGTTTTTGGAAAAACCATGGAAAAATATCCCATGAGCGAAATTTATCCCCTAAAATCATCCCTGTGTCCCACGCGCTTGAGAACGGTATAAGGACCATAAAATTGGGGCGCAGGTTTCTAAAAATGGTCAACCTTGAGGGAAGTTTGCTTATAAGGTTGTAGTCGAAGAAAACATTGGTCTCCTTTAGCAAATTGACGTTCAGAGTGACCTTGATCTGTCTGTTGCTTCATGCGATTCTGGGCCATGACCAAATTATATTTAAGGGTTCAAAGAATATCCTCTCGAATTGTAAGCTTTTGGTCAACCTCATGGACCTTTGAGACAACTAACATGTATGAGAGAACTGAAGGTGGATTTTGTCCATATACTGCTTCAAAATAATTCATGTGGGTAGTTGTATGATAATAAGTGTTGTATGACTATTCAACTAGTGGTAACCATTGAGCCCATTGATTTTTCCTTTCTAATGCAAAACACCTCAAATATATTTCCAAACACTTGTTGACAAATTCATTTTGACCATAAGTCTGGGGATGATAAGTTGTGCCGAGATGCAATTGGGTGCCCTGTGGCCTGGAAAGTTCTTGCCAAAAAATGCCGGTGAAAGTGGGGTCTTGATAAGAAACAATATAATGAGGAATGCCATGAAGCTTGAAGACCTGATCCATGAAAATTTGATCCACAATGGAGGCGGTAAATTGGTGTTGAAGAGAACAGAAATGAGCATACTTGGAAAGACGATCAACGACCACCATGATGACTGATTTATTTCCTGATTTAGGTAAGCCCACAATAAAATCCATAGATATATCCCTCCAAAGAGAAGGTGTAATCGAAAGAGGTTGTAGTGTTTGAGGAGCTTTGACTGTTTTTCCTTTGTTGTATTGAAAAACATCACATTTTGCCACAAAATTGTGAGCGTCCTATTTCATACCATCCCCCCAAAAAAGAACATTTAACCCGGTCATAGGTTTTGGTAAACCCTGAGTGCCCAGCTGTGGGTGTAGCATGAATCTCAGAAAGTACTATGGATTTAAGTTGTGATTGTTTACTTAAGTACAAACAATCTTTGTAGAGAAGCTCATAATTGTGCCAAGAGTACCCTAGGGAAACTGAAGAATTGGCCAGCAATTGTTGGATCAGATGCGGAATTTTGGGATCTTGTAGCCATTCCTAGAGAACATCTTGGAGTCAATATAGTACAATGAAGGAGAGGGAAAAAAGGGACCCTTCATCTTCATATTTTCTTGAAAGTGCATCAACAACCACATTGTATTTTCCTTTCTTGTAAATGATCTCATAATCATATCCAAAGAGCCTAGTCACCCATTTTTGTTGCTCTAAGGAGGAAGGGCGTTGTTCCATAAAATACTAGAGGCTTTGATGATCTGTCTTAATTTGGAAGCGCTTCCCCAATAGATAAGGGCGCCAAAGATCCGTTGCATGTAGAATAACCAACATTTCCTTTTCATAGATTGATTGGCCCAAATGTCACTTTGACAATTGTTTGTTGGTAAAGGCCAAAGGCTGACCATCTTGCATAAGGACTGCTCCAATACCTCTCCATGAAGCATCACATTCCAAGACAAAGGTCTTTGTGAATTCAGGAAGGGCCAGGACTAGAGTGGTGCACATGGCCACCTTCAAGGTTTGAAAGGCACGATTAGTTGTGGGAGTCCAAGTGAAAGAATTCTTTTTAAGGAGAGCAGCGAGAGGTGCCGCAATATTTCCACAAGTCTTAACAAACTTGTGTAATAGCTTGTTAAACCCAAAAATCCACACAAGATTTTGAGAATCTTTGGGCAAGGCCAATCCTTCATAGATTCAATCTGTTTAGGATCCACCCCAACACTTGCCTTGCCAACAATATGACCCGAGTACTCGACTTTTGAGGCACCAAAAGCACATTTAGATTGTTTGAGGAAAATTTGGTGCTGAGAGAGTATATGTAGAACTTGATCCACATGAGAAAGATGGGATGTCCAAGTTTTACTATAGATGAGGATATCATCAAAGAAAACTAAGACAAAATGATGGAGAAAAGGACGAAAGACATGATTCATGAGGCTTTGGAAAGTGGAGGGAACATTACACAATACAAAGGGCATGAAAAAAAATCATAGTGTCCCTCATGACTTAAAAATGCAGTCTTAGGAATGCTTTCCTCATTCATACATATCTGGTGGTAGCCAGAACGAATATCAAGTTTAGTAAAGAACTAGGTACCACTTAATTCATCCAAGAGCTCATCAATGACAGGAATGGGAAATTTTTGTTTGACGGTGAGTTTGTTGACTGCGTGGAAGTCAGGGTACATGCGGCAAGAGAATTATTTATTAAGGACCATGACCACAGGAGAAGAGTAGAGACTCGTAATAGGACGGATAACACTTGCAGTGAGAAATTCTTGAACAATTTTCTCAATTTCATTTTTTTTGGAAAAGGGATGACGATAGGGACGAACATTGGGAAGAAGGTTGTTGGGGACAAGGGGAATGGGATGATCATGAAAACCATGGGAAGGAGGAAATCCCTAGAAACTAGAAAAAACAACTTGATGTTTGGAGAGGATGGATTGGAGGGCCTATGGAAAAGAGGGTGTCTTAGTGGTGTGAATGGCATGGAGTTGTGCAATAATGCCAGAATGAACTTTTTTGAGAAGATTTTCCATGCGATAGGAATTGATTATCTCTGGGGAAACGATGTTGATGCCTTGGAAATTATAATGTTGTCCCTCTTGGTTGAATTGAATGGTTAATTCCTTAAAATCCATGAGAATGGGACCCATAGTCCTTATCCATTCTACACCCAACACAATGTCACAATCGCCCATGTCGATAGAAAACATATGAGATTTCATGTGGTACTGACCAATTTGGAGACACACGTTTTCACAATGCCCCCCCACATTTCATGGACTCGTCATTGGCAACCATGATATGAAAATTATTGGTAGCACGAATATAGAAATTAGTTTCTTGGGAAATGAGATGATGAATACAATTATGGGTTCTTCCATTGTCAATAAGGATGGTGACCTTCCTATTATTAATTTAACCAATTAGCTCAAGGGTTTGTGACGCAGACCCCCTACCTCTGCCTCGGTAGTGTCCACTAACCTCCCAGTCTAAGGATTGCTCTTCAAATCTTGATGAGCCGAAATGGCTCTTTAGTTCCCTATTGGAACCTTCAATGAACAAATCCATAGGTCGAAATGTGAACTTAGCCTGCACGAACAACACCAAGCATGAGCTCCCGCCACATGAACACAACCCTGTGACCACAAGCCTACACAATAGGTGCGTCGTGTTTCACGATGTCAGGAATTTTCATTCCAAGACACCTGATTCCTCCAAGTCCTGAAACCCGACTAGGGGCCTAGCAAGTGCTAGCCCTATCTCCTATGCACATGATGTGATCTTCCTTTAGGAACTGGGTTCCAGATCCCAAATATTTCGGGACTTCATGATTCACGAAGTTGAAAGACTTCTCACCTTAGATCTCCCGATCCCCCAAATTACGAAATGACGATACCTTATATCGACGGTCCACAACCTGCCTCGATCCAACGACCTAGGTCCTCTCATGATTTCAGCTATCGCGAGTCCTTAAAAATTTTACCCGTTAACTCCTTCGAGTCATGAGTTAGAGAAATAATGACTGCTTACCATGCATCCCTTCCGATGGATGGTTCTGATGACTTCACAAATTCTCCTTTCGCGAGTTTTCTCCTCTCCTCCTTCCAAATATCATGATGTCTAATTTCACAAACACCCACATCTGCTGCCACCTGTCTCTGATGATGGACGACTTCGATACTTTCGAGATTTCATGACTCTTGACTTCTCGTCACGATGTTCTCCACACTCCCGAATTCTGAAATGCTGAAATTTGAAGTGCTAGATCAACGACTCCTGTTGATCCAAATCAAACAATTGTTAGTCCATGTGCTTCCAGATCTGACGGCCCAGATCTGTTCTTCCCAGCGCTCATTCCTCCTGTGTCTGGACGTGGATTCAATGGTCCAGATCTTCCCTTTGCAGCTAATATAACGATAGTTGTTGCTCCTCCTCCTAAGATTTGTCTTTATTCCACATATTTGGAAGATTTGTCTAAGTGTCGAAGGTCTCGGCCTTCGTTTTTTTCCTCCTGCGAACCCTAAAAACTTTGGGTCTCACCTGCATTCTGGAAACATTGTCCCTCCTGAGCTTCTCAACCTTGCTCTGTTTCTAAGGTGCTCGACCCTTCTCTACATCTTCTTCAAAATACTTCTGGTGCTCCTCCTGGTACACTTTGCGCTCGACCTCTTGAGTTTTGGAACTTGAAACAAGTTCACTCTATGCGCACTCCTTGCACTTTGACTAGTCTCATGATGGTTGTATTTCAACACTTTGTTGAGTGTTGGCTTAGTGCAATCCTTGCACAGGTCTTCCTCCTCCTTGAGCTTCAACTGCTCAGACCTCAAAGGTCTCTGTCCCTTTCTCTCCTTGAAGGGATATAAGTTCCCTCTAGCAACTTATGCTTAAGCACTCCTTGCTGAGCCTACAGAGTGTCTTCCCTTGGACACTTCTCTTCTTCCCCTGAACTTGAAACATAGTTCTTCTCGTGCACCCTTTGCACTTGCTCGATGCCCACCTGGTAGAGCTCTACAGAATCCTCAGTAATTTTGTTTTCTCTCTCTCTCTGTCCTTCCCTACACAACATTACCTCCAATGTGTTCAACAACCTCAAGGCTTCTCTCTTGAGTTAATTCTTCCTTTGGTGCACCCTCCTGGCACGTATTTGTCTGAATTCCACAGAACTTAGATGTGCACTCTTGCACTGGCTTACAGAGTCCTCAACACTCTGTCATGCAACCCCTTGCATGAAGCCACAAAGAACCCATAATGAAATCAACAACTCACAGATAGAAAATTCTATCTATCCCTGCAGATGGCACCTAACATACATCTACAACATAAAAATGAACACATAGATGTCATTCATGAAATGCATTGAAACAAACAAAGAATATTATGTAGGAAAAAATTCTCTTTGTATTAATATGAATTTCCAATTACAATATGGGTAAGCTCAGACTTCTACAGAGTCTTGGCTCTCTTCTCTTCTCTCCTATATTTTCTAATTTGTTCTATCCTATTCAATATAGATACAAAGATCTTTTTACAAAAGGGGGCTCCTCGAGCTCTTCCCTCCATCTCTCATTAATTTACATTGAATTGCATTCAATGGCTGTCTAGTACGAATCGGATCTAGATCTCAGTCTATCAACCATTAAAGGTGACCCTATCTACTACATGCACAAAGGCATCTGCGTGGCTCTTCGGCCTTACAATAGTTATTACATTTTGAATTTTGAAAATGAGACGGTTGGAGTATCTCCCTTCATTGAATGCGCACTTTGATGTGTTGTCTAGCTGGCGCGTTGCTGGGTTGGAGAGATTCTCCTACATCAGTTTGGGAAGCAAGGAACCCAGTGAGAGAATTCATGGAAATGACTGGTTCAACTTCGGGAGGGTTGGAGGGTGGGGTCATGTGAGTGGGTTTAGGTGACTCGGACATAGGTGGGCCTCGACATCATCTTCCGAAACATCCTCGTAGATGGCCATAAAAATATTTTGTTCCTTACACTTGTGCCTAGGAAAATATTTGTCATCACAATTATAGCAAAGGCCTTTGAATTGGCGTTCAATCATTTCTTCCTTGGTCAATTTCTAGATCTTTAGTAGAGTTGAAGGAGGAGTGGGAGTGACTGGTTTAGGGTGAGGAATAAAGGAGGGTTTTTTGGTTTTGAGAAGAGACAACTTGTTGTACTTCCTTAGCTATTTTAGTAGCTTCCACCCAACTCTGAGGCCGAGCCATGAGGACATGGGCACGAATCTCATCCTTGAGGTCACTGATAAAACATTCTTGGAAAAAAACATCACACATTCCCTTTGTACGGAAAGCCAATAACTCAAAAGCGACTATAAATTCTTCCATTGTGCTATATTGTTTCAACTTTTTCAAATGACCTAAATGGTTGGTGTCAGTCTCAAAGCGTTCATAAAGCTCTTCCACAAATTGTGTCCAAGCCACATACCCTTGGTGGGCATTTTTTCTCCATTACCACCATTTCCAATGTTCTTGATCTAGATGGAGAACACCATACCAGAGTTTGGAAAATGCATCTATAATTCCATACAAAGAGAATCAATGTTCCATTTGAGTTACCCATCCAGTGGGATCTGAGCCATCAAATTTGTTCACATCCACACGTGGAAGGTGTAGGTCATGCTGAAAGTGATGGGGCTGAAAAGTCGGGGGATTAGAGGAAGTTTCACCTTCGAAGTGAAGAGGTGGGTCAAAAGAGGGAAGATCTACATGGATATTCATCTTGGCATGGATCGTCCTATTGAAGGATGCAAGTTGGGTAGTGAGGTCATGTTTGATGGTTCCCATTTTTGCGTCTATGGAGGAATGCATGTTTTTATTGATGGTGGAAAAATTGGCGTCTATGGAGGAACGCATGTTTTTATAGATGGTGGAAAAATTGGCACTAAGCTGCCTCACTTCCTGTTGGGTCTCTGTGAAATTAGAGGACAAGGAATTGAAGCGAGCTTCCAAGTCTTGGCTACGGGTGTGGGCCATGATGAAGAGGGAAAATGAAAAGGGATGGATGAGACCACATATAAAATGGATTATGGGTGAAGTGTATCATGACAATAAAGGAGACGAGGGGAATCCAATGGGGTAAGGCCCAAATAAGGGTGTTGGAAGCGGGTCAGGTCCATGGATTTTTTGTTTTGCTGAAAAATGATAGGTATGACTGTGATAAGGGAGAAGAGAGGAATCCAATGGGATAGGGCTCAGATAATGGTGCCAACAAGAGATATACTCTGATCTGAAGAATACTGCAGTGTTGAAATTCCCAAATTCTTAACAGGAAGAGATGTGTAGTAATTTCGCAACTCGAATGCAGGAGGCACAATTGCGCAAAAATATATCTTGTCTGTTATGTTTTTTTTTTTGTCCTAAGGGTTAGGGTATCCAGGGTGTCTATAGACAAGGGTTTTCCCTGTGCTATAGCTCTCTGATATACATGCAGGGTTCACAAGTCATACTCAACCCAATATCTTAGGGCACCAACTAAGGAGGCTAGACCGTGCCCTTAGTCATACAACCTGACTACCCAGGTACTAGAGAGTATCTTCTCGAGTGTTGTTCTCAGTGGCACTATAACAGTCAGGCGATCGATCGGTTTATCTATGGAGGGCTTCAAGAGATCTAGGTTGATCCATATACATGTGTTGTCTGATGTGCTACCACTCGAAGGGGTACCAATAGGGGTTACAAGGGTGGCCAACAAATGTGCGCTTGAGTACCACTTGTATTTCCCGCGTGTATGACTCCCCGAATGTGGGTTTATGCGCGTAATGACAAATCTTTGTAGCTTTAAGACGATGGAATACATCTCTACCCTGAAAAAAAATTAACCCATAATTTGTTTTCCAAGGAAAGTGCTCTGATACCACTTGTAGTATTCAAGATATAAAATAGTATGCAGAACATAAATATTTTAGCTAGAAATGGCAGAACACAATGATATAACCCGAACAATACCAGAATAATACCAGAATAAAACTAGAAAGAGAACCTTGATTAATGCTAGCAATGTTCACTTGCCTCTTTGAGGGGGAAACCTCTAGCAGAGCAGAGTTCTATTACAATAATATCCAAGACAAAACTTCTCATACCCTCTACTCCTATTTATACTAAATCTGTCTATCCAAAAGAACAATCTAGAGGAAGATCCTTCTAGAAGCAAAAGCTTCTATTAGGTATTCTTACATTTGACTTATTCTTCCTTATTGATAGGCCTTATTAATATTGGCCTTTATTACATGGAAATATATTATTCTACCTACGTGAGGGGTTAGGGAGGTTAGGTCCCTAACAGAAAGATTGCGGATGGAAATCTGGGTTACTATTTAAGCCCTGAACTCAATTATTTCAAAGGGGGGTTAATTTGTATGCTTAGTTAGTGGAGCCTTTCGACCTTAAAGGTACTAGGTCTCCTCACGTGTGAACACGTTTAATTTTAAATGAGCCTTAAATTTGTGATTATTTCAACCTTAATTACTGTAAAATCCTACTTTATGCAAATAAAAAGTGTTTTCCTAAATTAGAAACTATTGTTGCAACTTTGAAATTTCTATGAAACTCATAAATATGTTGAAATTAAATGAATGTGATGGATAAAATATGCATTAACAAATCCAAGAATAACAATACCTAAGTCAGAAAAATTCATTCATGGTAGTAAAATTAACTAAATGATGAATTTAAATGTGTCAATAGAGTAAACAATGCATACAAACAAATTTAACACGGCTATACATTATATACAATGTTGATCTGAAACATATATGTGCATCATAATGAAAGAAAATGCATGAAATAAACAAGATTTAAAGGTAAAAGTAGGAACTACATGTAAACTACACAAAGAATTAACAAGTATGCATGGAAATATAATTTTATTTATGAAAACAAATGTCCAAATAGTCAAATGATAACTCAGTAGGGAAAACAACCAATTCAACTCCCAACAAATGGGATGTTTACGAAACCAAATCAACAAAAAACATAATGGGAGAAGCCTCAAACAATGGAGAATTTGTGTAGAGGGTTCAACACAAGTTGTTAGAAAGGAATCTACATTCATGGTTGAGTTATCCTCATAGATTAGACAGAAATAGGTAATCCATGAAAGAAAACAAACAAATATACTTTCAAAAGAGAGTAAACTTATTTTCACCCTAATGTTGAGCCTCAATTGTAAGTCATCTTGATGTTGTAAGCTTTATGTTAGGCCACTAGAAACTAAAATAACATGAACCTTGCCATGTAGAAGCATAACAAAATCATACCTACTCTTTTCTCATTGTCATGTTCAAGTCTTCCTCCCCTCCTTTTATTGAGGGATAAGATGGAAAATGAATTAGAGTTACAATTGCCCTTGAGTTTCCTCAATAAATTAATTTCTAAGCAATTTAATTTAGTCTTTTGGGATCACTGGAATTTGGAAAGTCTTATTGGTTAATTAGAGTTGGGGTCCTAGGAAAACTAAGGGTTCACCAACTCTAATAGTGTGTATAATTATTTGAAATATCACCTCTCTTATGCAAATATTTTAATCGTACATCTGTCTGAAACATATTTAAAACATTTTTATAAAAAAAATATTGCTAAAAACTCATAATTTCATTATTTTCTTTTCAATCCAACATAAATACAACTAGGAAATACATACATACATATATGAAACTTGTCCATTGTCATTTTTCATGGTTCAAGATATATTAGTGTTACATTCTCTTGAATCATCCAATTCTCACCATTAAATACATACAAAATTCATTCCAAAAATAATAGGCACTCAATGATCCTTATTCTCACGAACATTGACAAAATCAACTATGTTCAAGTAAACCATACCCTTGTCTTGGGTAGGGAAGATGATCCACTTAGGAATTTCATTGAGTGGCTTGATTTCAATGCTCTCTTAAATAGTTGGAAGTGCCAAAATGAGTTGCCTTTCAACACACTAATCATTTTTAATTTCCTATTAATGCTAAGACCTCTTGTGTAATATTTATTTTAAACATGCATAGGCAACCATCATGTACACGTATATCTATGGTTTTATACTGACTGTGTGTGTGGTGAAGGAAATTATGTGGAGTGAGCCCTATGGAGGACAAAACATTGCTAGCATGACTCAATCCACAATGAAAAAATCTAAACTATCATGCTGCTCCAAAACCAAGCAATAGCCAATGTTCATCTCAAATCATTGGCAATATTCTACACACACATATCCTTGGAATACCCTTAGTATATTAAAAATCTTGGCCAAATACATGGAATCATACTATGCTACCTACTCAACAAACATCATACAAAACCTTGTTGTGATATCAAAAGGAGGCCTATAATGTCAAATTTAGCATACAATGCTATCAATAGACGCCTCTTTAATTTAGGACAACACATCAAATTGGGTAGTTAGGCCTATAAGAACTCAAAAAGTGATTAACTTTCCCAACAACAAGTAGGTTATGGAATTTATCTTCCATCCATATGTATATATAAAACTACATAAGCAATGTGCATGCATCAACTCCTTTTAAACCATTTTGGGAAAAAAACTATATTCACCCACATTTATTCTGAGTGAAACCATTTGAACAAGCCATTCATATAAAACTAGGCATGCAAGAGTGCATTTACTCTTCCAATATGAAGTGTTGTGCTCTTCCAACAAGTTCCACATGCATACATCTAAAAACCAATAAGAGAAAACTTGTGTGTGCATCTCAATCTTCAACAAGTAATAACTAAAACTTCAATCCAACCATTCACAACAAAGCACTATACAATCATCCACACCCACTTGCACAAGCCTTGGATTTTCATTATGGTTATATTCATCAATGCATGTATAGTATACATGTCGTTCAACCCTTGTTAAATACTACTTTCATATTCAAACCACATAACCAATTGCTTGAAATTTTCTTATAATCTCATTTTGCAAGTATGGATTTTTCTCATGGAGGGAATTCATATTAAATGTTCTTATATGCAAGCATTTGCATCTAAGAGTTAGTAAACCATGGTAGAAGGCATGCCCGTAATTATCATTTTATTAACATGAAAAACCATGCATGAAGCTAATTCCGGAACATTCCAAGAATATACATATACTCATAAATCTATATGGGTATATACAAGCCAAAACAAAATGGATATGCATTGTCTCCATTATTTTTTGGCACCCAATACAATCATTATAATTTTTACAAAGACTATCAAGCATCCAGGTTCTTCAACCTCACATATTTTCCTAAGATTTTATTGGGCCTATAAACAAAGAACTAACATATACACAAATACACCAACCCCACATTTCTCATCTAAATATATGAACAAGCAGAGATCTAGACATAGGTCAAATTGCCCAACCACCAAGATACAGATACAACTGGTATGCATAGATTCTAAAAAACTGCCCTAGCATCCCAATCTTTTCTATCAATATCCAAGTGTTTCTATGATTCATACCCAAGCACTAGGACTTGCAAATACCAAAAAATCATTTGCTATTATTTGCATGAGGGAAAACCCACAAACTCATTCACAAGAACGAGTACATAGGGAAATTTTTAAGAGCAAATAAGATGCCAACAATATTCAAAGGGAATCAATTTGTGTTTATAAGCATGTATGGAAGACAAATGAAGGAAAACAGACCCCCTAATATTTGAACATATTCACTCACTATATTCCAAATCGAATGAATTTTACCAAATGCCTTGTTCTTAATTTAAAGAGCATGCATAATCAATTTCAATGGGGCTAGAAACTACATGAACTACTAATTAATTAACACGTGATAGGCTAGAAAAGAGTGTTAGGACATGGATTTTTGTGAGCTAGAACAACCATGCATGATTTTGCAAGAGATGAAAGTGTTAATAGGTTCATACCCAAAACCATAATGGAGGATATAACCAAAAAAAAATGAAAGTAAGGTTGTGTGTATGAAAAAAAAAGCATCCTAGCTACAAGGTAACCACTACCATGCATCTCACTTAACAAATATACATGAAAGTTCATCCTTGATTGAGGCCTACCTCATTTCCATAGATAGATTTTGCACCTTGATTTGTAGTGACCTTGCACTCAATGCAAACTTAGAAAACAAAAAATGCCCAAGCCAAAGAAATTCCCTCAATGGGTTGTTATCTAGATAGATGTGGTTTATTTATTAGAGCATAGCCCTCCTCTCTTGATTTCTATGAAAGGAGAATAGGATAAAAAAAAATAGAGCCTCCATTACTAAGGGGCAAGGAAATATACAACACAACCTCTCATTCAATTATCAGAGCTCATACTCTAAGTAGGAATGAGGTCGAATGCTTGGGTAAGTGTCATTTTGGAGAGAGATATCAATTTAGCATCATTGGATTGGAATTAAGGGCTAATAACTCTCACATAAAACCATGCAATGTAATGAAATTTACTCCAAAATTAGGTATGATGTATGGCAAGATATGGAGGGCCTTAATTTCACACATGTCAATGTAACTATTATTTCCCAACCAACTAAACTCAACCATAAAAATATTTTCCCATTGCATGAAATATATCATTGAGTATTTTACCATTCAATGAACAATTATCTCAAGAAATTTCCCAATGCATGAATCGTTGCGTTGTGAAAATGCCAATTCCATCGCAACTTGAAATCAATGATGTATGTTCTAGCCTGAGACTATATGCAACCCATCTATATTTGCATTGTTCCATGTGTATTGGCCTTGAGAGAAGCCTAATATGTGGAGTCTAATCTCAATGGGCCTTTTTCATAACCATACAGATGTAATGATATTATGTTATCAACAATTCTGAACTTTGCAATGTAGAGTAGGCATTAGGGATTGCCATGTTTTTGTATTTGCACGCTAAATTTTTCTACAAGTAACAATATATGTGGAGAAAATACCAATTATCATGATATCCATAATAAACATAGCCAACAACTAGGTTATCACTAGTGTTTATCGACTTATACTTGCATATGTTTCTTGCAGTGGACCTATAACAACATGAACCGTCAACATAGTTGTATAATCATCACAACATCATTATCATATGAAAGTGGAGATAACTAAAACTATCAAGGGCAGAGCCTCATGATGAACCAAGTTGTAACAAAGTCATCAACTTTACTGTAATGAACCCAATGCTTAATTTATCAAAATAAAACAGAAGTACACACCATGTACAAAATGTGATCATGGAGCACAACTCCAAGATAGATAAGTTACACAATAACTCCTATTCACACTTACACATGAGGCCCCTTTACTACTAGTATAACCCTATTACATATATATTTACACATTATATGTACATTTAGGCCCATATATGTCCCCCCTTGGGGTCATATAATATACATTTAGAACTATATATTCTCCCCTTGGGTCATAACATAGTACCCTCCTTCAAAAAGATTTTTCCTCAAAGCTTTACAATTAAAGGATTCACATGTGATGAAACAAAGTAATATGATTTTCTTATGTTCCTGCTTTCTTCCTTCCAATGGTGATGATCCATCCATCCAAAATCAATTATTTTCGGTCGTAATCCTTGGTGTTTGGTTGTTGCATAATTTTCTTTCCCTTTATTCCATGTATCGTTGTTGAAGCTTCTCCAATTTGTATTAGATGTTGGTATATGATAATATCTCGTTGAATAGTGGTTTTGTGATGCTTTTTTCCATGAATATTGACAATTATTCCATCTTCTTCCTTGATAATGTTGATATTGATCTTCTTGTCTTCCTTGAAATATTTCTTGTTAATGAGGGTGTCTACATGGTTTCACATTTGATGGTTTTTCTTCACTCAGCACATGCTTTTCATCTATCTTATTTTTAGAGACAATGGCATCCTCAACCATATTTGTTTGGTCTTTGATTACTCTAGCCTTGGAGATAATACCATCATATTTGACATGTTCATCCTCTATATGGAGTTCAACTTCTTCAAGTATATTTTGTTGACCTTCTTGAATCTTGTCTTATTTCTCCTTTTGAAGTTGCAATGTGACCCCATATATCAAATTCAAACATCCTTCTTCAATTCTAGATTGCATTTCTGATTTTACCTCATTAGTATTAAGGGATTCCTCAACCTTCTTGCAAATTTCCTCTTCAAGTCTTTTGGTAGATTCTTCATTCAATATCCTTCTTTCTTCTTGATTTTGACAATTCATTTTTTCTTCCTTCAATCTCTTAACCTCATCCAATAAATTTTTATTAAGATTTCGTAATCTACATATCCCTTCCTCTTTATTTTTCAAATCTTCCCTTGAATCATCGTTTTCCTACTTTTCCTTGCTTCTCTTTTCTTACTTTAGGTTCTTAACCTCCTTAATGAGTGATTCATTAAGGGATTGAAACTAGGCAAATTCATCATCTTTCTTACTAATATATTTTCTTAGTTATTCATTCTCCTTTTGCAATTTGGAGACTTTTGTTTTTTCTTCTTTTAACTCATCCTGAATTATATACATTGCCTCCAATTTTGTATCCTTAATCCATTTATCTGAGAAGAGTTTTCCAAATTCTTTCCATGTGAGGTTCCATTTATTATCATCCATACTTATCCACCACTTTGGAGCTTCATAAAAAAGAAAAATACTTTCTCTTGAAGGATTTATATCATATTCTTTTACAACCCTCAACCATTCCATAGCATTGATTTTTTCTTTATCTTCATCTCTTGTAAAGTCATGTATCACCATTGATTCTTAACTGAGGTCTAACCACAATCCTCAATGCCCAATGTCAATATATTAAGGATAATGATATCAAATAGTTATAATACTTTTTCCCATATAATATTATAGTTTTCCTCTTTCCAATGGATTTTGAATCATCTCAAACATACATTCCAATCAAAATTTATGCTAGTTTTAAGTGAACATACCTTTGAAACCCTGATTGGGAGTTTGTCCTCTTGGACGACCTTCCTTTTGATGTAATCTAAATTTTCAGCTCCTATGAGTCTAAAATTTCTACATGTAGTAGTATTAAATGTCTTCTCTGCAATTCTACAGGTCTGACCAAAATTGGGTGTGGCAAATGAAAGTTATGGTAACTTTCCCAAAACTTGCTGAATTTTGTCCTATTCCGGATAACAAACTTTTACAGCATGTCACGCGCCAAATATTTGATATCTAATTTTGAAACTAACAAAAAAACTACTAAGGACTATAATATTTCCAATTCAATTGTTTTTACTGAATTTGGATCTTCTATGAAGAATTTATGATTGTTTTACTCAGGACACTTGTTTGAGACTAGTTACAGGACTAGTGAAAAACCATATCTCCCACAAGGTGTATCTCCAAAAGTAAAATGAACCAGAAGCTGAAATTCGTATCAAATTTACTTTGATAAGTCTTCTAACCTACCTATAAGCTTCACATTCTTGTGTGATACTGAAAAAATGTTATAGCGAAAATTCCAAGATTACTTGATTGAGGATGAAAAACCCCTAGGATCGGTGCTTTGATACCAAATGTAATGAACCCAATGCTTAATTTATCAAAACAGAATATAAGTACACACCATGCACAAAATGTGAGTGTGGAGAACAACTCCAATATATATAAGTTACACAGTATCTCCTTAAAGAATAGGGGAACCCCCTCCAAATAACCAAATACCTTTTTACATCACATTTCACATATCCCTCAATAATGAATACATGATATCTATATATACCTATTCATACTTGCACATGAGGCCCCTTTACTATTAGGCCAACCCTATTACATATATATTTACACATTATATGTACATTTAGGCCCATATGTGTCCCCCCTTGGGGTCATATCATATACATTTATCCCTATATATGATTCCCTTGGGTCATAACCTTTACTAACATAATGCACACTAGGGGGGTGACCCTATAACAACCTACAAGGAGTCATTGGTCATTAAGGTGGTTGTTTAAAAGAAAATTTTCATTAGGAATAGGGCTCATTTCAAAGCCTAGAGATTGATCTTATGTTGACCAAATTTTGGGTCAACACCATGTATCAATGTGCCTCATTAAACTAATTGACTACATCATCCCTATGTCTAAAAGTTAACCACTTATTATCCCATCAATACCACCTCAATACTTTTCCTTGTAGAGTTCCCTTGAATGTCATCCACTGAGTCAATATGCTGGTTTATTTCTAATTCTCCTAATTGGTATTAAGGGTGAACTTATGATCGTTCGTGCTTTGGATATCCTAAAAAGTATTCAAATTTGATATATTGGGTCAACAATTATCTTTGTATTATTTTTCTTCTTTTCCTTTTGTATAGGTCTTTGTATAAATATATATACAACATCTGAATACATTATATTATTTACTTTAGAGTCTATAATCTTCTGTTGGTTGGTTGGATTTACTCAATCACACATTGGAAAAGTTGTTTTCCTTGTCTATATGTTCCTTTTTGGAGTTGAACACATGATTAGAATTAGTCTCCTTGACTAGAATCCCTTCAAACATCCCCTTCACAATATTCAAGGATACCTTCAACTCTATTTCATCCTAGCTCTAGTTTTCCTTAGCCTTCCCAAGGTTTGATTCGATTCAAATCATCATACCATTTTTTTTTGGGCTTACCCACAAAACATCTTCTGTAGTTAGCTAGTAGTGTGATCTTGTTCTTGAGGGTGGGGGTGAAGATGTGAAATTGTAAAAAACACACATCTTCACCTGCACCCTCCAACTAACCAAATAAACAATCAATTCTTTGCACAATGACAACCAATTCCGTAGTCAAAATAGAATCATTGAAGCAGGACTCTCTACCAAGGGTATTCTTTCATGATTTGTGAATTGTTGAAAGATATTTTTGGATAAAAAATGTGTTCATGCTTTTTAAACCTATGTGCTAGTTTCATTTTGTCAATGACACATTTGTTATTTGGCCTCATGGCCAATTTGGCTTAACTTCTTTCTTCAATCATCTTAACAGCCTCCCCCCCTACATCCAATTCACCATGCAAACTGAAAAAGACAACTCTATCCCATTCTTAGAAGTCCTCATCTCTCGCCTTCCCGATGGTTCCATCTCCCACCAGGTCTATAGGAAGAAAACTCACACTGATAGATACCTTAATTCCATCTCCCACCATAATTGTCTTGAACTTATTTATTCTTAAGGACATTTTGAAATTGCAGACAAAGTTTTTATCCAGAAAAATCTTCAGCTTTTTGACTAATTGTGGAAACTTACATACTTTGACTTGTGAATTATTTATATATGTTTATAGATAAGGAAATTTTAAAATAGTTTTTGGAACATGAATCTATCCTTTCTTTGTTAATATCCAATATATCTCTTGGCCACACTCCTCGAGAATTGAGAAATACCCTCTTATAGTTGTCCCTGCAATTGAAGGGTGAGCCAAACATAGCTCAATTTTTTGCAAGAATGGCGAAGTTGGGGATTGAAATAGACTGCAGCCTAAAAATGATAAAACAATACTATACCTTTTCTCCAACCAATTTAATTTAACATTGAAAACTAATACTAACAAAGTATGCATACCATACACCATCTAGACATAAATATGCAATAAATTGTTTTCGTAAGCTCACATGGAAGGTGCTATGTTCCCAAGAGAATTAAATCAATACTAATAAAATCAATCATGAGATATATAGCTGAACATGCCATCACTATGATCAATCACGATGACCATTCTTCACTACCATAAGAGACACCAATCTTTATAATGGGAAACAACCAAATAATGGTGAGAAACCCCACTATGAAAACATAAGAGTAGTATTCCTTCAAAGATCAATGACAAAGAGGCAAATATAGAAATCTACAACACCCCCTTATGTATGAATTTTTCCTTCATAGTCTTGGTTATTTTGTACCTTGTGTAGGCTATTGGGAGATGATGTTTTGGACTTATTATCCCCTTGTTGATTTCTTCAATTGATGATTGATTATTGATATTTGTGTGGTTTCTTAGTTATGATGAACCCTTTTCATTAATAATATGGTTAAGTACATGTATTACTTTTGAGAATTTATGTTACAAGTTGATGACATATAGAAGCATTACATTTGATGTTCTTTCTTATGATTATGATGTTGTTTAATTCATGACGATTAAGATGATGTTGCATATGTATTAGTATTATTAGAAAAGTTAATCTATTGTAGGTGGAAACATTGATAAATAGGTGGGGAATCACATCCAAGGGAAAGGGGATCATATTCAATGAGGATGAACACCTTATCTCAGTGCATAGAAAGCCTTGGGAAAGGGAAATTACTTGAAAAAATCCCACTAAAGTTAACTGGGGTAAAAAGGAACAAGGGGAATGTGTTGTGGTTTAATTTTACCCACTTCTTGACCATTGTAATTTCACTCATAATTCTAATTTCTCCCCACATGAGATCTAGTAGGGGGAAAGGGAAGCTCGAAATCCAATCTTAGAAGAGTTGTTACACTTGAGAGGGATTAGAAAAGAGATACCTACCTTGAGAAGAAGGTTGGCCTAGGAGGAGATGTTGAGAAATTCTGCTTGATTAAGAAATAAATGTTGTGATATTGGGGAGTATATTGATTGATTCTCTAACCTAGTCTGGGTGGATTTATGAGGTTGGGATTATACTTCACCAATTAGGGGCACTAATTCTCATTTGTGCCTAGCACTTGTTATTTCAAGACCTTCAGACACCACTACCAAGTATGTTTCTTAACCAATTGGGGGCATGCATTAGGGGCTTTGAGTGGTTGTAATATTCCTATACACCAATCCATGAGGAGTTTTGGGGAGTGTTGTAAGATCAAGAACCTCTCCACCACACTATGGTTGATTAGTGGGATGTATGATCCTTGGATGTTCTCTATGAGATTAAGTGAGCTATATATTGAGTGCTCTATGCTTACCTATTCCTAACCTCATTGAGCTTGAGCCTTGCTCGAGGAGCAGTACCTGGTTCATGTGATTACATTGGTTAGGTGGAAAATTGACCCTTCGGTGTGGTTTTCACTTGGTTGGTGTTTTGGTCATGTAATATTGGTTTGGTCAAGTGGTTGGTATTAGACAAAGAAAGTGAACCATAAGTACTTATGTGTTTTATTTAGGTTGTTATTGTTATTGAGTTGAGAGGTACTTGATTACTAATATGAATGTAATATTAGTAGTGAAAAAAGGTCTTGCTAGTTGTATTTCCTTCTTGTTATAGAGATTCATTAGATTAGAAATTAACTTGATTAGTTTGGACTTAGAAGAAGAAAAAATTGTGTATGTGTTTAATTATGTAACACCCTCCTAGGAAGGAGGGTTATTAAAATGTGGTATTAGAGCTAGAGAAATTTTTAGGGGCTAATTTTTTCCCATGGGATAATTTTGCATGTTTATTTTTTCTTCCAAAAAAACAATTTGCCATTTTTCATTTTTTTCTAAAATGATTCACCCAAATTCTATAGGATAAACATATTTTATTCTAAAAATTACCAAAAATATTCTAGAAACTATATTAAATCCTTAGAAACTCGAATAATTTTACAAATTTTTCACCAGACATTTTATGGTTGACATTTTAAAAATCAGTAAGATTCCAAAGTTTCTACACTTTAAGATAAGTATGGATCCTTAAAAATTTCCTTGATTAGAGCCCATTTTCCCACAACTAAATGCCTTTGGGAGAAGTGACAACCTTGTTGGATTATGGAATAGATATGGGAACCCCTTGACCCTAAGTGGGTTACACCCAAGGAAGGGTTCTTGATAATAAATAAATAAATTTATTACTTATTTGATTTATTAGTTTAGCTAATTTTTCTTCTTTTCTCCTTTGTTTCTCTATGCTTTCTTTTGATATTTTCTTCTCTTTTTTTAATGTTTTTCTTCTCCTTTTATTCTATAGTTATATGATTTCCATTACTCTTTAACATGTTCATCATACACTTGAGCTAGCCACATTGTAGTTTTAATTCTATGATTAATTTCCCCGTCATTGCAAGTACATTAATAGACCTATTGTGTGTGTGTAATGAAGCATACCTACATTTTCCCTTCCCTTACCCAGCAATATTTCTCTTTCTTATTTTTTTTTAGAACATGTAAATACTTCAATGACTGGATGTATTTTCTTCTCTTTTTTTAATGTTTTTCTTCTCCTTTTCTTCTATAGTTATATGATTTCCATTACTCTTTAACATGTTCATCATACACTTGACCTAGCCACATTGTAGTTTTAATTCTATGATTAATTTCCCCGTCATTGCAAGTACATTAATAGACCTATTGTGTGTGTAATGAAGCATACCTACATTTTCCCTTTCCTTACCAAGCAATATTTGTTTTTCTTCTTATTTTTTTTAGAACATGTAAATAATTCAATGACTAGATATGCAACTGATAGGTGTAATCAATCAATAAGCATTACAATTACTTCTAGTGTTATTTCTCAAAGCATCGTTGTTGTCTTATTTTACTAAGTATTGTAGACATAAGAACATAATAGACTAAAAGACCCGATACATAAACCCTGACCTTCACCCTAGCATAATTTTTCTTATAATATTAATTATAGATCTAGAGCTATTTCCTTTTGCCAAGAAACCATAACCATATGAAATAATTTTTTTACCTCTATCTCTATTACTTTGTTCATTTATATACCTTTTGTTGTGTCTTTACCTGATTGTTCCCTACCTTCATCTCTTGGTGTACCAATCATTATGCATAAAGCATAATTGATTTCCATGCATAAATATAATGATGCATGGAACCAAACATTAAAATTATTTTGTGAAAGATTTGGTCAAGTAAATAATTGTTGATCGTCTTCATTAAATCTTTACATCAAACACTACTCAATAGATTTTTCATTAAATCCATTAATAAAGGCATGGAACCTAGATTAAAAACTACTATAATGCATTCATGATATACTTCTCTATTTTTATGGTGGAATAGTTTTCATTTAAGGATTGTTTCCTTTTTTAAATTCAAGAAAAGGGAAATACACATAAACTAGCATTTACACTCTGTATTAGAAACAAAAAAGAGAAAGGAAGTATGCATAGAGTATAGTCATCCTTGCAAGAAACCTTGAGTCCACTTGAGATTGGAAGAAGAAAACCCATAATCAATACATAAGTAACCCTCAACCCATACATAAGTAACCCTCAACCTTGAAACTCATACCCTAGTTGCGAGGAGAAATAAATATGAACCCAAGACCCATGATAGCCCATTATTACATATGGGAGGAGAAAATGACTCACATTCCTTTCCAAGGTTAACCCTATCCTCAGACCCAATACCCAGAAGTTGCCTATGCTCTTTGGACATGACTTCAATTCAATAGAAAAATCCCATAGAAAATCCATGCTTTATACATAAAACCTAGCCTTGAGGAACACAAGGGGAAAAAACTTATAAAAGGTCTGAAGAACACCAAAAAATTCCATAAATATTTCTCTCATAATGGGAACTTACCTCAGTAATGCCAAGAACATAACGAGAATTTCCAAGTGGTACACAACACAAATTTTCCATTAACCTTGGTATCAATTGACAACTTACATTACAATGTTGATATGGTAAGTAGGGTTCCAAGTATCGTCATGGATCAAACACAATCCCCATCAGACTAATCACCTTGTGTGCCTCACCCCTCATCATGTGCTTATGCATTTCCATCTCCATAGCATATGTCATATGCATTAGTCACACTGCTTTTGTTATGGATTGTACTGCAAGCTTCCCCATCTTTCATTTCATATGTATATGTTTGTTTTGAGTTGTTGTATATATATATGTATGTATGTATGCATGTATGTATGTATGGTATTTTAATATTATTGTTTTAATACATTGTAATGTGTGATATATACATTGTATTTTGGCATATTCTATATCTTGTAACTTATAATATGGTCTGTTGTAATTTGCGGTAATATGTATATGTAGACATTGTTGTAATATATAATAAGCTATTTTAATTAGTAACGTACATGTTTGCGTGTGCACGGGTGGGTGGTTTTTGTAATATGGTGTTGGTGCAGATATATGATATAGTAATGACCTAATGATTCAACAAAACCATGCATACCAATTGCATAAAAAACATTAAATGTAAACAACGTTTTAGTGCATGTTTCCTCTACTTCTAAGAATTTTGATCATTTTAATATTGTGTTACCTTTGCACCATAACGAAATTTTATGATTTTTGGTGAATTTAAATTAGATATTAATGATGTTTGTGTCCTTAAGATACAATTTTTTCCTTTTCCAAATGTGTAATATAATTTTAGATTAGAATTGCGAAATTCATTAATCCTAGATCAAATGTTCCATTCACTAAAGTGAAAGTAAAATTTCATGCTCTTTCCATTAGTTATATAATTATTTTTTTCCACACTTCATTATACTAACTTGTCTACATAACATAAATGTACTATCTATGTTAGGGAACAAAAAATTCCCTAGGATATCCTTTTATATTGGTTCAAGTGTAAGGTTCACATACCCCTGATGGGATCTCAAGGAATACACATATTTAAGGATTGGGTAGTGGTTGAGTGATAAGGAGATTATGCCCAGGTGGATAAGTCGATTTTTGGAAGTATAAGGAACTAATTTAAGATTTCCAATAACTATATCACATTTTGTTAGACTATAATTTGGTGAACTATCAGAGGTGCCCCTACATCCCCTTTGTGTGTAATACATGTCAATAAATGAAATCCCATCTCGACATCACTAGAAAGTACAAAAACCCTAGGAGAAGTACATTTAGTTGTGATATATATAGATTTTTCTTGCACCCACACCCAAGACATGGATCGATTTTTGGTGACTAATAGACCCTTGTGTTATTACCACATGGATTTTATTGCATATGGCCACCTCTAGTTCACAAACCTGGACTATGAGTAGGGGAACTACTTGAGGTCATATTACCATCAATGATCATAAGAACCATGGAGAGTTGGCCTAAAAAGTACAAAGTTTAAAAGATCCAAGTAGATGTGCAATTCTCCCACCTCCAAGAGATTAAGGGGATGCTAGGCTCCTTGGGATCCAAGAAGAAAAATCAGGAAAAAACAATCAACGGAGGATCACAATTAGAAAGATTCCCTAAAATGTTGAAGGAAACAAAAGGCTCCCACTTTCAATGGAATTATTAGAATGGGAAATAAGGTTGAGTCCTGATTGGTGAATAAAAAAATACACTTGATGCTATATTATTTCAACCCCTTAGAAAAGACTAAGTTTTCCAGTAACCAACTAACAAATGATGCAAAATTATGGTGGGACCATCTCAAGAAGAAGATAAAAGTGTACAAGGAGCATCTAGACTGGAACCAATTCAAGAATTTTTTTCAATAAAAGTACCTAGGAGAGATGTACTGCCATAAGAAGGAAGGTGAATACTACTCTTTAAATAAAAACAACATGATGGAAGAAGAATATGAGTGCAATTTTGTGGAACTAGAAAAATATGCACTTGGACTTGGTGAAGAGTCCCAATTTAGGAAGTTCATTAGAGGAGTTAGGGAGCATATCAGAGACAGGGTCAAGAAATAATTTATTTGATACATGTGATGCAGAGGACTAGATTGTGTGGAGCTAAGATGCAACAAATGAAAGAGCTAAGTTGTATACTTAATTAGATAATCATTCACTGAAAGATGCGGGGTTGAAAGTACGATAACTGAAACTTCAACCCAACACCACCAGTAGAACATAAGAAAGAAGATAGATCACAAAGAAACATAGGACCCATGATCCAAGATCTTTTCGTGAGGTGACTTATTAAAGAATCGTATTAATGAGAATAAACTAAATTACACCATAAAAAGGACAATCTCAAAAGGAAAGATACATAAGCATGCAATATGAACACAAAAAATTGATAACGGAGTTCATCCCTGGTGGACTACGTCTCCCGGTCCTGCTCTCAAATGGGTAGGTCTTTTTATTAACTCCGTAAAAGAATTAGGAAAAATACATAAGTATACCTCATTCTAGAGTTATGCTACATAGTCTTTACTCAGATAATAAAACTAACATCACCACTACGTTCGCGGCGTCAAATTACCTCAAAATGACTCTCTCCACACCTCGATGCGAGTCTGGCACTTTTAGGCCCAAGAGACACCACTGCCTCGGTTTTTGTGCCCTGCCTCTGCATTAATTGACTGGGAACATCTTGAACTGCATGCCCTCTCTTGAAATCCATGCAAAAAATCATGCGGGTGCGACTTGTTTCTCCTATGTCCCTTCAAACACTGGCGGAAGCCCCCTTCTTATACAAAAATTTGGGCAGTTTAGCATTGATGAGTTTGTTGGTGGAGTGGTTAGCAGAGGCTAAGTTAAGTCATTTATTGGTGGAGGTCCCAGGTCGAATCCCATGGACCTCCCCTTTTTAACATATGGTTGCAATGGATTTGGCGTTAATTCCACCAAGATAGTGAAGATCCTGGAGGAGGTTTAGTGGTTGGTTAATTTGGTGGAGATGCTATATTTGGCAGGCAACGGTTGGAATATGCAGCGAAGAATATGGAGGGTATGCCATATGTGGCGGTGGACATGGTCGCATGGATTAGCATAGAACCAAGGGTTGGACCGAAGGCCTAGCCCCTTTCCATTTCTACCCACATAAAACATTAAACTTAAATAATATTTGCATCGTATTATAAACAAGAACTATATCGTGGTATGTTGGCTAGTGGAGAGGTTGTAAGTCCTTTGGGCTAGGAGGTTACGGGTTCAACTCCTATGGAGTCATAAAAAATTTGTCACATTCCAACAACTGGAGAGGTGCCACATGGCAGCCCACGACTAGGCCATGTGGCACTATAACATTTGCCCAATAAAATGACACTTGTCACAATCTAATTCGCCCACGTGTCTGCCATCAAACCTGTAAAAAATTTCCACATCATCCCATGCAAACTCAACTCTCTTCCACATTAGTTGTACGGATGTGCCATGTGTCACCCTTTTCGTGGTGCCATGTGTCACCTTGACCTTTTGACTTTTTGATGAAGTTTGACCGGAACTTTGATTGCTTATATCTTTCGATCCATAACTTTGTTTAACAAGTCGTTTGTGCCATTAGAAATCTTGCAACACGCTCTTCGTGACCATGCCATTTTAACTGAGTTTTTGGAAATTTAATTTTTTCCCCTTTCTCTATTTACTAAAGCCATTCTCAGCATTTTGAGTTTCCTTTGTGAGTTCTGAGTTGTTTTTATCCTTCTCTGGATCCTTTTTGGATCACGCCTTCCCACTGAGATCTTTTTGGACCACCAAAATATTTCATTAATAAACCGGTAAGTGAGGGAAGAGTCCCCTCACTTTGTTCTTCTCAATCCACTTTTCCTTACTTGGATGTGTTCCCTTTAAGCCTACTTGAAGATAATCAACATCACCCCTACGTGAAGTCCTCGTCCTTCTGTCCAGGACGATATCTTCTTGTAACTCATCCAAGTACTCAGGTGAAAACTCATCAACTGAAGGTATTGAAATTTCCTCATCCCGATCCATGATCATGGGAGGCTCAAAAAGTTTCAAGTTATCTACGTTCACAATGGAGTAAATCTACATATAAGGAGGAAGATCTAAACAAAAATCATTCGTTCCGCTTTTCTCCAAGATAATGAAGGGTCCATATCGGATGGGCTTGAGTTTCTTGCCTTCACCCTTCAGTCATTCCTTGTTGATATGAATCCATACCCGGTCTCCAACCTAGAACTGATGATCAACCCTATGATTGTCACGTTGAGCTTTGTACTATGCTTGAATCTTCTCCAACTATTCCCCGACTGCCTAGTGTATCTATTGAATCCTCTGGATGAACTTGTGGGCCCTGTCCTCTATTCATTCTTCATTCACATCGGCATCTCTCCCATACATCAAGTTTAAAGGAAATTTTGGTAGGTACCCAAAACACATCTCAAAATGTGAACTCTGAGTGGATGAATGTAAAGCTTAGTTATAAGCATGTTGTTCATAGGGTATTTGTTCATCCCATAACTTACGATGCTTGCTGCAGTAGCCTGGAAGAAAAAGTACCATTGTTTTGTTTACCACCTCTGTCTGTCCATCGGTCTGTGGATGAAAATAAGTGATCCTCTTCAATTTGGTGTCCATCATTCTCTACAAGCTAGTCCAAAAATCCCTAAGGAATCGAGTATCTCGATCCAAGACAATGGACGTGGGTAGCCCAAAGTGAACCCAAACATACTGAAAGAAGAGATTAGCAGTCTCCTCAGTAGTGATCTACTTTTTTCATGGCATCAAGATACACATCTTGCTGAAGCTATCCACTACAATATACAAATAATCATGACCCCCTTTTTTCATTGGTAAACCCCCTACAAAATCCATGGAAATGATTTCCCATGGATGGGATGGAACAGGAAGTGGTGAGTATAGCCCCAATTTTCTATTAGTGGGCTTACAAGTAGAACACATCACACACCCCTTTACATATTTAGTTACAATTGATTTCATTTGAGGCCAATAACAAAACCTCTGCAAATGAGTCATAGTTTTTCCTACCCCAAAATACCCAGACACAAAAGAAGTGTGATCTTCTCGTATTACATGGACTCGTTCACTTGTAGGAATACATAGCTTCCCAAGATGATAGGGTAATTTTCCCTATAGACAATAGTTCTCTACCTGTGCACCATGGGTTAGATTCTCATATACTTCTTTAAAATCGTCATTGATGGCATATTGTTCTATATAGATATCATGAGATAAAGAAGTATTCTTCAAAATAATAGAAGAAACAATAGGAGGTCTAGAAATCATATCGGCTACCTTGTTACTTGTACCCTTCTTGTACTTGATTAATAAATGAAATTGTTGTAGAAAACCCATCCATCTGTAGTGTCGAGATTGTTGCAGTTTGGTCTGTGCTTGAAGATACTGTAGGGGTTGGTGATCTGTATGTATGATGGTTTCCTTCCATAACAAGTAGTGCTTCCATTTATTTACGCTTTGAACTAATGCATACAACTCTTTATCATATGTAGGATAGTTAAAAACAACTTGGTTAAAAGTCTCATAGTGGTAACAGATAGGCTTACAATATTGCATCAATACTACACCCATAGCGTCTCCACTGGCATCTGTCTCGATCTCAAAATGCTATTGAAGATTTGGTAGTGCTAATACTGGTGCGGTATTGATCTTCCCCTTCAAAGTGTCGAAATATTTTTGTTGCTTTCCTTCCCACTGCAAAGTGTTCTTCACATTGGTTAAGGCATGCAAAGGAGCTTTTATAAAGGAGAAGTTGGGAATGAATCTCCTCTAGTACCGAACTGCACTTAAGAAGCTCCGGATATCGGTTACACTTTTTGGCTCAGACCAATTTACAATTACTTCAATTTTGGAAAGATCAATCTTCAATTGTCCTCCTCCCACGATATGACCTAAGTATACAAGTGAAATATTGCCAAATTCACATTTAGACATTTTCACATACAACTTTTCCCTTTGCAAAGTATCCAATACCTGCTTTACATGCCTTACATGTTCATCCCAAGTCCCGCTAAAAACAAGAATTTCGTCTAAATATACAATCACAAAGTCATCTAGGAAAGGCTCGAATACATCATTCATCACACAAATGAAAGTTGTTGGAGCATTACAAAATCCAAATGGCATAACTAACCACTCAAACAATCCCTGTTTGGTTTAAAGGCAGTATTCCATGAATCCTATTATGTGACCCTGATTTGATGATAACAACATTATTCAACTGATCAAGTAAATCATCTATGCGAGGAAGAGGGTATCGATTTTTCACCGTGATCTTCTTTAAAGCACGGTAATCAACACACATTCGCCATGTGACATCTTTCTTTGGCAACATCATGATCGGAGAACCACAAGGAGATGAACTGGGCCTGATGACCCCTTGATCCAATAAGCCCTATACCTGCTTCTTGATCTATGTCATCTCCACAACTTACATCCTGTACATGCCCACATTAGGAAGAGGACAATCCTGCTGAAGATGTATCTCATGTTGGATTTCCCTCTTCGGAGGTAATCCATCTAGTTCCTGAAAAATATCATCATATTTAGAAACAATATCAATTAATTCCTTTTTATGAGATAGATCACATCCTTGGAAAGTGTCAGATGTCCCGACATATTTCTCTTTGACGACCATGAGTACATATATGTTATTAATGGTTATGATTCTTTTCATTTTCCCTGCACTAACAAGTGTTGTATTTACCCCCATGCTGTGAGCTCTAACAATATATTCCACTCCCCCTTTAGTAAGGTGGTATTTGTTCTCATGATGAAAGAAGAATTCTTTTCTCTCATAAAGATAAGGACTCCCCAACACTATGCCACATATATCAAGTGGTAGAACATCAAAATCCACTTCATCAATCAAATTTGAAGCAATAGCAAATCTGATCCTACATTGTTTGGTGACATTAATTTTTTCTTGATCACATACCCAACCAAGAGGATAAGACTTTGGATGTGGTTTCGTTACAATACCCATCTTCTTGACAAGTGCTTCATATATTAAGTTTACTTGGGAACCCGGATCAAATAATGTGTCTATCTTAGTATGTTTAGATACAACTCGTATATGAAATAACTCATTTCTCTTTCGTTCATCAACATGAGATTCATCATTGGAACTTGAACTAGCATGAAGAGAATATTTACCTTTCACTCCAACCGTTGTGATCTTTCCTTCATCTCCTGATTCGGAACCAAGATCTTGTTGTGTTGTAGCAACGGTCTTTGTCTTCCCCTTTACACCGAATTGTTTCGGTTTCTTTTCTAGATGCAGTTTCCAACAATGTCCTTCATCGTGACCGCTCTTCTTGCAGTGAGTGAAAGATGGTTTTCCTCCTTCTCTCGTCACTATAGTGGTCTTCTTGTTCTTCCTTTTAAACTTCTTGAAAATCTTGTGTGGGAAATTGGAAGGCTTCTTCATGGGATCTTATTAAACGTGTTTCCCCCTGTTCTCAAGGTGAGTGGCTTGAACACAAACTTTGCCAAGACTAGTGGGGTTAAACAAGAGCAAATTATGACGAATATAAATGTTAAGTGCGCCAATATACTTCATTAAAGTTTCATAATAATCCAAAGGAATGTTCAGTGCAAGAGATTTCTTCCTAAATTCTTTTGTGAAACTTTGTACAGTTTGACCTTTACTCTGCCTTAAAGTTTTCCATTCCATCATTGCTTTATGTAAATACCCTAATGGATAGAACTACTTCCTTATCTCTGTTTTGAATTCCGACCATGAGGAAAGAAGATTACCACACTTACTTCTGTCATGTAGCTTTTTCTCCCACCATATGAGGGCAGTGCCTTCCAACCAAAGAGAAGCCAATAGCACTTTAACTTCCTCTTCGTCAATATGATGAACACAAAAATATACTTCAACCTCTTGGATATAATTGTCTAGATTTTCACGATTAGCATCTCCATTAAAAATAGGTAAAGAAAACTTTACATCAAGCTTTAATAATGGTTTCTTAAAAGAGGCTTTATGGCTAGAATGTTGAGAATGATGAGAATGATCAAAGGAAGAAGAACTAGAACTTGAAAGCGAAGATGGAGGCTCGAGAGGGTCTCCTCCAACCCCTTGGTTTACCAAAGCATCATCATTTGGTGGTGCTTCCTTTTTCTTCCCTTTCTTCCTCATCCTCTTCTTGTAATCTTCATACATTTGTTTGACCATTTCTGACATGCGATAAAATACCATGTGAAAGTTTTTCTCGTGTTCATCATGCTTGTCCACTTCTGCCATCTTATTCCTTCGGGATGCACAACCAAATTCGGTATTGAATGTATTAAGAGTTCCTTCACCGTACTTATGATTGGCCCTAGTAATCATTCATACTCAACAATTCAAGTCAAATACGACTGCTCTGATACCAACATGATCCGGGATCTTTTCATCAGGTGACTTATTAAAGAATTGTATTAAATGAACATAAACTAAAGTACACCATAAAAAAAGGAAAATCTCAAAATGAAAGAGACATAAGCATGAAACATGAACACAAAAAAATGATAACATAGTTCGTCCCTGGTGGACTACGTCTTCGGGTCCTGCTCTCAAATGGGTAGGTCTTTTTATTAAAACCACAAAAGAATTGGGCAAAATACATAAGTATACCTCATTCTGGAGTTAAGCTATAGAAGGTTTTCTCATATCAGAAAACTAACATCATCATTGCATTTGCGGCGTTGAATTACCTAAAAATGTCTGTCTCCATGCCTTGATCTGAGTCTGGCACTTTTAGGCCCAAGAGACATCCCTGCCTAGATTTTTGTGCCCTACCTCTGCAATAAATGACTGGGAAAATATCGAACTGCGTGAAATCTCTCAAAATCCATGCAAAAATCTATACGGGAGCACCTTGGTTCTCCTCCATCCCTTCAAACACTGGTGGAAGCCCCCTTCTTAAACAAAAATCTGGGTGGTTTAGCATTGATGAGTCTGTTGGCGGAGTGGTTAGCGGAGGCTAAGTTAAGTCGTTTGTTGGTGGAGGTCCTGTGGTTGAATCCCAAGGGCCTCCCTATTTTAACATATGTATGCAACGGATTTGGCAGTAATGCCACCAAGATAGCGGAGATCCTGGAGGAGGTTTGGTGGTTGGTTAATTCAGTGGAGATGTTATATTTGGCGGGCGACGGTTGGAATATGTGGTGGAGAATATGGCACGGATTCCATATGTGGCAGTGTACATGGTCGCATGGATTAGCATATCACCAAGGGTTGGGCCGAGGGCCTAGCCCCTTTCCTTTTCTTCCCACATAAAACATTAAACTTAAATAATATTTGCGTTGTATTATAAACAAGAACTATATCGTGGTATGTTGACTAACGCAAAGGTTGTAAGCCTTTGGGCTAGGAGGTTACGAGTTCGACTCCTGTGGATTTATAAAAAAAAATTCGCATGCAAACCACTGGAGAGGTGCCACGTGGCAGCCCACGACTGGGCCATGTGGCACTATAACATTTGCCTAATAAAATGACACTTGTCACAACCTAATTCGCCCACGTGTCTACCATCAAACTTATACAACCTTGCCATGTCATCCCATGCCAACTCAACACTCTGCCACGTCAGTTGTACGGATGTGCCACGTGTCACCTTGACCTTTTGACTTTTTGACCAAGTTTGACCTGAACTTTGACCGCTTATATCTTTCGATCTGTAACTTCGTTTGACGAGTCGTTTTCACCATTAGAAATATTGTGACGTGCTCTTCGCGATGATGCCATTTTAACTAAGTTTTGGGAACTTTTATTTTTTTCCCTTTCTCTGTCTGTTGAATCCGTTCTGAGTGTTCCGAGTTGCCTATGTGAGTTTTGAGTTGTTCTTAGTCTTCTCTTGATCCTTTTTGGATCAACCCATGCATTCTAGAGTCAAATGTTTTGAATGCAAAGAATTTAGAAACAAATCCTACAAATATTCAAAAAACAAATATAGACCAAAGTGTTAGCACCCTGTAAATTTGTTCAGCTGATAAAACAAATGACAGAGGTAACCTACAAACCACTTTATAGCTGGGTAATATCCTACTCGACTCATATAGGCCTCTCTCCTGTCACGTGGTCTTTAATAGATGAGTTTTCTTTAACACGTCACTGGCTAGGTTTTGTTTCTTTGAAGGGTTTTTTATAATTTTGCTGGCAAGGAAGGGGAGGGACACTTAGGGCTATGGATTCAAAAACCTGAAAACAAATGGAAGGACTGACTGGTCGGTAGAACTCTCTAGAGGATAAAGGATATACAAGGCGATGAATAAGAGTTATAAATTTAAATTTGCAGAGTGTAAGAAGAAAGGAAAAACATATAACTGCATTAGAGCATTGAATAAATGAATTGTGACTTAGTTAGGAAGAACTTAACACAGTTTAAATTTCTTAAGCTGAGAGCATCACAAGATGAATTATGGGCCTTTGACTATCCAATTTAAATAAAAGAAAGTGAAAATGAAATCAAGATAATAGGAAATACATACAAAGACAAAAGACAAATCTCAGACCACCACCATTAGAATCTTTTCGTGGATATTTCAAGACATCTGCATGTGCATTCTATCCAGCTTCAGAAAATTACATTCAAGTTCCAAATAGCTAAAATCGTGCCCTTGCACTTCTGGCAACCCATAACACATTTGAAACTCCTAATATTTATACAATCTGAGTTTCCTAGGTTTGGAACCAATTACAATGATAAGAAAGAAATGTTTTGGTTTTGAAACTGATTACAATGATAAGCAAAAAAACGTTTTGGATTTGAAACTGATTACAATGATAAGCAAGAAAACATTTCAAGACCCGGATTCTGGATCTTTTGGCGTTTCGACCCCTTTCTACTTTTCTATTTTGCGGGGGAGCAAGGAAGTGGTTTTGAGGTAACCTGCCTTTCATCCCGCAATGCACCTGTTGATGCCATGTACCCCCGAGAGAAAACCGTGGTTTAAATTGCGGGACCGTCGTTCGAAATTAAACCTTGTGCAACTTCGCCCCCCGCAATCGCTCTCGACCGTTGATCTCGAGCACTCACGATCCACAATACTTCATACCTTATTAGCTTGGAGCTCCTGCCATATTTAGCCCTTTCCTGCCATATTTGGTCCCTTTCCTAGTTTATTAGGCTTCCAAACCGGTTTAACGTTCCACTAGATTCTGAAATATTGATTTCACACAATAAAAATTTAATGGTGACTAACATGTACTCTAAAGGAATTGTGTTGCAGTTGGGTTGAGTTGAGAACTCCCGGAGGCTAGAGTTAAACTCGACCGTTGATCAGGAGAAGGTACATGGAAACATATACCATAGTCCAGAGACTGGGCACTCCAGAAGGTTGGAGATTATGGACAACCCAGAGCTTCTGAAGCCCGGAGTTCCATAATAAATACCAGCCATCAGTTGTTGAGAAGTTGTGGACCGTTGATCCACCCCACTTCGTGAGTTCGCCAATTCAACACTTCAGGAGATTGTTGTGATGTGTGTTGGAAACCACTAAAGCATGGAGTCCCGAAGATCCTATCCATCATAGATCTTAACAGAGAATGTGGACCGTAGATCCACCATCCTCCGTAAATTCACCAGTTCAAGGTTCATCGCATGACTTTGTGGATAGGATAAGGGATCTTAAGCTTAATAAAAGGAATATTTTTAATTTTCAACGGGAATATGATAACAAGGGTAAAAATTAATGAAGTGATGGGACCAAGGAATTTCGATAAGCATTAAGGCCAGATATAGGTTTGGGATATTTGGAAATTTTGACTCATGGAGGACATGACTATTTTGGATGATTAGTCAAGTGAAGGATTTAGGTGATGGGAACTTGACGGAGTTGGTGAAAATGTTTTAAAATCTGAGTGGAAAGATAGCATACGGACAAGATGCTTTGGAAAAATTAATACAAATTAGCATGTGATAACACAGACTAGCTATGAACCACTTAGAACCTAAAGGAACTATTGGGGATGCAATGAAAGAAAATATATATGCAACAATAGACAATAAGGAGGTAGAGTATCAAGGCTCCCTCATACAAGCTAGAGGTATTATTTCTAATCAACCCTACACCATATTGATTGGCACTGGAAGTACACATAGTTTTATATCCTTTATGGAGGTAACCAATTGTAAGCTAAACATAAAAAATATCTAAGACCCATGGAAAGTAAAAACATAAACTGTTGCTAAGAAGTGGGTTACCGATGCAATTGATAGGATGGAGTAGTGGAATATGTTTCATGAACTTGACTTGGAAGCTTCTAATGGGATAATTGGACAAGATTGGTTGGAAATCCATAAGGTCAAGGTAGAATACCAAGAGAAGAGAGTTGATTATGTTGATTACAAAGGAATATACATAAGCATCCAAAGAGAAATACCCTTGTATCATTCAAACAATATCGATCATGCAGGACAAGAACAATGTGCACAAAGGATGAGAAGGATATACTATTCATGGCATTGAAGCCATGGAAGAATCAAGTGTGGAAACATGCAAACTACTCATAATCAAGGAATTTTTAGATGCATTCTCGGAAGAATTATTAGGGTTGTCACCAACCTAAGAAGTGAATTATATGATAGATCTAATTCCCAGGGAAACTCCAATATCAAAGGAACCTTACACATAGGGAACTAATGAGCTGGGTGATCTTAAGTTATAGTTTCAAGAAATATTGGATAAAGGTTTCATACCCCCAAGTGTCTCACCTTGGACAACTATGTTGTTTTTTTAGGAAGAATGACGGAATTTGTTGAATGTGTATATATTATAGAATGTTGAACAAAATAACAATCAAGAATCAATATCCCTTGCCCAAATTTATGATCTATTTGATCAACTCAAAGGGACAAAGTTTTTCTCCAAGATGGAATTAAGATCGAGTTATCACCAAATAAGAGTAAAAGAAGTCGACATGTCTAAGACTGCTTTGAGGACACTAAATAGCCATTATGAGCTCCCAGTATTACCCTTTGGACTGACAAATTCCCACATAGTCTTCATGATATTGATGAATGAGGTCTTTTAAAATTTTCTAGACAAGTTTGTGTTGGTATTTATTGATGAAATCCTAGACTATTATAAGATTGAGGAATAGCACCTCCAACTAGTGTTGCAAAAGTTGTGAGATAACTAGTCACATGCCAAGCTAAGTAAGTGTGAATTAGTCAAGAAATAAATCTTGTACCTTGGGCACATAATAGCTGAAGAAGGACTGAAATTGGACCCCATGAATATATAAGCTATATCAAGTTGGCCAACACCAAAGAATGCAGCTAAGATGAGAAGTTTTCTAGGACTAGTTGGTTACTATCGAAGGTTTATCAAAGGATTCTCAAGGATATAGGCCCTTTTTCAAAACTACAAGGTAAAGGAATTAAGTCCCTTTAGACAATCCTACTTGAGGAAATATTTAAGGAACTTTAGAAGCTTCTCATGACATCATCTATGTTGACACTCCCTAATTTTGACAAAGATTTCATAGTGTGCACCAACTCTAGTAAAAAAGGAATTGGAGGAGTACTTATGCAAGAAGAGGGAGTATTCAGATATGAGGAAAGGAAGATGGAATTTCATGAGAAGAAATACCCAAATCATGATTTGGACCTCCTCATAATAGTATATTCCCTGAAGGCATGGAAACATTGCTTAATTTGCAAGAAATTTTAATTACATATGGATACTGAAAGTGTTAGATGCTTGTAAACTCAACATAAATTGAATGACATGCAATGGAATTGGGTAGAATTTATGAAATACTATGAATTTGACATATTTCACATAAAAGGGAAAGAAAACTTGATAACATATGCCATGAGTTGAAGACAATATATAGGTGCAATTTTTGAATCCCAGACAAATTTGAGAACAACAATAGGGATGATTTTAGGGGCTAAATTTCGCTCATGGACTAATTTTCCATGGTTTTCCCCCCAAAAATATTCTCTATTCTAAAAATGATTCGCCCAAATTCTATAGGATAAAATTATTTTACCTTAAAAATTGCCAAAATTTTATACAAACTATTTAAAATCCTTAGAAATTTGAATAACTTTTTAAAAACATCGCAAACATTTCATTGTTGGCATATGAAATATTAGTAAGATTCGCCAAGGTTTCTACATTTAAAAAAAAAATCTATCCTTAAAATCACCCATGAACAACAATCGAGATGAAAATCAAGGAGGATAAGTGGTACCGAGAAGTATGACAAACTCTGCTAAAATGGAAGGATTGGACAAAGAAAGAGGTAACAAAGTATTATGATTATCATCTAGCCAAAGATGGAGTGTTGATATGGAGGAATCAAACTTATGTGTTAGACCACAAAGAAGTGAAAAAAACCAGTGCTTCATGAAGCACACGATGGTCCCTATTGTGGACACTCAAGATACCAAAGGACATATCAAAGTATGAAGCAATTGTACCACTGACTAGGACTAAAATTAGATACTTCTTCTTATGTGGATCAATTATTAGAGTTCCAATAGATAAAAGTAGAACATTAATATCCAGTTGGAAAGTTGAATCCCATAAATATACCATCGTGGAAGTGGGAGGAAATATCCATGGATTCCATTTATAGTTTACCAAGTACCCCGAGGGGTAATGACTCAATATTAGTAGTAGTCAAGAATATAACAAAGTTATCCCACTTCATTCCATTCGAGACTACTCATTGGAAATGCGATATAGCCCACATATTCATTCGCGAAGTATTACGGTTGCATGATGTGTTGAAGGTGATTGTAATAGATCGTGAATCAAAGTTCACCTCTAAGTTTTAGCAGATCTTGTTTTCTGAGTTTCACACGAAGCTAAGTTTTAGTAGATCCTACCATTTGAAGACAGATGGTCAAACAAAATGGATCAATATAACTATGGAATATATTCTTAAAATGTATGTGATGAATCAATCAAGGAGCTAGGAATACCCCCTTCCCTTATTGGAATTCACCAACAACAATGAATATCACCACTACATCAAGAAAAGTTTATTTGAATCCTTTTACAAATGGAAGTGCATCTTCCCAATTAACATGGACAATCTGGAAGCATGACCGATTCAAGAAAGTGGCACCCTAGAAGAAATAGTGAAACATATACAATAAAGTCTTAAGACTGCCTAGGATCAACAAAATAATTATGCGAATAAAAGGAGACTAAATGAAGCTTCAAAGTTGGAGAGAAAGTGTTCCTTATAATTAGTACAAAAGGAGTTCTTTATTCCTAGGAAAATGGAAGAAGTCGACACCAAGATACTATGGACCCTTTAATATTTTGTCATGTAATGGTGTCCTTGCTTAAAAATTGGCATCACCATCATGTGTAAAGGTTCATGATGTTTTCCATGTCTCTTTAATTAATAAATACATACCCTACATGAGCCATGTGTTTGATTTTGATTCCATTCAGATGAAGGAAATAGGAGAGATTTTCATTGATCCCCTAATGATTGTTTGCAGTAAATGACAACGCCTACGTAACAAAGTAATAAATTGGGTCAAAGTCCATTGGAAACACTACTCAAAAGATTATGATACTTGGGAATTAGAATAAGATATGAGGAATATTTATCCTCATTTATTTACTGGTGACTTGACTCCGGGGTTGTAGCCCTTGTAGAGGGGAAGGATTTTAACACCCCCCTGTGCATGACTTTGTCCTTCCTAGTCTTCGTTATTTTTCACCTTGTGTTGGTTATCAAGAGATGATGCTTTGGACACTTTATCCCTTTGTTGATTTCTTCAATTGATGATTGATTATTGAGACTCAAGTGGTTTCTTAATTACAATGAAATCTTTTCATTAACAACACTACAAGGAGAACACCTTCTAGTGGAGGTTTTTGGTGTTACAAAATTTGGAAAAAAATTCAAAAAAAACTCTGCTACAACCTCCTCTATTGACAACAGAGGTTTTAGCAAAGGTCTTAACAAATATTTCATATATCTAAAAGCATTTGGGTGGGCAGAGGTTGTAGTAGAGGTTTTGTTTTGGTGTTGTTATTGTCAAAACACATCAGTGTGGTATTGACAAACTTGCATCGATGCGTTAATATAATACAAACTCCATGGTGCATTAATGTAATAAAAAAACCCGGTTCATTTATAAATATTTCCCACCAGTTTCACATTTTTCATCGTATGCTGAGCATCGATGCTCTTATAATTTCTATGTATCGGTTTTGCTTTGTTTGTGTATCAAGCACTGATGCGTTTTAGGTTTTGTATGCCCTGATTTGTTTAGGTTATATTGAGCACCAATGAGATCAAGTTATCTTGAGACCCGATGCATTTAATATAGTGTGTGCCCCGGTACTTGTATAATTAGTACTTACCGGTATCTATTTTACTATGTGCACCAAAGGGTAGTGAAATTCTGAATATTTGAGATGATATTTTGGTGCCATTATTTTTCCTAAGCACTGGTGCATGTGTTATAGTAAAGGCACCGGTGCGTAAATAATATTTAGAGCCCCGGTGCATGTTGGACCCCTAAATTGGTAGTCTTTTACTACTAGTAAAACCTTTTCTTTAAACCTATTTATCCCTCCTTTTGCCTAGTTATCTCTCACATCAACATAATAACGAAGGATTTTGATGCACATGTTACTACGAATTGTTAGATAATCCAAAGTACAAATATTATAGTTTAATAAGTTAGAATAAAATGATTATTAATTTAGGATATTAAATTAATAATCTAGAACATTTGATTAATAAATGGAGACATTTAGAAATAGATTATTGTTGTAAAAGATATGACTCTAGAAAGGTGTCGTATCTTAGGCTCTAAATTAGGAGTATAGTTAGAAGATTGTTAAAGTTAGCATTTATTGTAAATGGACACTTGTTTATTTAATAAGTGATCCATATCTAGAGTTTGTTAAGACATTTAGAATATATATATATATATATATATATATATATATAGTTCATTGCAAGAGTGTTGAGTTGTTCGTGTGTAAACTCTTGCAAAGTCTCTTATGTAATTTATTTTCCTATTTAATAAAAGTGTGTGTCTAAGGACACTTCTGCCATTATTGTGGTATTGGAACTCCAGTAATGCATCTGAACTAAGGAGGAGATTTCAGCTGATCTGAAGAGAAGATTTCAGCTCTACATGCCAGCGCACTCCATCAGAAAATTGGTCAGTTAATTGTTATTTTTTTAAAGGGAAAATAAATTTTTTGTCCTCTGCAATTTAATTGTTGAATTACTGGTTCAAATCATGTTTTTCCAAGAAAAAAAAACTTATGTTCCACGCACGCTGTAAAATGATGTTCATGCTTAGGAAATGATTACTCTCTTTGTAATTGCATTCACTTTCAATGATTTTTTATTTTTTCTGCCATATATTGTAGTCTGCATAGCTTGCCTATTGCCAAATTGGTCACAGATTGCAAGCCAACCACTGTGAGAGTTCCTCTTCTTTCCAACGTATGCAATTGCACTTTCTTCCAAGAACCCAGAAATTACCAGTGCTGTAATCACAAAATCAAAGAGGAAAAGCACTCTAGGCCCATAGGATTTTTGGGCCTTCACCTTGCAGAACAAACTGAAAGTCAGAGATAAGAGACCGTATAAAGAAGCAATCCCATTTTCCACCACAAATAAATGTGAAGGCAGGAGAGTAATGGTATTTGGCTTTCACAGAAAGCCCGAAAATTGAAATGGTCTGCTTGTTCAATCCCATAACAATTGCAACACTCAACGTGGCTGCTATTGCAAGCAGCCTGAACAAGTAGTCGAGCACCCCTCCAAACCGATATTTGGAATTAGTGTAAGCCATGATTACCCTCTTCTTCTCGGAGTTGCCTAGATTCGAAGAACCATGTATTGCTTTATATCTATTGCTCGATTTCAACCAGAAAATTACATCAAATTTTTCTTTATTGCACAGACACTGATTCATTCAATGATGAAGACCTTAATATAAATGTTCTATAACAATAGGCACTGCACAATCCCATTAATGAGAATATGTGGTTGTTCGTGGTTACCCTGACACCATGGATTTAAGAACACATTGTTTGGCAGCTGTAGTGTACACTTTATCTCACGTCGTGACTTAAAAAAGTTGAACAGATAAAGTTGTTCAGTGTCTGTGCACCAACATATTGTGAATTTCGCATTCATTCAATCTTTACCTCCCATTGCATATGTTTTTTTCAGTGTCGAATCGATCTCGCTGTTGTTGCTGAATTGATAGAGGTGCCTTGTAACTGTTTGGCGTGGATTTTAACTGGAGAATATCTATGCGCATCATTTCAGAAAATTATGAGAGAAGAGATTTTTTAAATGACTTGCTGGAAATTCTGAATATGCATCACATTATTTTGTTGTTGCAAAGAATCGATGCACAATTAAAATTGGAGACCCCACTGTAGTTTTTACAACTTCAGCAACATTGTTTCTCAGGCTTGGAGAAAATGTATTGTGAGTGGAAGGATCAACAAAGGCAACGGATTTTCTTAAAATAGTAAAATCAGTTTGAATTTATTTTTTTTGGGCGGGTAACAAAATTTTGTAACTCGAAGTAATTTTACTTTAAGGGGGGGTATTAAAATTGCAAGAGTTTTGTAAAGTGTAAAATTTTGAAAGTTACTTGAAATTTGACTAGAGCCAAGTGTCAAGCTCAGTCATTTTTCTCCTATTTCAACGACTATACGAGGGTCAAGGCCAAGCCCCGATAGATCGTTTTGTGTGATGTGTTTGGTGTGTTTCTCATCTTGATATCTCTTTGCTTAATTCTTTTTTGGTGCGAATATTCCACACTACAATGTCGAAGTTAATCAATTTGTTCTCTGACTCCGACAAACTTGAAGGCACAAAATCATACAAGACATGGAAATGTCTTATTGAAAGTACTCTCATTAACAATGAACTTTGGCGTGATATATGTAATGAAGATACTAAGCCAACTAAGCCTACAGATGCAACTACATTAGCAAAATGGGAAGTTAAAAATGCCAAAGCATTAGCACTCATTAAATCTTCAGTTAATGATGAAATGTATGTTCACATTGAAAATACTACTGATGCATGGTCTGCTTTGAAAGTTTTTAAGGATTTATTTGATACTCAGCCTGAATCAAAGAAATTTGATCTTCAATTAAAGTTGCTCCAACAGAAATTGACTAAAGGAGGTGATGTACATGAATATATTTCTAGACTTAAGAACATTAAGCAGGAAATACTAAATGTTGGTTTTCAAGCAGTAAATGATAGTTTCACGACCACAATTCTAATTTTTGGATTGCCTTCTTCCTGTACACATTTTTTGGAAACTTTACAAGTAACTGACAAGTTAGATAAACTTATGTTTGATGAACTAAGTGAACTATTATCTCAACACAACAAAACTTTTGGAGATAAAAAGCAAGTTGGGGAAGATGATTTTTTCACAGAAGCCAACACAAGTAAATATTCAAGTGACAGTTCTAGAAGCAGAGGAAGAGGAAATTTTATACAAGGTTGTGGTCAAAGCCAAAGTAGAGAAAATAATTTTCAAGGCAGAGGAAACAGTCAAAGAAGAGGGTATTTTCAAGGAAGAGGAAATAGTCAAGGCAGAGGCTATTTTCAAGGAAACAATCAAGGCAGAGGACAAACTCCACACAGAGGTCAAAACAAAGGCAGAGGACAGAATTCAGGCAGAGGGAGAGATTTCAGTCAATTGTTTGTAGAAGATGTAACAAAGTTGGTCATTATGCAGAAGATTGTCGAACTTTGATTGATAAAATTTCCAAGTTTCATCAAAACACGACACAGTTTGCAAATGATCAAAATGATGATGGCTCAGAATATGTCTTTACCTCATCTTCAACATTACAAATTTCAACCAATTTTTAAGGTGATTATGAATATGCTTGAATTTTAGATTCAGGAGCATCTCAACACATGACTTTCACACGTGACTTCTTTTGGAATTTTCAAGAATGCCATCTTAATTCCATATTTCTTGCAGATGATACCAAACATACTCCTTATGGAAAAGGTGTAGTTAAAGTTTATTTACCTGAAATTGGAGAAAGAATGATTTCAAATGTATGGTATGTACCAACCTTTAAAAATAATTTGTTGTCTTTAGTCACGATTCGACAAGCAGGACATCCGGTGATTATGCAAGATGGCTTAGTTAAGATTAATTCAGTCAAATAGAATATGAAAATAGTGATGACATGTTATGAAGATGGAAAACTGTTAAGGATGAAAGGGACAGTTATTCCAAGGCATTCAGACTTTGCAGGAATAGTAAGTATAGGTATTTTTCCTATAAGATGGTGGCATGTGAGATATGGACATCTCAACTTTGAAATTCTTTCTCAATTGCAAAAACAAGGGATGGTTAAGGGACTTCCAACTTTCAAAAAGGAAAATTCAAAATGCGAAGAAGGCATTTATGGCAAACAAAGTCGAGAGAGTTTTCCAACAAGTTCATGGCGTGCAAATAGGTGGTTGCAACTAGTTCACAGTGATGTTTGTGGACCACTAGAAACTTCTTTAGGTGGTTGCAAATATTTTTTACTCTTCATTGATGATTTCAGTAGAGTAACTTGGGTTTACTTCTTGAAGAAAAAGTCATAAGTATTTGATAAGTTTAAGATTTTTCGTCAACCTTTTGAAAACGAGGTTAAAGAAAAGATAGGCACTGTAAGGATAGATAATGGAGGCAAATTCACGTCTCATGAATTCAAAACTTATTGCACAAACAATGGGATAAGAAGACATATTACAAATTTCTACACTCCTCAGCAAAATGGAGTTGCAGAAAGAATGAATCGCACTTTTTTAGGAATGGAAAGATCCATGTTAAGATTTAAACAATTAAGTTCTACATTTTGGGCAGAAGCAATCCATACAACTATATACTTAAGGAACAGATCTCCAACTGCTTCTTTGGATGGAATCACACCTTATGAAGCATGGTTTGGTTTCAAACCTCGAGTTAAACATCTTAGAGTTTTTGGATCAGTATGTTATGCCTTAGTTCCGAAAGAAAAACAAACAAAGCTTGACTCAAGAAGCTTGAAATGCACAATGATTGGGTATTCTGATGAGAAGAAAGGGTACAAAATTTTGACAAATGGAAAATTTATTGTGAGAAGGGATGTAATTTTTGATGAAACTGAAAGTAAGAGTGTTGAAGAAATCAAAAGTCTTCTTCAAAAGTTAGAAACTAAAGGTAATCAAAGAAAAAGAAAAATGCCAAGTCAACCAAATTCATATAATTGGTATGAAATTGATTTTCCTTCATATGAAGATGATACATCCAGTCCATTTACTTCAACAACATCATCTGGGTCTTCCAGCAATTCATCAGACTCTCCTAGCAGCGACAGTTCATCTGACAATGATTCTCCACCTCCAGAATCTTCAACTGATCACTGAGCACCAATTTACATTAATCCAATTTACAATGGAAATTCAGATCCCCAAACAAGTGAACATCAACTACCTAAATGGACATTTCAACTTTTGAAAGATGTAAGGCTTGATGAGCAGAATAAAACAGGAATAAGGGGATCACACAATAGTGAAGAAAATTTTGCATTGGTAGCAAATGATTTTACTGAACCTTCCACATACAAAGAATAAGTAAAACATAAAGAATGGCAATAGGCTATGATTGAAGAGTATCAAGCAGTAATTGATAACAACACTTGGAAACTTGTTGATTGTTCTACAAGTGTTAAGCCCATCAGATGCAAGTGGGTTTACATAATTAAATACAACCAGCATGGTGAAATTGATAAGTATAAAGCACGACTTGTGGCTAAAGGTTTTGCGCAGCAGGAAGGCATTGATTATGAGGAAACTTTTTCTCCTACAACTAAATGGAATACCATCTGATTAACACTTGCATTGGCCGCTCAGAAAGGTTGGAAAGTTCATCAAATGGATGTCAAAAGTTATTTTCTCAACGGAGACTTATAGGAAGATGTCTATATGCAACAACCACCAAGTTTTGAAATTGCAGGGCAAGAACATAAAGTATGCAAATTAATTAAGGCTTTATATGGGTTAAAGAAAGCTCCCCGAGATTGGTATACCAAAATGGATGAATACCTTAGAAAGGTTGGTTTTCAACGAAGTGAATCATATGATACTTTGTATATCCATCAACAGGGTCCATATCTGGTGATTCTTATTATGTATGTAGATGATTTGATCATTACAGGAAATCATGATGATCATATTGCACAAGTGAAAAAGGACTTACATGTAGGTTTTAAGATGACAGATTTGGGATTACTTTACTACTATATTGGAATTGAAGTATTCCAACATCCACATCATATTTTCATTTCTCAGAGTAAGTATGCAGTAGAAATTATTCAGCATTTTGGCATGCAGGATTGCAAACCATCTCTTACCCCTATGGAACAAACCTTGAAACTTTCAAAATTTGAAGGGGGGGAAATGGTAGACAACACTATTTATAGACAGTTGATTGGCAGATTGATTTATTTGACCAACACTCGACCCGATCTATCTTATGCAGTCAGTATTCTTTCACACTTTATGCAACAACCACGGGATAGCCATTGGAATGCAGCCAAAAGAGTTCTTCGATATATCCAAGGAACAAATGATTTTGGTCTTCTTTACAAAAAGACTAAAAATTTTGTACTTGGTGGATTTTCAAATGCCGACTTTGAAGGAAGTATTGATGATCACGCATCAACATCAGGTTATTTAATGAACATGGGTTCATCAGTAGTATCTTGGAATTGTAAGAAACAAGCTACAGTTGCCACTTCTAAAACAGAAGCAGAATACATCTCAGCATGGGAAGCAACATGTGAAATCATTTGGTTGCACAGAGTTTTGCAGGACTTAGGCATTTCTCAAACAGAAGCTACATCATTATTCATTGACAGCTAGTCAACCATTAAGCTTGCCAAGAATCTAGTTTTTCATTCAAAAACAAAGCGCGTAGACACCAAGTATCATCATATCAGATCACTCATTTCAAAGGATGTCATCAAACCAATTTATTTTCCTTCAGAAGATCAGATCTCCAACATTTTCACGAAACCTCTTGGTAGAATAAAATTTACTAAGTTCAGGGATGAACTTGGTATCTGTTTTAATGTATCTTTAGATCTTAGGGGGGAATGTTAGATAATCCAAAGTACAAATATTATAGTTTAATAGGTTAGAATAAAATGATTATTAATTTAGGATATTAAATTAATAATCTAGAACATTTGATTAATAAATGGAGACATTTAGAAATATATTATTGTTGTAAAAGATATGACTCTAGAAAGGTGTCGTATCTTAGGCTCTAAATTAGGAGTATAGTTAGAAGATTGTTAAAGTTAGCATTTATTGTAAATGGACACTTGTTTATTTAATAAGTGATCCATATCTAGAGTTTGTTAAAACATTTAGCATATATATAGCTCATTGCAAGAGTGTTGAGTTGTTCGGGTGTAAACTCTTGCAAAGTCTCTTATGTAATTTATTTTCCTATTTAATAAAAGTGTGCGTCTGAGGGCACTTTATGAATATTTATGAATATTTCCATTTGTCATTAATTTATGAATATTTCCATTGTTTTTGTAATCTTAGGAAGATTATTAATAGACTCATTGCTAATGACATTTTCTTCCAAGTCCATTTCCCGTGACACACATAAGGATCCTACAATAGCTTCATTGTTTGACATATTAGCAACCAGTTTGGGACCAAACCACGATATGGGTTTTTCTCATGGCTAGGTCAACATGGAATGGTGTCCATGTCATCCAATTCTAGAAGTCGAGCAATACATTGGTTGCAGGTCAAAGGAACATGACCAATGTTGCCTACGATTACCACATCCAGGCTCGATTTGGATCGAGATCTCCATCTGGCGATATCCTCATGCATTTCCATGTCACGAGGATATCACACCAACGATTCGTTGTGTAAAATTTTCCTTTTATTACCATAAACAAGCTAATTTGGTATATCTCTATTATTTTTTCTATTATAAGTCAGTCAGTGATGCATGGAACAAGGGATTTGATCGAATCACCTTTCCCATTCTTGGTATTGATTTTGTGTATAAAATGTAATAACATAGCGATATAAAGGGAAATAGAGACATATTTTGATAAAAACCATGGTGTTCTGTAACTACTGATATACATTTTCCTCTTCATTAATACAAATCTATGAGTTGATGTTCTATATCCATATGGTGTTACGATTTTTTTGTTAGATCTATAGCTATGTCAAGCAATATGAGATTGATTGGGAATGGACCACTAATTGGTTCTCATTTCTCTATATATTCTTGCAGTAGAGTAATACTTTTATTTTGTTGTTTCAATAGTTAAGTATTGTTTGAAATTATAATTAGCATAATTTTATGTGTGCATCTTCATGTTTTTTCGCTTCAAAATAGTTGTGTGAACCCCATGTCAAGACTTGAAATGGTATTGGGTGTAGTGTTGACATAATTTGGTTTTTGAGAGAATATACCTATGTGATCTTTAAGCTTTGGCTACTTTGGCATTGACCCTGGTTATAATTTGAACAATGGTAGTTACATTTTTCTATTTCAATCTGATTTGATTTATAATATGAGTAGTTCTACCCCGTTTTATATATATGGTCAACGTATTCATTTCCATATCATGATTTGAAATAGTGTTTCATGCTTTCAATACTCAGTTACATTGTAAATCTATAGTTGCAAATGTTTTGAAGTGTTCAAGCTCTATTTGCATAGTGTATGTGGATCAATCCTCTTTTATTCTTTTTAGGTTAATGAACTCTCACTAGAATTGAATGACATTATTGAGTTAATTATATCATGTGAGTGTTGTATATCTTACAATGAACGTGACATGACTAGTGCCCATTAGAACTCGACATCGTTGTCTGGTGAAAACTTATTTGTTTTATTCTTTTTAGGTTAATGAACAGGTTGATTTAATAGAAGTAATTCTCGTTGGGATTGAACAATAGTCTTGAGTTAATTTTTTCATGTGGGTGGTGTTTATTGCATAGTGAATGAAGCATGACCCGAGCCCCTTAAAATCTGCATTTTTATCCAGTAAATAAAATCTTCTTTTTTGCATTGTCATTGTGTGAAATTGGGAAATGTTTTACATGTTTGTTTGCTTTCTGTCAATACAAAAATATTGTTTTTTGAAGGTGAGAACAAGATTAATCTTAGAACTGATTACATGAACGCTCAAGAATTTCTTAAGTGAAAGATTGTAGCATGTGCCTAAATAACCAATTTTCTTTCAATTTTTTAGGAGTATAGTCTCATGTCCTTTTCCATATAATAGATAGTTGTCAAAGTCCCTGCACATATATTGTTAGTATCTCAAATATTACGCCTCCGGATTGATGGTTGTATGTTCAACAAATTGAGTTAGTTAATTTTCCCAACATTTTTGGCGCCATTTTTCAAGGAGATAATGAAATGGATTAGCACATTCATAACTTGTTTTTATTGCATGCTTTAATTGTAGAATTTTTACTATGTGTGATTTCTTTTTGTAAGTATTGGCATACTAGATCTGACAAGACGGTGAATGGTAAGACACAAAAGTGACTTTACTTCATAATTTCTGAAGAAGGTTCTTTCTAGAAACATTCACTTTGGTGAGTACACTTCCTCACTAGTTTTGAATCCATGTTAGTGATGTATGAATAGAGCTAGGGACAATAGAGGTATATTTAGGGGAATATGTAGAGTAGTTTAACCAGATAAAAAGACTCCTTCAAATACTAACTTGTTGGCAGGAAAACATACAAGAGGAGGAAAGGCAGGTATGATTCCAAAAGGAAATTCCACCAAACAGAAACTGATAACAAGTGCATCCAAGAATCCCATTGTTCCACCAACAAATCCTACAGTAGAAGTAGAGGTAGTAGGCTACTCATATCATCAACCAAAGAAAGAAGAGTTCAACCCAACCCTGAAACTAGTATCTCCACACATACCTTCAGAGTATACTGCATTCGAGAACATACACATGACTGAATGAGAAGGGGAGATATATACCAATGATGGAGGTGAAGTGCATAGAACTAAAGAGGTAACTTTTGTATTTCCAATAGTAGATCCTGAGACAAAAGTGCAAATGAAGAATATCAATCCCCCAGTTTTACCTCACTTCCATGGGCTAGTAAGTGAAGATCCCGACTCTTTTCTTTTCAAATTTAATATTATCCATCATAACTATGATTATACCTCTGACGAACAAAAGTTAATTTTAGTCCTAGCCACCCTTAAAGATGCAACTATCTACTGGTTTATGGGTTTGAGTGGGGGTACCATTAGAACATGGGAACAAATGTGTAGCACTTTTCTTAAGAAATATCAAGACTACTATAAGGCTAGGGAATTAAGAGAAGAAATCTTTAAAATGACGCAGAAAGAGGAAGAAAGACTCGAGGACTATCTTGAAATTTTTTTGCATAATCTTCAAATATCTAAATAACACAATTTAGAGCTAGAAACAATCAAAACTGTTTTCTTGAGAAGTCTTTTAGATGAATAAATATTTTTTCTCAACTTAATGGGATATGGTGGTGTTTCTCGATTAAGCTTTGAGGAAATTTTTTATTTTTGTAGAAGGTATTCTCACAGCCAGGCTAGATCTGACAAAGGACCAAGGGACACTCTTTCCAAAGTCACCAAATCTGCTACTAGTGGTGTCACCAAGGTTGAATTAGGAAATTTGCTTGAAAATTTTAAAACTGATATTCTTGGTACTCTCAGTTTACAATTAGATACTTTGCAATTTAAAAAGAAACAAGAAAATGAAAAATAATTTCTTTCTATTTTTTTCCTAAATGTAGAAAGAAGCACCTACTAAGAGAATGCCCTCTTGACAATATTAAGATTTGTTCCATTTGTGCATAAAATCACTCAATAAAACAATGCCTCACTCTATTGGGACTCAAAGTAATGTACCAAGGTGACAATAAAGAAACCATACAATTATTTACACTTGCAACAAAAATACCTTGGCAACTGAGGGCACCAGGTATGATTTCAAATCCACATCTCAATTTACTTCATATTTTCCTAGTCAACAATATGCACAACAATGCTTGGATCCTACTATGTCTTGGAAAGGATGGCCCCAACAACATGTTCACAAATTTCCTTGGCAACAAGGATGGTAGGGACCCGACTATGGGAACATTCCTGCCTATACCTATTCGACACCCCCACAACCATCATACCCAATTCTACCACCTCAACAATATACACAACAACCATATCCCCAACAAATTCCACCACCCTATCAACAATTACAACTCACACGACCCCAAGAACTACAACTCCCAACCACCTAACCTCCAAGACCTACACAATTTCTTGCTCAACCAAAACCTAACCCCAATAATAAGGTAGCTCAGATAGATTTCAACGTTGAGTTACAAACCTTTCCTACCTATCTGGTCACCCCAGTGGACTTACAAGAAATTCAACTGAGGTCAAGAAGGGTGCTCAATAAGAACTCTCCTACAATTATTGAAGAATATTTAGAGGAGGAAATTCCCAAACAAATAAATAATAATGTTGAAATAAAGAAAACTTCCCGACGTTTAGAACCTCATCAGTCATCCAGATTACCTCCTTATCCAGAGAGGTTAAACTTGGAGTAACCAATTTTCCATCCTGAATTTGAATTAGTCTTTGAATTAAGGAGTGTTTGCATCAAATTCCCTTTATTGCAAGATATTAAAGACATAACTACTTATGCCAAGACCATTAGGGAATTTTGTGTAAAGAAACCCAGAAGAAAGAAGGTAGAACCAACAAAAACTCAATTTGTGGGGCAATCAACATATATCATATCAAGGAAAATATTTGTAGAAAAATATTGAGATCCTAGCAACTCGATTATGTCAGAATGCATAAATGATGTTCTCGTTCCAAACACTCTTATTGACTTATGGGTTTCCATCAGTATCATAACACTGCAAACCATGGAACAATTACAATTACTTAACCTTCGCCCTACACCCACTATTTTAGAGTTAGCATATAGATCCAAGATCAAGTCAAAGGGTTGTTAGATGATGTGGTTGTTTCCTTAGACTCATGGGAGTATCTTTTTGACTTTATGGTATTGCAACCCAAAATTCCCTCAGGGAGTTATCCCCTAATCTTGGGAAGGCCATGGTTGTCCACCACAAATTCATTTGTTGGTTGTAGGTTTGGGAACATGCTTATTTCTCATGGAGAATCGATGAAAAATGTAAGTCTATATCCTCTCGCCAAATCCTCTTATGAGCTTGAAAACACTCCATGGCTAGACACTGCCAATAGTGATGAGAAAAATGTTGAATCCATTTCTGCAATAGATCAAATTATTCAATTCAAAGTGCTTAATGAAGAAAATCAGATTCAAATATGTTTGGTTAATTTAGATCCTTTGCAAAATTTTGATTTACCACTTGATCTTATCTTTAACCTATACTTTCAATAAAATTATGATTTGAATATTTCCTCATCACTACAACTTTCTGAAGTAGACAATGATATGATAGAATCAAGTACAATTCATGTTGAGATTAGTCCAAGAAAATTCTTCTATATAAATTCTTAACTTGCCAATTCTCAACAAGAACAATTAATCAAAATGTTGCAAAAACGCATCGATGTGTTTGCATGGAGATATAAAGACATGAAGGGAATTCATCCCAACACTTGTACCCACCATATCTATATTCAAGAAAATGTCTGACCCATTAGGCAACCACAAAGGTGGATGAACCCCGCTCTTAAATAAATTGTCAAAGAAGAACTACAAAAATTACTAGATGCCCAATTTATCTACCTAATTTTGGAAATCCAATGGGTCTCACCCTTGTCATTGTACCCAAAAATAATGGTAAGTGGTGTATTTGTGTCGATTAATGAGACATTAACAAGGCCACTTTAAAGAATTATTTCCCTCTTCCATTTATTGACGAGGTGTTGGACACATAGTTGGTAAAAAGTATTTATCTTTTCTCGATGGATTTAGTGGCTATAACCAGATACAAATTTCACAAGAGGATCGAGACAAGACTACCTGCACATGTCTATGGGGGACATATGCTTATAAATTATCACCCTTTGGACTATGTAATGACCCGGCTACTTTTTAGAGAGTGGTCTTATCTATCTTTTCTAACTTGATCCACGATTGTGTGGAAGTTTATATGGATGGTTTCTATGTATATAGTGATACTTTTCTTGAAGCATTAGAGAATATAGAAAAGGATTTGATATGGTGCCAGTAAAATAACCTTGCTCTGAGTGATTCTAAATGTCATATGTTGCAGAACGCAAGTATTTTCTTGTCCATTTTATATCCAGTGTCGGAATTCAAGTCAACATCCAGTGTCAGAATTCAAGTCGACCCAACAGAGATAGAAGTCATATAAAAACTCCCAATTCTTAAATCTTTAAAAGAAGTAAGAAGCTTTTTAGGAAATGTTGGTTATTATAGGAGATTCATAGAAAATTATACGAAAATTTACACCCCTTTGTTTAAATTACTCACCAAGGATACTTACTTTTCCTGGGATGATCATTGTTAGCATGATTTTCAGACACTAAAAGAAAAACATACACATGCACCAATATTAAGGGGGCCAAATTGGTCTCTTCCATTCCACATTTGAACTAAATCCTCCAACACAACTCTTAGATCCGTGTTGGGAAAACATGAGAATCAATAATCTTACACCATTTATTTCATTAGCAAGAACTTAACACTAGAAAAGATAAATTATACAGTCTCGGAAAAGGAATTTTTAGCAGTCATACATGCAATTGACAAATTTAGACACTACATCATTGGGTATGAGGTCTTCATTCATACCGACCACTCCACCATTAGGTACCTAACGAAAAAACCTATAAGAAATGGTAGGGTAACTATATGGTTTTGTTTTTACAATATTTTAGCATTACTATTCTAGATAGACCTCGAACTGAAAATTTGGTAGCATATTTCCTTTCAAGAATTCATAATGAAGAACATGAAACTATTGTAGATGATGATTTCCCTCACAAAAAATTATTTGTTGTATCTACTAACTCCACATGGTTTATATATGTGGCTAATTATTTGGTTACAAGGAAACTACCACAACATATTTCACCTAGTGAAAAGAAGAAGATCATCCAACACAGTGCTTCCTATTCTTGGGTAGGAGGAGACCTCTTCTAGACAGCACCTGACTTGATCATTAGAAGATGTGTCTGTGAATAAAAAGTGTTTGATATATTGAAATATTTGAATGACAATCCATGCGGAGGGCACTTCGCTGACAAGATAATAGCATATAAAGTTCTCCATTTAGGATACTATTGGCCAACCCTCTTCAAGGACACAAAACAACATGTTCAAAGCTATGACTATTGGACTAATGAGAGGGGGGGTGAATCAGTAATAGAGAAATAGAATCCATTTTAACCATAAATTGCAAGTGTTATATCAATGTAGCATTATCATCCAATAGTTTCACAGTAAATAAACAATGAACAAATGAGCAATCATACACATACACAGTACACCAATGTTTTTATGTGGAAACCCAAAGCGAGAGAAAACCACGGATTTATTTTTATTATATGTATTTAAGAATTAAATTCATTGGAAGCACCAACTTCCTTTGTTTTCCAGTTGCAAATGGAAGGAGGCTCCAACCCCCCAGTTTCTCAAGCTACAACCTGAGGGAAGCTCCAACTCCCCAATTCTCTAGATACAACCAGAAGGAGGCTACAACCCCCTATGTTCTCTAGCTACAACCACCTATCCAACCGCTCTATCGTAGAAGTAGAATGATGGAACCACATTCACACTATCATTGTGAAATATACTGGTGTAAACCTATACCAATAAACCTGTAACAACCTATACCAATAACCTGTGCCAACATGTACCATACATCAACCTGTACCTCAACCTGTACCATAAACAAGTGCATCAACCATGCACCAAACCTGTACAAATAACCTGTCACAATAACCTATCCAAACAACCTATCACAACAACTTGTCTCATAAATCTTATCAACCAAATCAGATCTACTCACCAAGATTAATCACCAAGACAATTCTCAACCATATGCACAATATCACCAAGATGTGCAACAACCAAGCATAACACAACAACTCATAATCATCACCAAGATCAATATGTGCTTCTAATAATATACCAAGACAAGTATGCTACATCATCCATAAACCATGTGTCAACAATACTACTAACAAGTTCGTCCAACCATGTACCAAGAATGTACCAATCATGCATCAACTATGACTCATCAATATGTACCAACATCATCAACTATACACCTCATGTATGTACCAAATCATCAACTACTTGTCTCAACCATGTACCCAACATGTACCTCAACCAAAATCTGATTTGTTGTATGGATCTGAAAATAGTACAAAAAATACTGAAGAATGTACTCTAACCAATACATTTTTTATTACTAAATTTGTATCTGTTATGAATAAGTTATGATGTTTTTACCCGAAACACTTGTTTTAGACTCGTTTCAGGACTAGCCATAAGCCCTATTTTCCACGGAGTGTAACTCCAAAAATACAATGACCCACAAGCTTAACTTTTTTATCAAAGCTACTTGGATATGTTTCCTCAATGGCCTCCAGATTTCGTGGTCTGAATCATTCTATAAAAAAAATTATTGCAAAAATGGTGAGATGACCTGTAAATAACATACCTTAGAAAACATCATCAAAAGAATCTATCCTCCCTTGAATTTCGGCCTTCTTTACTTCACCTTCCCTCTGAAATTCTCCTTAGATATCCTTTGGTTACCTTAGTCACTTGTAGATATTCAATATACTCAAGTTTGATTGAAATGAGAGACCCTTGCCTCTTATTTATACTTTTATGTAGCTTCCTCAAGGGGTTACCTTCTAACCATCTTAAACCACTTTCCTTATTTTAGGGCTAACCCACTTCTAACCACTTGTCCACTTAGTAATTTCTCCATTAAATTTATTATTTAAATAATTTCATTTGTATCCATTTTGACTTATAGTACACTCATCACTTCACTTTATTATTTAAATAATTTCTTCTTTGCAACCACTTTGACTACTTTGACCTTTTGGGGCTTCTAGATGACTCATGAGGGTTCTCCAACTTCACATGGCCATAA
>ML776911.1:205017-277375 GCA_009831015.1 Picea engelmannii | reverse complement strand
TAATTTCTTCTTTGCAACCACTTTGACTACTTTGACCTTTTGGGGCTTCTAGATGACTCATGAGGGTTCTCCAACTTCACATGGCCATAACTCTCTAACCGTGAGGAGTTATGTGACGTTCCACATACCATTGGAAATGACATTACATGTACTATCCATATAGAATAGTATTATTTAAATAATTTCTTCTTTGCAACCACTTTGACTACTTTGACCTTTTGGGGCTTCTAGATGACTCGTGAGGGTTCTCCAACTTCACATGGCCATAACTCTCTAACCGTGAGGAGTTATGTGACATTCCACATACCACTGGAAATGGAATGACATTTAATATCCATCTAGAATGGTCCTACCTTAAAATATATTAAAACTCATACCCTTATACATCAAACAAAATTGGTTCCATTACCGAAACCTTTGTGCTACCAGAATTCAATACTGAATTTTCTTCAAGGTTTGACATCAATGACAACCAACCCAAATAATCAACAATGATAGTTGTCAACGAATGGGGCACACAATATGATCTAATGAGGTTCCTTTACAACCCCAAGTAATAATTGATCCTTTTGAGAAATGGGCTCTGGATTTTGTCAGGTTAATTTTTTCTGCATCGAAAAAGAAAGGTATATCTTAGTTTGTATTGATTATGTTACCAAGTGAGTAGAATCCAAAGCTCTATTTCATGCTACTAAAAGAACAGTTGTTGATTTTTTATTTGAAGATATTTTTACTCATTTTGGTGTGTTAAGCAAAATTGTAGCAGATCAAGGAGTGCAATTCACATCAAATCTGGTACAACCATCATTGAGCAATATCAAATAAAAAGCTGAAAGTCCTCCCCTTACCATCTGCGGGACAACGGAAATGGGGAGTCCAAAAATAAGGTCCTTGAAGAAATTTTGACCAAAAAAATACATCAAAATCACAACGAATGGTTATATTGGCTTCCCGAGGCGTTGGGCCTGTAGGTGTACATGGAAGAACACAACCATATTCACACCATATGAATTAGTGTATGGCACACAAGTTCTCCTTTCGATAGAATTTCAAGTGAATACCTACTAAATGGTAGCTTAATTAGGTATGGATCTCATTGAGGATAGTTCAACTTAATCAATTAGACGAGATACATAATGATGCAATCCAGTAAACCACCCTTGTCCAATAGAAGAGAAGTAAATGGCATGACAAGTTCGTTTGGAAGAAGCAATGCAAACCAGGTGATTGGGCTCTCCTTTTTTATTCAAAGTTTAAAAATTTTAAAGGAAAATTCACCACACAATGGTTAGGCACATATGAAGTTGTGAATGTCTTTGATAATGGTTATGTGAGAATCAATACCATCAATGGAGAAGGGATTTATTTCTTGGTAAATGGGAATAGGATATGATTGTACAACCAACCTGTCAACTGGGAGGAATTTGTTCGTCGCATCCTACATAAATATAAAATGGAGATGGTAACAAGGGAGGATTCTCAACCTGTTGCAACCTCACTTTGATTTTTCTTTATTTCCTTCTTAAATAAATATTTTTATATAACAAAAAGAAAAAAGAAAAAGTAAGGAAAAAAATAATAACATCCCCTTGTGAAAACTAGCTTCTGGCACATTTGGATAGGGAATTCACTTGAAAACCAGGTAACTGGCTAGCAAATGTCCCCGTTTTTTTTTTCAAATAAAAGGTAGACTGTTGACTGCAAGATATATAATTTGGCTTATTCCAAAAAGAGGGAGTTTTTATGTGACTAATGTTTCTTGATAGTAGGGTCAGCAAAAATGTGGATCGGGTCTATGAAAAGTTGAAAATCCTCCTTGTTACAAAGCTTGGGATAGCCATTTTTATTTTATTATTACCACAATCAACAACCATCTCCACTATAGTTAAAACTTATTGTACCAATATCTTCATTAGAGAATACAAATTCTGCATGTAATGTTGTTATGATCTTGTATTATGGTCATTCAAAATCAATTGTCCTATGCTCGTGTTAACTAATGGGGGGTTCCTTAAGGCCCTCCTTTTGAAAAACCTTGCCTTATGACACCAACACATTATCTGGGGTCAAGGTTAGATATTTCATAGTGCCTGGAATATGCATACATCGATGGTAGATCTCCTTGTTGGAAATCATGGGCATTCGTCAATGTCTCTTGATTGGAAAATATTTCAAGTGACTCGACATTAGCACATCTATTCGTACCTTTTAAGATCCACTAAGGTACTTTAGAACTCATCGTCATTAAAGGTGAGTTGCTTCACATTGGTTAACGACATACCTTAATGGTCGATAATCCAACGATTTCTTTTCATGCTCGAAATCAACACATTTATTCACATGATAACAATTGTACCTCAAGTTTGGGTAGTGGTTGAAGACTATCTATTTTTATGGTATCAACAATATGTTGTAGCAGTCATTTGTTTTTATAAGTAGCATGTCCAATAAAGAGACTGTTATTCAGTCTTAAAATTACAATATTATGGACAATAGTCTTAGCCATAATTCATCCTTGTTCTACACTTATATTTATGTTGTCGATATCTTTCAGCATCAACATATTCAACATTAGTATCGTCAACAACAATTTTTTTTTTCATCAACACTCCTTGTCATTTCTTATTGCAAAAAATGATATTCTTTATAGTTTATCATTTCGTTCTTGTGTAGTATGGAAACATAGATAAAGGTACAACTATTCATGTATTTGACAAAAATTATACACTTCAACAAATTGATATTTCAAACAACTAGCTTCAGTAATTTTTGTGAAGCTACAGGCAATCCTGTAACAACAACGAAATCATGTGACCATTGTTCTCAATTGTCACGGGATCCTTATATCAGTCATCAAAAGTCCTATAGAAGCTAGTGTACAATTATAAGTTTGTTTCTCAATTTGAATAAGGAATGAAGGATCAAGGTTGTCCAAACAACTCTAAACTCGTATCTTTGGCATCCAGATCAGCCTCCACTAGCAACACTAATTGATTTATTTTCAACAACCAGTCTTAAATACTCAGGTATTGTCATCATTTATTCACAAAAATAAGCAACAAATTCTTTTTCAATAGGTTTTAAACTCCTATTCGAAGACATTTTTCTAGTCAAACATAAGGTTGCGTACAATATTCAAAGGTAAATTGAGGTAAAGAGTCGATTTTATAAAATTTTCCTAAGTTTATTTAAAAACATGGTAAGTCATGTGGAAATTACGTTATGTTCTTTTGATAATGATTCAGGTAACATGTTTTGTCCTATATTTAACAACGTGATTTCAAACTATCACCTATTTTGTCGCCATTCCTTTATATCATCACAAACCAACCTCCCATCACCACCTAGATCATGTGCATGCACGACCAATGATAATCCACTCGTTGTCATGATAATCCAATTGTGTTCGAAACAAGATCTAATTTTTTTTACATATCCAATTTCACCTTCCAATTTAGTGAAGCTTCTAGACCATAGTCGCAAACCGATCCCGCCTAAATTGTTCCAATGCTCATCCATTACTAGCAGTAAGACTGTTTAAATTGGAGTGCCCAAAGGAACTGTACATGCTAGAGCCTACAATATAATAAGGAAATCACAAACGGTCAAATATGAGCCATCGTTGTTGGTGGGATTGGAAGGGTACCCAGAGTATAATCCAAGCAAATCCATGCTTGAGGATGCAAGATGGATACCAATTCTCCAATGATTTAAGGGGCACAATGAATCTGTTACAGATGCATTCACAAGGATCTTTGACAAGAAAATTGCATAAAATTGGGGATGTGGTTATGATAGTCTCAAAAAAAACAATTGTGCAGGCCATGGGTTTTCCCCAAACCGGAGAACGTTGGTTTAAAAACAAACAGATGGAATAGGGGATGTGGATGTAGTTTTGTGCCAAACATACATGTTCCAAATTCAAAAAGAGTAATTCTAAGGTCATGGCTCAAAGAGAAGGGGAGGGACTTGCTATTCGTTCTTCAGAAGTTCATAACGTCTAAAGGTCGATACACCATTGTTTTAATATGCCACATTCACTTGCTTCTACATTTTGAATTAGCGAACTATATCAAATTTCCATTTTTCTTATCTAAGAGTTTGGAGAAGATGTCTAAGATTATCCAAAGAAACCCTAAGAACATTAAGAATAGTTTATGTCACCATGATCTCATTTGGATACTGATAATCGTATAATTTCACAAGAGGAATGACAGTTGGTATGCATTTTTGGTTCAAAATGTGTTCATCAAGGAAGGCACAAAGTTGGTTGAAAATCCTAAGAAGGATACCATTATCCATGATAATAATGAAGACATTAATGAGATTTAAGACTTTAGCTCCCATGGAGCTAAGGGATTCACCATTTACATACATGATAAAGGATAGAAGTCCTCACATAGGAAACGTGGGCAGTCATCATTGGGTGTATCACCTATGCCCCCAAATATTTACTCAGAGTATGGCGAAGAAGAAAGTCGAGGAACAAAGTGTTAAAGTTTCCCCAGTGGTTGCTACTTGCCCACAACACAAGGAATCTGTATATGTGGGAAGGTGCAAACAAGGAATAGGTTTATTCAACAGAAGGAACATGTTAAACCATGGCCCAAGAAATTGAGAACCAGAAAATTGAACCTAAAGCTTCTGAGGGTCAACTCAATCTAGATGAGATAATAATGTCTGTGATGGATGGTTTTGAAAATAATGTAGGGTATAATGAGGCTCTACAAAAACGATGTCGACAATCATTCCAAGTCATCCAACTGTTTTGGAGAAAAAGAATAAATAAATTAGGAAATTGAAGAAAATGATTCATGAATTCAAGGTGTTGGACAATCATTTGAAGAATGAGAATGACATTCTCAAAGAAAGGAATGCATAGTTACAGTTGAATATTGAGAAATTAGCTAATGAGAATAAGAAATTTCTCAAGCATACCAAGAAGTGGTACAAACATACTCGAATGATGATCATACATAATCAATCCCTGACAAAGAAACTTAGAGTAGAAAGGAAGAGGATGGCATCCAATGTCAGCATTTCTATTGAAAAATAACCATGAAGGAATAAAGGACCGATTTTTCTATAGTTTTGGGAGAAGAACATTAGCTTTTGATTGCATGAGGATGTACAACATATTTGGCATGGGGGGATGTTCGGTCCCTAAATTGACAATATTTTAATACTAGTAAAACCCTTTTTTTAACCTATTTATCCCTCCTTTTTCCTAGTCATCTCTCACATCAACATAATAACGAAGGATTTTCATGAACATGTTACTAGGAACAAATAAGATAAATTTGTCATGAATTTATTACTATTTCCATTTTTTTGTAATCTTAGGAATATTATTAATAGACTCATTTCTAATGGCATTTTCCTCCAAGTCCAGATCCTATGACACACATAGGGATCCTGCGATAACTTCATTGTTTTACATATTAACAACCAGTTTGGGACCAATCCACGATATGTGTTTTGCTCGCAACTAGGTCACTGGAATTGAATTATAGTATTGAATTAATTCAGTTATTTGAGAGTTGTATATATTAACAATGAATGAGACATCACTAGTTCCCATTAGAACTCTGCATCGTTCTCTGTTGAAAACTCATTTCTTTTATTCTTTTTAGGTTAATGAACAGGTTGATTTAACATAATATTGAGTTACTTTTGTCATGTGAGTGTTGTGTATTGAACAATGAATGAAGCATGACCTGAGCCCCTTAAAATCTGCATTGTTGTCTAGTAAAGAATACTTTCTTTTTTCCATTCTCATTGTGTGAAGTAGGGAAATATTTTACATGTTTGTTTTCTTTCTATCATTAAAAAAACACATTTATTTGAAGGTGGGAACAATATTACTCTTAGAATTTCTTACATGAATGCTCAAGAATTACTTGAGTGAAATATTGTATCTTGTGCCAGTAGGGTACTTCTCGTTGTGTTACCTAAATAACCAGTTTTCTTGCAGTTTGCTAGGAGTATAGTCTCATGTCCTTTTACATAGAATAGATAGGTGTCCTAGTCCCTTCACATATAGTGTTAGTATCTCAAAGATTATGCCCCATAATTGATGATTGTATGTTCAACAAATTGAGTTAATTAATTTTCCCAATAGTGAGTATATTGAGATAATTAATTTTCCCAACAGTGTGTAGATTAAAATTAATGCACCGGTGCACACTTTACTTTTAGTGCCCCGATGTATATTTTAAACATGAGCACCATACAATTTTGAAATGATAAATATTATTGTACGTTATATCTTTTACGGGATGATGTGTTTTCTTAGTAGTTCATACCGGTGAATTAATATAATTAATGTGTATCGGTGCATATGACTCCTCAAAATGCACCGAGTTATATAGTATTGCATGCATGTTCTAGTGATTTCAAAAGAATACAGTGCATTGATATGTATATATTTTAATTAATTTTGTTTTTACAAATTTCAATTAATCATTTCAAAATAATTTTTTATAATAATATTGTTTTATATTTCTGTTATTGCATTTTGATATAATGATTGCATTAATGTGTTATACAATGAATTATACCTTTGTTATTTGTAAAAATGTAAATCATCCACATATTAATTATTTGGGAATGCGACATTTTACAACATTCAACAATGCAGTGAAATAATAAACCCATTTTATTATATATGATTAAGAGACCCATTGTCTTACAAAAAGAGACAATGTAAAGGTCCAAAATAATCAAATTACAACCAATATGTAATTGTTACACTTATTGGTAACATGTCCTCATGCAATTGGGACAATATGTTAAGTACATTAAACAAAATCCTTGATTTTTAGAAACAGATATTTCAAAACATACAACTTGCAGTAGCATTCAATTATATTGATAGACACAGCAGAGCGCAACATGGTTACCAAAGGGGGCGGTAATGGAACCTCCTCATACAAGCAGGTAGTGGTGGATGGGGGGAAAGGACCAAGAGGTAGAGGTTTCAAGGAACCAGTGACGAGCACCTCGGGTTCAGGATGGGAAAAAATTGAGCAAAGCAACCTAGAAAATAGGGATCGCATGGGGGGAGAAGCTAGAGAAACCCAAAATGAAGCACAGATCCCATTTAGATGCAGAAGATTCCATGAACATGGACACCTATTCAGATAATGCCCCCTCAATAAAAAACAAGAAGCAGAAAACACCAAAATACAACAGGATGAGGATGGGTTTATCAAACCGAACCACAGAAGTAGAGCAAACAATAAACCAAGTAAAACCCCAACAGGAAGCAATCCATAAGCCAGGACTAGAACGAAAGGGTGTGAAAAAACCTACAAAGGGGAAGAAGGAGGAAAGGAAAAGGAAAAATATAAAGAAGTTATGGACCAATCCACAAATGAGAACATAAATAATCCAAGCAATAAGATGGAGCATATGGGTAGCACAACTCCTATGTATGGAGAAACCAGAGATGCCAACACACCCATGCAGGAGGTAGATGACGACACGAAAATGACACCAAGCAAGGTAGGTACGAAATATTCTGACCTCAGATATATTGTGGAAAGGGAAGGAATCGATATCCTGAACATACTGGAGCAATGGGAAAGGCAGGGCGTGGAAAATGTGCCAATGGAGAAACTAGACCACATCCAATACCTATTCGTCCTAAGGGAGGAAGAAAAATCCAGAGGGCCCAAGTGCACCCATGGGGAGATAGGACACCTAGGAATCAAAGAAGGTGAGGGACAACCACAACTCTCACCCAAGCAGACGCGGAGGAAGAAAGGCAGGAAATCAAATAGTGTATCCCTACAGGAACTAGGACCTCTGCTGATAAATTCAGGTAAGATCAATAAGATCTTTCCAAACTCTCCCCCCCACATGTTTAAATGGATATTATAACATGGAATATTAGAGGCCTAAACAACCCACAAAAACAAAGAATCCTTAAAAACATACTAAGGAAGGAACAACCAAACCTCTATTTCATCCAAGAGACAAAATGTACAGTAGATAGAATGGAAACAATCAACAAAAAACAATGGAGCAAGTACAAGATGTTGGATGTCGAATGACAGTAGATGGTAGGCGGTATTCTCACTCTGTGGAACCCACAAGTGATTAATCTACTAGCATCTGAAGCCACCAGATACACACTTTCGGTTAACATGAAAATCATAGGTAACACAGAGGTGTGTTATAACCCTAATTTACACCAGACATGCCTACCTAGCATTAGGCCATTTCAGATTCCTTCTTTGCCAAAACACTGTTGAACAACTCTTCTTAAAAACCCCTTTTATAAAGACCCATGCGCCCTGATCCATTACTGCACGCGTGTACATGCTAGCTGACCCAAGATAGCCCGCGTGTACCTACAAAATCATGAAAAAAGGAAAGTTGCTGACGGAACACACAACTTTCGGTAAGTTAACTAAACCTTTCGGCCATGCATGGTTGGTCACTCGACCAAACACATAGCTTCTTCTAGCCTATAAAAGAAGGGTTAGGGGTCCCATTTGAAAGGAGGAGAATCATAGTAAAGAAACTATACACGATTGAGCATTCCCTTTGTCCCAACCTTTATCCATCCTTGTGCAAAGAGAAGTATAGAGAAAAGTAGTTAGAAGACAGTGAAAGAGGAGCCCAGGACCAGGATCGAGGAGCAGTAGCTGAATTTATCATTGTAAGGTATCATTGTGAAGTTAATAAAAGAATTGATTTTCCCGTCCCACCATATGAGATTGTCATTATTGGAATATTGATTGTATGATTGATTAAATCTCTAACCCGTTAGTTCATAGATCAAATGCATGTGGAGTTCTTTTTTTGTATTTAGTAAATGCAGGTCAGCATTGGGAGGAGATTTGCAGTCAAAGAACGACCAAGCGTGAAAAGGGATCGACATCAAACACGAAAAATAAGGTATGTCAACTTAATCTCTTGAGCCTTGTATTTACATATGAGTAATGGGATTTAGGCATGGGCTGATGGTAAAAAGTAAGAATCTTTAGGTCATTTATGCATGCATGATAAAACCCTTAGTGCTAGTACGTAGGAGGGATTTCCCACCCAAAATAGAATTGGCGACCATACTGGGGATCTCTAGGGTTTCTGTGAATGTTTTTTCTTGGGTATTTTTAAGAACTGTTTTCATTTCTTGTTTTTAAAGTTTCTGCAAAAGTCTGAGCTAACAGAGATTCTGGTCTTCCATAATAGTTATCTCTGTTTCTGTGCTTGACTGCATTTTTTTTTTTTTGAGACCCACAGAGGTACATGCGACATGTACAAGGTCTGCACGCTTGTACCCGCCCCTACCTTCCCACAGCCCGCGTGTACACGCTAGCTGAGGAAGTGTCAGTCACCTGTATGATTCTAGAAAATTTCTTTTAGAGAGGCAGTCAACCTCTCCCCTGTCAGAAACAATCCTTCTCAGGGGTTTTCTATAACTCTTTATAGTCTTGGTTGTTTTCACTCTATAGCTTAGGTTTCACCTCAGTTTGGTTTCTTCTATGAAGTTTTCCTTGAATAGTTTTCCTTTTTTCTGTTAAAGTAAGTGTCTGAGTCTTCAAGAGATCCTAGTTCTCAGTACCAATAGTCTTTTCCTGGGATGGATTGCTTGGCCTTTCATTTTTCCTAAGAGTTTTAGAGATACACACGGCCTATATAAGGCCAGCACGCCTGTACATGCTCCTTGACTTTACATAGCTCGTGTGCAAACACTTGTTGTTGAACTATCAGCAAGAGTTCATGTGGAGAAATTTTTTTGTTTAAGGAGAGGCAGTCATCCTTTCCTTTGACAAGAGTTATACCACTCAGGTTTTTGGGTCTCTGTCATAGCGGTCAGTAACTTAGGTTTGATCACAGCAATAGCTTTCTTTTTCATTAAAAAATTTTTCCTCAAAATTTTCTTTTTATAGGGTTTTTAGACAAGTGTGAGAGTCTAGTTTTAATTTGCTTGCGTGTTATTTTTAAAGTGACTCTTTGCGATCTGCGCTTAGGCTAGAAGTTTTCTTCGTTTTTACTTGTTGATATTTTTTCTTTTTTCTTTGTGAGCATTCAGATAAAAAAAATATTTGTTTTCTTTGTTTGGTTAAATAGTGTTGTTTTGCATTAGTAACCAGGGAAAAGTCTTTGCTTTCATAAGTTCTTGACGGTTTACTTAGATCATAAGTAGCTCGTAGTTGAGTGAAATCCTGCTTTGAGTTTGTTGTTCAAAGATCTTAGAAAATTTTTAGTTTGAAAAGTTGTTTAAGATTTGAGTCAAGAAAAGTTATTTTGTTTCCAGCTTTCTGTTTATTTTTCTTTCGTCTTTCAAACATCACTAGTTTCACTTTCATAACCTTTGAATTAAGACAAGCCATAAAAATTAACGCTAAATCTAAAATTCATTAGACTTTTTATGTTTGTACGGTCAACCAACTAGTTTAGGGTTAGGGCCTTGAATTAGGTTGGAGAGGAAACTCTTCAAGGCCATTAAATCAAACATTGGAGTCTGAGTTAGGGAGTGTGAAAGTCCAGTATCGTGAAAGTTATCCATGACCCTCCTCTAACACAGGGGCTAAACATGAGATTGTGTGTGGAAAGGTAGAGGAGATAACCCCTCCAAAGCTGGACCAATCGCAGTGGAGAACACATATAGAGGGCTTGTCTTGGGATTTTGTCAATTGCATTTGACACAGAGATTTTTGGGTCTCAAATCCGTTTGAGGTCCTCATTTGTCTTTTGGACCACTTGCCTTCTATACCCTTGACAGGTTTCGGGCTCGATACCCTACTCATTGTGGTCTACCCGACTTTCGACTGTACCCGCCTAGTGACTGTTCACGCGCTGGCAACCTAGTTGGCTATCTTTTTAGAGACATACACAGGTGACTGCGGGGGTATACCGTGGTACCTAGTACAGACATCGAGCCACGCTTTGTAGAGTATACCTGGAGGGTGATTCCGTGTTCGAGTTGCACTTGCACTGGTAAGTTTCTCTAGTGTTGGTTGTTGTCACTGTTCTTCCAACTAGTTTAGTCTTTGCTTGTTTTATCTTGGAGGGACCTTTTTAGTGTGTGTTGTTTTTTGAACGAATAGAAATCCCTAGTGTGTCTTTGATCTTCTCACACAGTGGAGGATCACAATCTCCGTCAGTCGTGAACGCTTTTGGTCCTATCACTGGTTACACTGGAGCCACCTCCACCACCACTATGGCAAAAGCTACACCAACAAGTGTATTTTGAAGCGACCGGGTCACAAGAAACTGTACAAGAACAACATCCAGAGGAAACGACCATTTTAGACCTTGGACCGAAATCTCTTGGTCCATCCGAGACTCCAACCACTGATATTTCGGCACCCATCATCGTACTGATTCACCCTTACAAGTGCCAGACAGTGTCGCACGTAGCAATGGAAACAAATGCTTCCACTTCTTCTGGGAATTCTTCAATTCCCACTACGGTTGTCACCACAGGGGATTTGCCACCTCCTAACCCACCATCACCTGTCCAAGCCACCATGGTCTCTACCACCTCTACCTCGAGCAGTGGTCCAATCCCTTCTATGGCGATGACCACTGCCCCTTTCACACCGAGTGTGACAGGCCCTCCGTTCTCATACGGGATGCCTAGCTCAAGTACAAGTCCTGTACTTTCCTACTCCACTTTATAGAATTTAGGTCTAGGGGTAGGGAGCTCTAATGCTCCTTTGCAAGGACACACGGGGGGCACTTCAACTCCTTTTAACACTTTCCCTTACAGGGGAGGTCATATACCTCCTTTTTCCCCTTTGCTCGGTGGCACCCACCAGCAATCCGCTGGGCCACCCATGCACCATAGTTTATTTAGAGCAGGGAGTCAACGAACACCTTCTCATAACATGTCGGTCGGTTCGACACCGTTTTATTTGTTCGGTGCATTTGGTAACAACGCTTTCTCGTCGGCTTCTTTCCTGACTGGGGGCAACCCCGGTTATGGACAACCTATTCCTATGCAGGGTACTATTCCTGCACAGGGGGCAAACCCAGGAACTTCTTCTGCATGAGGACCTTGGAATTCTTGGTAGGGATCATTTCCCTCGTCAGGAATGTTGATCTGGGGCAATTCTTTTCACAACCAATGGAACCCCAGACAAGGTACTATGCCTATGCCCATGGGATCGGCATGGGGCAACCCTTCCCAAAGTCCTCTGATTGTAATGCATGCCCAAACATCTACGTCCTATTTTGGGAATCAACCAATGATGTCTCCTCACATGCAGAATCCGTACGCTGGTCATGGCCATGGATTTTACCAGAACCCAGGCCAACAACCAAACTTTTCCTGGCAACCTAGTGCCAGTCAAACTCCAAGTCCCTTTTTCCATGGTTATCACCAACAACCCAAACTACCTTTCCTAGCAACCTTGCATTTGCCAGAATTGACAAGGTTATTGAATGACCCTATCTGTCACGATCCGTGTTGGCCCCCTATGCTGACGAAGTTGCCTTAAGACATACCAAAGTTAGAGGCCAAGCCTAATGAATATCCAGGAGATCATGTGACTACTTTTTACCTTTGGTGCTCATCTAATTCGTTAAAGGACGACTCCGTACAGTTGTGATTGTTTCAACGTACTCTCATTGGGAGTACCGCGAAATGGTACATTGAGCTCGACCGCTCAAGATACTCTTCCTTCAGTGAATTGGAAATGGCTTTCCTCAACCATTTCCAATTACCTGTGCGATACGACGCTGGCACAGAATTGTTGGCCAATTTCGCATAGACAAAAGCAAACCATATCTCTAATCACATCCAAGAATGGAGACACCAGAAGAGTTTAATTAAGGTGTCAGTCCCACCAACATTCCTGCTTGAGCGGTTCCTTAAGTCTTTGTTCCCACAGTTATCCAAAGATATCACGACGTCGGGAGTGTTTTCCAAATAAGATGCCATCATGAGAGATCAACAGCTTGAGCTATTCTACTCTCAGTCCAGTTTATTATACGAGATCTTGCCAAATGTGCCATGCTGAATACTTGATAAAACCAGACAGAGAGCTGGACCACATGTCGATGGTATTGTTGGTTCAGCACACACAAAGCCTGCTGAGCAACTGACGAAGCAATTGCAACAATTGTCTATACAACACACAGCGGCCAACCAAACTATTGTTTTGGCTGCTCCCCCTACCCAAATGTCGGATGTACACACAGTGCAATTGACAAATCCAAAGGTCACCCAACAGCCCGAAGGAAAGAAAAAACAACGAAAGAAGGGTAAGGGGGATAAGAAACCCACTAATAATGCTGGCGGGGGCAACACTGAGAAACGAAAGGTGAGGTATTCATGCAACCTGTGCGTGGAAGACCACTCGACCCACCAATGTCCACGGCTTGCAGAGGCCCAAAAGTTTGTGACACAACAACAGCCTGCCATGTTAACCAATCCATTTCAACATGGGTAAAACCTAACCGAAGCCTCTACAAGCGCAGAAGGGGGCAGTCAAGGACCCTCTCCGTCTTCAAACAATCCCGCATCCGCGAATGTTGATATGATGAAGGGTGATGCTTTTATATCGACTAGAGCGCATGATTACAGTAAACCAAGCACTTCTGAGAAGGGCAAAGAAGACGAACTCCCATCTCTTCCTCTCCAGATCGAGAAGACTTTGGGCGAAACAATGACACACATCCCAAAAGGCACGTTCAAGAAATCTTCTCACAACCCAAACACAAGGGCCGCCCAGAACTATTATGTGGTGGAGGATTTGTCTCAAACCGCTTGTGCGATGTCCGCTTTGGAGGTCCTCCAAAGCTGCCCTTCCCAGAGGAAAGCTTTGTTAGCCGCTTTAGGATCTACCGAGACTTGTAATCCGGGTCAATCATGTTGGATACAACCAACTTAAAACCTCGTCTGCCTTACCACGTAGCATTTCATATAGTAGTGGCTCACCCCACAAAAACTTTTACTCGGAACATTTTCTGTACGGTGGTTGATGAGGGCGCCTCGACATGTGTTATGTCGCTAGCATGTTGGAAGGACATTGGCCAGCTCATTTTGTCTCCATCACCTACTCTTCTCACTACTTTCGACGGTCGTTTGTTCCAACCACATGGTATCATTGCCTCTTTCCTCGTGCAATTAGGAGGAAAGACCGTCTGCGTCGAGGTAGAAGTAGTTGACGCATCCCTCGACTACAATATTTTTTTAGGAAGGAGTTGGACTTATGCCATGCAAGTAGTGGTTGCTACAGTTTTTCGGGTCTTGTTGTTTCCACATGAGGACTGGATTGTGGCCATTGATCAATTGTATTTCTCCAGATCCGATCCTTCATTGGGGGTATCCGCGGTCCCAATGATTGATAATCTCCAACCAGGTGTAGTCAACGTAGGGGTTGGTTTGTGCCCATATTTGATAGGTACCTTCGATTACCCGCCCCCTCAAGGTGATGTCAAGGTCATATCCGGCCACCATAAGGTTGAGATTTTCCAAGCTTCGTCGTTTCGCACGAATTACTTCAATGATCTGTGGACACTTCCTTCCCCATCGACCACGATGGAAGGGACAGGGCACCTTGACATGTCCATTCCCTTGTCCGCAGCTGAAGTAGCATACTCTTTAGTCCAGCTAGCTTCGGCCGACACAGATCCAACTACTGCACAAGAGTTAGATCCGCTTCTAGAGCCTATTTGAGCTCAAGGCTCTCTCGCTGATACCGATTCGTTAGACTTAGTCTTGCCTTCTGATGAAGCAATAATTGAAGCAATGACTAGTCCGCACAAACCCTGGGACAATCTCCATCATAGATCATACTTCCTCCCAGAGTTAAGAAGAATCGAAGCTGGACAATTCACCTTGACTATGACTGTAGATAGGTATTGTCCTATTAATCCCTTAGCTACACATGAGGTTTATGCCGAGGGTAATATGGAAACTATCACTGAAACCATAGCAATTAATATCTCTAGAACCCCTAGCGTCGTGGACAATGTTTTCGTCGGAGCTGACTGTTACCCTGGAGAGATTCAAATCTACACAGATCTATTTAAAGAAAACTGTGAAATTTTTGCCTGGTCTTACGAGGAAATTCCAGGCATCGATCCAAAAATAGTCGAACATGAAATCACAACTTATCTGGATGCCAAGCCTGTTCGGTAGAAGCTTCATCCAGTTAATCCCAGGAAAGCAGCAACCATTAAGGTTGAAGTTGAGAAACTGCTAAAAGCCTGTTTTATCTATCCTATCCATTTGACCCAATGGGTGTCAAACCTTGTGCCTGTCAATAAGAAACAGGGCACGATTCGTGTATGTACGGACTCCTGTGATTTGAACACGGCCTGTCCAAAAGATAATTTTCCCACACCATTCATCGACCAGATAATTGATGAATGTGTAGGTTGCGAGGCCTTTTCTTTCGTGGACGGTTTTTTGGGATATAATCAAATACAAATCAAACCCGAAGACCAGAACAAAACGATATTCATTTATCCATGGGGTACATTCGTGTATCGTAAGATTCCCTTTCGTCTAAAAAGTGCTGGAGCGACCTTTCAGCGGGCCATGTCTTTTGCTTTCCATGATCTCAAGCATATAGTCGAGGCCTATTTAGATGATTTAGCATCTCGATATCGCAAGAGAACAAATCATCCCACACACCTCTGACTTATCTTTGAGCGATGTCACTACTTCCAGATTCGCTTGAATCCAAACAAGTGCAGCTTTTGTGTAACATCGGGACGTTTGTTAAGTTTCATAGTATCAACAACAGGGATCATGGTCGATCCTCTCAAGGTTGAGGAAATAGTTCAGTTGCCTCCCCCACGCACAATCCTTCAACTTCACAGTCTACAAGGCAATGCAAATTTTTTAAGACGTTTCATCGCCAACTATACCGAGATCACAAAGGGCTTTATGCGCTTACTGAAGAAAGACGTTCCTTTTCATTGGGACGATGTTTCTCAATGCTCCTTCGACACGTTGAAACTTGCCCTCACAACTGCCCCTCTGCTTCGGCCACCCAACTATAACAAAGATTTCTTATTATACTTGGTTGTTGTGAGTCCACCATCAACATGGTCTTAGTTCAGGAAGATGATTTTCTCTCAGAATATGTGATCTATTACCTGAGTTGAGGCCTAGTCGGAACGGAACTTAATTATTCTCATATCGAAAAACTTGCATTGGCAGTAGTCCATGCTGTTCAATGGTTCTGTCATTATGTTTTGTTTCGCAAGACCACCGTCATTTCCATGGTGAATCTGTTTCAATACATGTTGACACGACGGGTAATAGGAGGAAATATTAGTATATGGATAGTCGTCCTCCAGGAATTTGACTTAGATTTCATTTCAGCGAAGTCCAAAAAGTCACTGGTCTTTGCAGAACTTATTTCGAAACTTTCGGTTGAGTCAGGTGATGTTATGCCTGAAAATTCACCTATCAAAGGAGATATGTTTTTGATCGCATCTTCGGATCCCTGGTACAGAGATGTACTTATCTATCTCCAAACCTTGAAGTGCCCCACCTCTGCTTCTTGTGATGAGCGTCATCCTATACGCCATCAGGCCAAGAATTATCTCATACTCGACGATACGTTGTATCGAAGAGGTGTAGACTGCATCCTGTGTCGATGTCTCACTCATGAAGAAGCAGTTATCGTGCTTAACGATTTCCATACCGGAGCATGTGGCGGTCATTTTTCTGGGTTGGAAACAACCCAAAAGATTTTACGAGCAGGTTACTTCTGGCCGCCACTAATCAAATATTATATCAAATCGATCAAGAAGTGCCAACCGTGTCAGATCTTCTCTTGGAAGATGAGGGCACATCCTTCTCCCATGTTTCCTATCATCACAGTTGGTCCCTTCACCAAGTGGGGGATTTATTACACTACATTCAACCCTCCGTCAGCAAGGGGGCACTGTTATATCATTGTATCTGTAGACTACTTCACGAAGTGGGTCGAAGCTATGCCAATGTTTAAAGATGATGGAGAGACTGCGGATCTCTTTTTATTCAACCAGATAATAGCAAGGTTCGACATCCCAAGAGAGATTGTCACTGACCATGGCAGTCACTTTCAGAACCAGATGATGACCAAATTAACATCAAATCTTGGATTGCAGAAAGAACGTTCGTCACCCTACTATCCCCAAGCAAATGGTCAAGTGGAAGCTGTAAATAAATCTCTTAAGACCATCCTACAGCGAACGATCAACTCAGCCAAATCAAATTGGAATTTGATGTTATACTCGGCATTATGGGATTACTGAATGTTTGTTAAGACTACAACTGGTTTCTCACCTTTTCAACTCATTTACGGGCTAGAAGTAGTCTTTCCTATCGAATGTCAAATCCCGTCCCTAAAATTGGCAGTACAGTTATTGCCAGACACTTATCCACTTGAAGAACGGTTCTTATACCTTGAGCAGCTCAATGAGCAGCGTCGAGATGCGGCCCTGGCCAACGAGGCTCACAAACATAAAGTCAAGTGTCAGTATGATCGGTCCGCTCATCCTCAGATTTTCTCTGAAGGCGACCTTGTCCTGGTCTATGACCAAGATAAGGACCCCATGGGGGTAGGAAAATTCAAACCCATGTGGTTCGGACCTTTCATCATAAAAGAGGTTCTAAAAAAGGGCACTTATCATCTAGTTGACTTTGAGGGAAATGCTTTGGCGGAGACTAGAAATGGGCTCTACCTCAAGAAGTATTACTCATAGGTAGGTCACCTTAGGTAATTTTTTGTAACATATGTATAGTCTTTGTACTATTACTTTCTGGTTTCTTTTAGTATTATGGACGTGTCATTTTGATGTTATCTTTTTTCACTGTGGCAGATGTCAAGTGAATCAGAGGTGTTCATTGGGTATGCAGACGGTGCTAGTTGACACACTTGGAGGCTTCCCTCTGCAGCTTGGGTAATTTTTACACCTCAAGGCCAGTTATTATCTTCCGGAGGTATATGCTTAGGCGACACCACAAACAATGTTGCCGAGTATAGTGCAGTTATTGAGTTGCTTTGTGACACCCTGTCATTTGGTATCTCTCATCTATGGGTCTATTTAGACGCTCAGTTGGTTGTGTCTCAGTTAAATAGAGTCTACCGTGTTCATGATCCAACTTTACACCAACGATTCCTTAGGGTACGTCTCTTAGAACAAAGCTTTGATTATATTACATATTTTCATGTTCCTAGGAGATTAAACAAAGTTACAGATACTCTAGCTAATCAAATTTTAGACTGGCATCTCGCACACATATAAAAAGACATACACATAAACATGTAAATACAATTTTAAAGGGAAATATGATCCATAAGACACAAAAAGACATAAAAATCCATATATAATATCATAAGCACCAGAGTACATAGGTGGATGCAAGCGAATCAAAAATATGACCAGTAACGAGTCATGGGGCTTATGCCCTCAAAAAATATATACAAGTAGTGCTCTCGGCACGTGAAAAGTCTATACTAACTAAGGTCGGGGCCTGTGGGCCTTGTTGTAATGATCAACAGTGTTTTCCAAACATCGAAACAGTCAAACCCACATCCGTGGTGCCCCCACTACATGAGGCTGCATAGATGGTGGCAGATCCTCAATCTCTGCCATAGGGACTGTGCGGGTGAGCGAGGTAAATTTTCGCTCAACTCGTCTCAAAACCCTCTCAGCATCACTGGCTGGAAGCTCTCCTGCTGTTGCTAGTCCCCCGGAGGCAGCAGGTGCGGCACTTGGCCGAGGATGACGCATGTTCCTCACATAATCCGCAGGTCGCACTGGTCCAACATCTGCACATAATAGACACATATATGTCAGATACTCTGGTATAAAAAAAATTGATATATATATATAAAAACATAAAAATTACATATGTTTCACAAAAAAAAACCGATACAAACTTACCCATCTCTCCTCGCTCCTCGCTAGGAGGTACCAGTATCTCAGGGTCTCTCGAGAAATCAATCCCAGCATAAGGGTAATCCTCTATGACTAGGATCTGTCGCGACAACCAAGCAAAGAAGTCATCATCAAAGGACTCATTGGTCCTTCCACCACCCTGTTGTGGTAGTAACACTGCCCATCTGCAAACCACAGGAAGAGAGGCCTGATGTCCTCGTACCACCACTCGAGGACTGAACCTAGGAACTCTTTCAAAGAAGAAAGAGCATAGAATCGTCATGGACCCAAAGTTCCTCTGCGTCCACAACCGACAATCTGTCAACTGCCTCTTCATACAATCCAGCAGTGTAGTGCTCCAATCAAATATCTGTGCATTCAAGCACTGGACTGCATAGTTCATTTGTGTACGGGACGCCTGATGTAGAGTCGCAGAACCAGTCATCCGCCCTATAAGCAACACAATCACCTACATTGATAAATCGGTGATACTTCTTATTGGCACCTGAGAGCTCGATCGGTTTCTACCAGCCTCACAATAAAGTCCTATCAACTCCGATATGTTATGAGGCCCCAAAGGAAATGTCTGAAAATTGATTGGTTCCCCTCTCCTAGAGAGGCCAGTCAAAAAGTATATATCCTCTGTAGTAGGCACTAGTGACTGCCCCTCTAACATAAAGGCCTCTGCGTCGGGATGCCAATAATCAACCAAGGCATTCAATAGCCTAGGTTGTGCTTGCATAAAAGGACATAGGAAGAATTTTAGCAGCCCACATTGCATTAAGGCAACAACAGCATTGGGGTCTTCCCCGACCAACACACTAATCTCCTCATGCTCTCTTTCCCTCCAGTGAACATACATCCTACAAAAACCAAGTTCGGGAGGGTTAACCCTTGGTTTTTTAATTTGTTTTCCATTAAATAAAGGGTCCACGCGGGCTGTAATGATGACAGTTGCATGTACATGCATGCAATTTTTCCTCTGCTCGAGTGTACAAGTGGCCTGTCATAAGACAGCCCGCGTGGACCTAGGGCCGACCTTTTGAGGGTCAACGCCCCCCCAAAACTTGAAACTAAAAGCATAAATAAAGATTTAAATTGCAAGAGGAGAGAGTTTATACTTACTTGGTCCAAGCAGATGGTTGTTTCGTCCACCGAAGCGCCTGGAATCAATTCTTTTCACAAAGGGGCAGTTTTGGATTTTAGTCAATTTCTGAATTAACAATGGTGATAATGAACTGCCAACTTCTATTTATAGAGTTTTTTGGCCCTTTTTGTCAATTTTTGGACCCTTTTGTCATTTTTTCTAAACTGAAAATCATTTAAGATGGTTTGAGAGTTTTCTTTGGATGATCAAGGGAGGTATTCCTTTGGGTATTTGGAAAATTTTTGAGATTTGGGCATTTGGACAGTCCTTTGGTAAAAAATCATATCTTCCCAGCTCATTGCATTTAAGTCAGGATTCCACCCCCACTTTCTGCATCTCGTTGTCTTTTCCGCTTTTCCATAGGATCGATCCCACCGAGTTGCGACACAGAACCCTCATTACTACTTTAGAACTGTCGTAATTTGGTGGTAGAGCCTACCAGAACATGGATGTCCTAGGTAGATCCTGGTTGCATGACGGTGTCCATGTTGTCACTAACGACTATAGGCTCGGGAGTCCTCCATAGTTTTTCCTGATTACGAGTTTGAGCCTCATTTGCATGATTCCTTTTCACTCTTGACCTCACCCTCGGGACTCCCAAAAAACATAACGGGTCTTCTTTTAAGCCCTTTTCAAACCCTCTAAACATGAAAATATTGTCGAGCGATCTTGTGGCCTTTCAGACTCGTTAAACTAAAATTTGAAGTCACGTCTGTCCGGCGATAGTTTACCCCTTTTTCGGTTCGGACGGTCAACTGTACGAACAAAGGTATACTCTAAGGAACTCCAGTTCTCTAGAAGAGTATCCTCAGGTATCATTTTAACCCCTTTTCGGGCCTGAGGGATTAAATGTACGAAAAAGGAACCCCCACGGAGTCCATAGTTAAGATCTTTTCAAACTCCATAAAATTGAAAAGATCGTTGAGTGACCTTATTCTTTCACACTTGTTAAAATGGTCCAGAAGAACATTCCTGACGGAGTCCATAGTTAAGATTTTTTCAGACTCCTTAAAAATGAAAAAATGGTCGAGTGATCTTGTCTTTATCACACTCGTTAAAATGGTTTTGAATAGACGTCTTTTCAGTGCTAATTTACCCCTTTTTCGAACCGACTAGACTACTTTCGAAAAAGGTACCCCATTGGAGTCTCCTTTTACGTTTTTTAGACTCTCTAAATATGAGAAAACGTCAAGCTTACCTTCTCTGGGCTTGTTAAGCTTACATTGAAGGACATTATGATTGTGTGTTTTGTTAACCGTGTTTTCATACCTGCGTCTTTGGTCTAATGCCAGCTCCGTGTTTCTCTCAACTGAACCATCTGAAGCATGCCTTATATGCAAGCCCTATAGCAATTTGCCTCTGCGTCTTGACACCTTTGTTCCCAGGAGGGATTTTTCCCGAGTGTCCTTTATTTGAACATCGGTCTTGTCCTTGCACCTCGAACTTGTATGTTTGCGAAAATCGTTCCTCCTTTGTAACGTAACATTCTTTTATTCTTTTTCCAAAATTATTGGAAAAGACAAAAAAATAAAATATACCCCAAAAAGAGGAAGGGAAAAGTATTTTCTTTGTATTGGCAGCACAATGAGTAACCCTTGGATAAAGCACATCTTTCAGTTTGTTCGTCAAACCCTGGGATTTAATATGACCTTAGGAAGTTGTTCCCGCTACATTGAGTTGTGGCCTCCTCCGTTTGGTTATTCTTCCAAACAAATGGAGAGTTTGCATTGCCTCCTGCCTCGTAAACTTATGTTAATTCCATGCTACCTGAGTCTCATCATTTATCGTGCGATTGTCCAAGGAAAGTCTTACCAAACCTGAGTTGGCCCCTCTGCATTTTGTCTTTTTCCCTCATGCCCGACCATCCTGAAAGTCCAATCGAGTCTTTGTTCGAAATCAATGAAGCCTTCAGTCTGATAATCAAGATTCTCTAGTCCATGATCGACGAGCCGTCGAAAACCTCTGGGTAGTGAAGTCGTACACTCATATTACACTCCTACCCAAGTTTTGGAGATTTTTATGTTGTTGCTCGAGCTCTAAAGACCTCATCTCCAGCCATCAGGCCTTATCAACTTCTAGAAGATGGATACTCTACATGTATATCTGTTTGATTTTGAGATGTAGCTTTGTTGTGTATTGCTCACGGCTACACTTTATATAGTTATATGACATGGATCTACAGTGTATTTGATTGGTAGCCATGATTTTATTTCATCCCGAGCATGGGTATGCTCACCTTGGTGAGACAATTATTATTTTGCAGAAGGCACCTCCCGAGTTCTGGTCCCCGAGCTCACTTGTTTGGAACGTTGGAGAAGATTTTTAATGTATTTCAGACATCATATGCTCTTCTGAGCTCACACATTAGGGGGCATCTGTTATAACCCTAATTTGGACCAGACATGCCTACCTGGCATCAGGCCATCTCAGATTCCTTTTTTGCCAAAACACTATTGAACAACTCTTCTTAAAAACCCCTTTTATAAAGACCCACGCACCCTGCTCCATTACTGCATGCGTGTACACGCTAGCTGACCCAAGACAACCCGCGTGTACCTACAAAATCATGAAAAAAGGAAAGTTGCTGACGGAACACACAACTTTGGGTAAGTTAACTAAACCTTTTGGCCATGCATGGCCGGTCACTCAACCAAATACCTAGCTTCTTTTAGCCTATAAAAGAAGGGTTACGGGTCCCATTTGAAAGGAGGAGAATCATAGTAAAGAAACTATACCTGATTGATCATTCCCTTTGTCGCAACCTTTAGCCATCCTTGTGCAAAGAGAAGTATAGAGAAAAGCATTTGGAAGACAGTGAAAGAGGAGCCCAGGACTAGGATTGAGGAGAAGTAGCCAACTTTATCATTGTAAGGTATCATTGTGAAGTTAATAAAATAATTGCTTTTCCCATCCCTCCATATGAGATTGTCATTATTGGAATATTGATTATATGATTGATTAAATCTCTAACCCGTTAGTTCATAGATTAAATGAAAGTGGAGTTCTTTGTTTGTATTTAGTGAATGCAAGTCATCATTGGGAGGAGAGTTGCAGTCAAAGAACGACCAAGCGCGAAAAGGGATCGACATCAAACACAAAAAATAAGGTATGTCAACTTAATCTCTTGAGCCTTGTATTTACATATGAGTAATGGGATTTAGGTATGGGATGATGGTAAAAAGTAAGAATCTTTAGGTCATTTCTGCATGCATGATAAAACCCTTAGTGGTAGTCCATAGGAGGGATTTACCACTCACAACAAGGTGATTCTATGCACTAATGTATATGCTCCCTAGATGTTGGAAGAGAAGAGAAGAATGCTCCTAGACCTAGAATAACTAAAAGCCCACTCCAGCAACCTCCACTGGATCCTATCCGAGAACTTCAACATCATAACGACACTTGCAGAGAAAAAAGGAGGTACCAGGAGACTGGATAGAGATGGTGGACATCAAAACCAGTAATGGCCAGTTCACATGGAACAAAAAACGGATAAATCAACATCAGATAGCGACGAGGCTAGACAGATTCCTGATGTTGGAGTCCATCATTTTACAGGGTTTAACTTTATACTGGAACATCCTTCCCTAGGGGGGTTCATACCACTAGCCAGTTCAACTAGAAGCAAACTTCCAAACCACAGCGAAAAACAAACCTTTCAAATTCGAGAAATTTTGGATTGAACATCCCACCGTCAAGGAGAACATCAGCCAATGGTAGTGGGAGCCACAACCTAAACAAGGGACAAGGATGTTCAAAGTATATAAGAAACTCAAGTACATCAAACATAGACTCAAGGAGTGGAACAAGAAAATCTTTGGAAACATAAATTAATAAAAAAAGAATTATTGAAGACAGAATGAGGAACCTCCAGGAAATATGCATAGACAGGGGTTACATAGAGGATCGAAAAAAGGAAGAGATCCAACTGACCCGGGAATGGGAAGTAAGAAGCCAACAAGAAGAGACCCTATGGTTCCAAAAGTCCAGAATCAGGTGGCTAAAGGAAGGAGAATGGAATACAAGGTTTTTTCATCGAACCACCATTACTAGAAGAACCCACAACAAAATCCTAAAAATTCAGGACCAGGATGGGATCGAGAGAGAGTCCCACAAGGAGATCAAAAATATCCTGGTAAACCACTTCCACGACATAGCTCAGGAACCCATCCAAGATCGAACGGAGGCCATACAAAGGATAACTCAACACATCCCCAGGCTAGTTACCGACAAAAAAAATATCAACCTAAACAAACCCATCGCTAAGGAGGAAATTGACCAAGTGGTCTAGTAAATGCCCAATGGAAACGCCCCAAGTCCAGATGGCTTCACAGTGGAATTCTTCAAATCCTATTGGGAAGTGGTCAAACATGACATCTATCGGATGGTGGAAGACTCGAGACACTCTACCTCCATATTGAAAGCGCTAAATGTGACAATGATCACTCTAATCCCAAAATAAAATGAAGCCAGGACCCCAAACCGCTACAGACCCATAGCATTATGCAATGTGGTTTACAAGATAATCTCCAAAGTCATAGCCAACAGACTGAAACCTCTCCTACCCTCACTGATTTCCTAGGAACATATGGGTTTTGTAGAAGGGCGACAAATTTTGGACAACATCATCCATGCCCATGAACTGATACACACAATGAAAACCCAGAGGAGAGGGGGGATGATAATCCAACTTGACCTAGCAAAGGATTATGATAAAATCAATTTGCACTATATGGTCAAGAATCTGGAAGCCTTTGGATTTACGCAACACTAGATCAACTGGATTCTCAGCCTAGTGTCGATGACTAGTTACTCATTGTTAATCAATGGAGCCCTAGCCAAAACCTTTTGTCCCTCAAGAGGCATCAAACAAGGAGACCCGCTATCACCTTTCATGTTCATTATGATGATGGAAGGACTCAGTAGGAGCATAAAAAGCGTAACTGCAACAGGAGAAATAAAAGGCATTAAATCTTTCGAAAACTACCCTACCTCCATGCACCAACAGTTCGTTGATGACACCTTAATCCATGGCACACCCACGGTCAAGGAAGCAAAAACATATAAATGAATATTAGAAGAGTTTGGGGAAGCCTCAGGAGTGGAGATCAATAATTCCAAGTCCATGGTATATTTCTTCAATACCAACCCAGCAATTCAAAGGAACCTAGCAAATATTTTGGTGTTTGAACGCAAAACCCTTCCAACGAAATGCTTGGGAATTTCCCTGATGAACAGATCTTGCAAAATGGAAACATGCGAATGAGTGATCAACAAGATACAGGAGAGGGTGAAAAATTGGACTTACATATCCCTCAACCTTGCGGGGAGACTTGTCCTGACCAAAGCAGTTTTGCAAGAAATACCAACCTATATGATGTCAGTGTTTCCCTCTCCCAAAGGAATACTCCAAAAACTAAGAGCCATCCAAAGGGACTTCCTATGGCATGGAGCGGAAAGAAAGAAAAAAAGGGCACTTGTGGCCTGGGAGAAGGTTTGCAAACCAAAATGCAAAGGAGGCATGGGGTTACAAGACCCACAAGTAACCAATGAAGCCTATGAGGTGAAACTCCAGTGGAGATGTGTCAAAGAAAAGTCAACACCATGGGCAACCCTCTAGAAGACCAAGTATGCCCCAGATACCAACGATCAGGATTGAATTCTCTTTATGAGTACAATAGAAGGATCAGACATCTGGAATCTAGCCTGGTGCAATAAAACCTGGATCCATAAACATAGTTTCTGGGAAGTGAGGAATGGTAAAACAACCAGATTCTGGGAGGACGCGTGGCAATAGGACCCCATATTGGAAAATCCGGATAGGGAGGAACTCCAACATAAGATGATCATGCAAGGAAAAATCAAAATCCATCACTACTAGAAACAAGAAAATGACCACGACAGATGGAGGATCTGGGACAAACTCAACCCACAAAACAAAGATCGGATCACAATAATAACAAAAGAGGTGGAGGAGGAATTGGAGAAAAGGAAAATTATAGTCTCAGAAGAAGAGGACCAAATAAGATGGGGCAGGGAATATGGAGGGGAATTCAACTTAAAAGAAGCCTGGAATTACATTGCGGACCAGGACCAAGAATCCCCGACGCAACAGTGGGGTAAGATTTGGGGCAGCCCCCAGTGGCCAAAAATCAAAATGTTCAAATGGCTAGTACTTCATAACCAAATTTTAACCTGGGAAAACCTAAGGAAAACAGGTTTCATAGGCCCATCACGATTCCACCTCTGTCAAGCTAAAGAAGAAACAATGAATCACCTCCTCGATGATTGTAACTACACAACAGAGATATGGGACTGGGCAGCAGACATCTTCCGCCAGTCCAATAGGACCCGAGGTAACATCAGCGCAACCATCAGTAACTGGAATGATAGTTACAGTGAAAAATGAAATGGTAAACCTCTACTGGAACCCCATGCCAGGGATGATCATATGGGAAATATGGAAAGATAGGAACAGGCGCATCTTCATAAATGCAAGCCTCTCGAAAGAGAAACTCAAGGAATCAATAATCTCACAAATTTGAGAAACGGTGCAGAGCCACAACTTCCCGGTTGAAAGAGCACAACTCACAGGCCAGGACTCCCGAATCCTGGAGACTTTTCACCTAAAAGATGGGTGCAACAACACACAGGTAGGGCGGCCATCGCAACTCCAATTAGGAGAGTGCAATTGGACACCTCCTCTGGCAGGGTTCCTCAAGTTAAATTTTGATGGGGCTGAAAAAGGTAACCCAGGAATGACAGGAATGGGAGGGGTGATCAGAGACAGTGGGGCAAACATAATCCAGTTGTATGTTGGGAGCTTGAGAAACTCAACCAACAACGCAACGGAATTTGGAGCCCTGGAGCTCGGTCTCAAAATTCTAAGCCGAGAAAGGATGACCAACACTATCATGGAAGGTGACTCCACCCTGGTCATCAACATGGTGAAGAGACTCCAATACGTCACCAGAGTGGGCAAGGTTCAGAAACATTGGCTCTTGACACACTCCCTCCAAAAAATCCAAGAGCATCTGCAAGCGATTAACACCGTGGAGTTGCGTTGGGTACGCAGGTCAACAAATGGCATGGCAGACATAATTGCCAACCAGGGTGTTAGCAAGGATGGACCAGAACTAGATACTACCTGCATCAACATTCCGCAAGGATAATTTAGAATTGACTGCACCCAACTAGAGACAAAAGATCAGGACAATGGCTTAAGCAAGGGAGGTCACATTGAGGAGGGCAACGAAAGGACCATAGGACCTAGGCAGGATATGACTGCCCAACACTCAACTACTAATCACAATGTTGGATCAAATTATACAATAGGCGAGGGTACAACAACAAGATCGTGTCAACAGTAAGATAGGTGGGGAAAGCCCGTGGGAAAGTATCGACAGTAGTCAGCAGGAAGTTAATGACATAAGGCAAGAGGGATTGAAACGGACCAGTATTGATCCACCACACTAAGGACCGGGTACGAGGAGCTACCCAATAGGATTTCAAGCAAGAAAGGGCAAGGGAAAGTACAGGGATAACGGTCGAGTCATCATCAACATATGTACCATTGCGGGGAAAAAGGACCGAAAGTTTCACCTCTACAAGAAGACCATGATTAGAAGAATGAGCCCGAAGCAAGGGAAGCTTAATAAGAGAGAAAACACCAGGAAGAGAGGAAAACAAAAGAGTGCAAGTGCAGAGGCTACCAATAGACACAAGGGAAGGGAAAGGAGGAACCCTCGGGTAGACAGAAACAAGTTGATAGTGCAGCAAAGGAGCAGCCATAGGCCAGACGGGATGGTGCATATGAAGAGAACGAACAACAAAAGAAACCCCCAGGGGAAGGGAACTCAAAACAATCCTCGATGAATTTCAAGGATGGAGCAGGTGGCAAAAGACACGGAAGGCACCTTTCATATTCTGGTTGTACCAAAAGGAAAGGCAACCATCACCCAGCTGGAGAAGGCAATCAACGAAAGGCACAAGGGAAAAACATGGGATGCTCTAATCTAGGAAGCAAACTGGGTAACTGACCCAGGAGACATGCAGCCCAGGGAAACCCTCTATCACAAAATGGTGGAGATGGCATGGAAAACAAAGATGTTGATTGGAAAATTGAGCTCGGAGAGGTAGGATGCCAGACGAGAGAACAATAAGGAACACACGAAACTGCTGAACGAAATCTTGAGATGCCTCAGCAGTCTGGAAACCATCACCAAACCACTATCTGAGGTCGTGACGGACCAAAAAGCCAAGCTGGAGCGGTTGGCTTCTCAATTCCACCTCTACCTACGCTACGTCCATCACGCCAGCTGACAGGAAAGGAGCACCATCACATATCATAAATACTCGCACAGTCCCCCAAAAGGAGGATAACAAGGGCCAGACGGATGAAGGGAAGAAACATATCATCATCCTGGACTAGTATCTGGTTAGTCCATTGTCAAGTCAGTTGGGTAAGTCTTGGGTCAATCTCAACTTCTGTTACTGTTATTTTTTTTATCCTTTTCATGTCATTTGTGCTTATGCTGTAAAAAACTGGATATGGTAGGATTGGGTTGGTTTCCCATGGTGGTAGTCCAGTTCTACCCCCTACCTTTTTTAGAAAATGCAACTCGGGAACCTCTGGCCTGGTCTCCTTTTTGGAAGACCAAAGAGTTCCCCTTTTTTGTACCATAACCCCTCTTTAGTAATACAGGTTCTTAAAATCACTTACAAAAAAAAAAAAAAAACATTCAATTATATTGATTTTCATTCATTAGTTGAACTATTGTCATCACTCAAGTTACGTGCATGCCTCATTTCTTCATCATTTATATGCGATATTGTGCTTTGGTTTTTTAACATAATTTTTTATTTATCGGCTTGTTTTTAATGTTCTGCCCCTTCATCTTCCATCTACAAAAATAGAAATAAACTGTAATAAGTATATCTACATTTATATATAGTAGAATATACATGATTGTGTAAATAAATAAATAAAAAATACCTTAGCACCAAATCTTTTATAAACAATACACATTCTTTCGAAGCCATGCTTCATGCATTCTCTCAAAATCTCCTATGTTGGCTACATTGCATACTTTGTTTCTTGCATGTTTAATACAACATGACAAAGCATAGTCGATACAATCAATATTAATTATTCATGTTTTTTCATTAGTTATAAAACAAGGGAAGTTAAACAACATAGCTACTTACAAATTGTTCAATTAAACTTTCATACTTCCACCTATACTCTCAACCCATACTTAATCCGATGTTTATCAATTCATGGGTTGGTTTCTCTTTGTATGTTAGCACCTACTAGAAGACATCCATGTACAAGTGCAAATTAATTATTTAAATATAAATATCACAACAAACATGAAATTTTAAGAAATGTCGAAAATGTAAATACTCACAAAGTTTTCGATCAACCCTTTTATTCCTCATCATCATGTCTTATGTGTTGAATGGATTCTATTTTATTTTCTTTTTTTCAACAAAAAAATTGAAAATTAATATTTCATGCAATAATTAAATTCGATGTAATAAAATAATAAATAAATGATTACATACCTCACTCTTCAGTGCTTCGCTCAATTAAATGCACCAATGTGTTTGGTTTATCCAGATGCACCAGTGTGTCTTTATATGATGAAGTTCATCGTCAAGTTATAAAAGTTATTCGAAATTATTTTTGAAGCCATATTGTTCTATGCTTTCCAAGATGATAGTATTGTCTCAAATGCAGGAAAATAAGAATTATAATATCAAAGGCCAATTCTTCATATTCTAGCTCATTCTGTATCATTGGAATCCCTTCAAGTTCTCTCACGCCAATTGAAATGCGTTTATATTTGAATGGTAATTCACTTATCTCATTGAATTTATGTTATGTATGCAGGTGTAGTTGAATAATTGTTCATTGAATTTTGCAAGATAAAGATTCAGGATCGAGTTAAGATGCTCAAAATATTCTCGTAGTCCCAAAATTCTGCAAGCTCTTATCAGGAGAAATATACCGCAATAAGATGTTTGATGAAAATGGACAACTGCTTTACTCTACCAATCCTAACATGCCATCTTCTAGAAACTATCTGGGGTCAACATAATTATAGCATGAATTCGATCTCTTTTATGTAGGAAACATCATAGGGCATAAGAAAAAGATGATTGAGTAATTGTATTTTTTGATTTTCAATGGAACTAATGTAAATGTTTTGCTTAATTCGACATTTGTTTTATAAAGTGGCTGGTTTCATGTTTATTATTGAGAAAAAAATTCCCATGCTTTTAATAAGTGTTCAGTATAATGTTTGAACATATTAAATGCATTGTGTTACTAATATTATCGATGTAATGTTCAATATTTTTACAATCGGGATTTTGATGATGAATGACCTATCCACCATCTAGGATTCAAGTCGAGAGCTTGTTGTGAAATGAAAACATCTCAGAGAGGAAGCATACATAGAATGGTTGAAACAACCACCTATTCAATTCCCACTACATCCTGAGTCACCAATTGAAAACCTCGAAAGTAACATTAGTTCTTCACATGTTGGGGATGAAGGCAATGATATAGAAGTTGGTGTGGATGATTTTTTATGGGATACCCAAGGCATGGAGGGAATATTTTTAGATGCATTCCAAAAAAATGAACTAGGGGATGACGTTGTTGTTGTAGATACCTTCTTTGAAATCCTGAAATTTTCTTCCACCACCCCTCTATTTGGTCAAGTAAAGGGGTTTGTAAGGTCTACCCAACTAGGGACAACAATGTTACTGTACAATTTGAAAGCAATGTTGTGAATTTCCCAGAACTTTTGAGGTAACTAACCATTAAGTCCCTAAAGTTTTAAGGAATCTTGTCACACAATAAAGAAAGAAAAGGGTTGATTTTATTCATGCTTAATGATAGTTTACATTTTTATTTCCCACTAATTGCAGGTTACTCAAAGATAAGGCACTTCCAAGTGATAATATATTTCTCGATAGCTTCATAGAGGCAAAGAAAATGTTGAAAATGTTAGGTGTTCAGTACATATCATACCACGCATGTCTAAATGGTTGTATTCTATACAGAAAAACATATGTGGACAAAGAAACATGTCCAGAATGTGGCATGAGAGGTACCATCAATAAAAAACAAGGGTAAGGCACATGGTCCTCCTTATAAGATATTGAGGCACATGCCTATAATTCCAAGGATTCAAAGGCTCCTTTGTTGCAATCAATTAGCCATGTTGCAGGGGTGGCCTGCCTCACATAGAAGTGAGACCAGAGTTATGTGAATCCCAGTAGATTAATTATCCATGATCCTTAAGATTGAGGAGAATATGAACCGTCGAATCACTCTATGTCGAGAACATATCGGGATCGTTGGATTTCCTAACTACAAATGCATACTAATGTCTGCTAAAGAAACACACTTTTACCTAACGACACATTACACCAAGTAGATATTAACTAAATACTAAGTGTCTAAATATCCTAACAAGATTCAATATCCATGAAGCATATAGAGGATACATGGCCCGATAAATTCAAAGATGAAATACAAATCCTAAAATTGAGCATAGTTATGGATGGAATTAACTCATATTCCCTCCAAAACACCAACTATTTTGTTTGGCCAATGTATTGATCAATAACAATACCCCCCCATGATTCATGGTTTTCCATGAAGAATGAACATCTTATGTTGGCTCTTATAGTCATGAGTAGAAGATAAGTGAAGAGAATGGATGTATACCTCCAACCATTGATCAATGAATTTAAGCAATTATGGGAAGGGATACATGTATATGTGTATCACGACCCATCCCAATGGAGAGGTATTTTACATTGTATGTCATATGTGCGTACACCATGCATGATTATCCAGGACTAGGAGTTTTCTCTAGTAAGCATGTTCATGGATTTGTTTATATTTGTAATGTTATTTAGCATACTTCATTTGGTGCAACTATTTTTTTCGACACTAACATGATCTGTATACAACAACATCACAAGTCTTGTAACAAAAGGGTATCATGGATGTAAATGTTGTGGACCTTCTATAAAGCCTAGGCGGTCCAACCATCTACGAAAGTCGATGTACGACTATTCAAGGTATTCCTCCCAAAATACCACCCTGATAAAAGAGTTGCATCTTCATTCAATGATAAACCAGAGAGAACACAGAGACCTGAAATAATGACACCGATAGATTGGATTAGGGCATACGACACAAAGAAAGAGAAGGAAATCGAAGAATTGTTTGATTAAATGGGGAAACTATGTTCGATGATCCTGAATTTTTTGACACCTATGTTGAGAAAATTCCTATTGGGATGAAAATGAAATATGTATTTTTTGAGATTTCGTATTGGGAGCATCTTAATATTGGCCAGTTAATAGATTCAATGCATATATTAAAAAAAAATCATCTTCTAATTTATAGGGGCACATATCATGGAATAAAATTGACACATTGGCTATTGGCAGAGATCGTATTGCTTAAAATATTAACAAGAGACATTGGCCAATAAAAGAAACTAGAGGGAAGGTTGGTCCATCTTGGCCTTTTAAAGAAGGTGATGTCCAATGGATTTTGAAGAAAGATGATATTTCTATGGGAAAGGATGTTGTATTGGGTGTGAAGGCACCTTCTTTATATGGGTTGACTCTACGACGTTGCTTCACTGTAGAAGAGAATTTTTCGAGGTTAAAATCACATGACCATATGAAACTTCTAAGGGTATGTGTGTTGAGTACATGATTCTTCTTCTATACTGTCGTTGGTAAAAATATGTTATGCACTCATAGTTTTATGGAAGTTAATGATGTGTGTGTCTATTTTTTAGTGTCATTATCCTTTGTTCGTGCATGTTTGTGTGAACCATGACTTCCCCTAGGACCTATGACATGCCATATCAAAATTATCGTCATTTGTATGTTGGATCACATCAAGGGAGATTCATATGGTTAACATTGTTGATGCAAAAGTGGTCAGACCAGGGTCCTCTTATAGTTACCCACAAAAGGTACCGAAGTAGTCTAGAGTGTTGGCATTTTCATCTTGTTTGGAGGGAAGAAGTATCACCCAAAGCACAACCAAGACGAGAAAGAGAGGGAAAGGTAAGGAGAATACTTAGAAAAATATTTGAAGTATCAAGATTCATGTTAGTCTTGTGTAAGATAGATTAAACCTGTAGCAGTTCTGAACATTTCCTAACTGAGAATAAAGAAACATAGTTGTGTCGCCATTCACAAGGAAACAATTAATCCTATCGGACATAAACGATAATACAGAGTAGCATTCAATACATTCAGAAGACTAAATACACAAGATATATTCAACATTTGGGTCTCCAATTGTATTAGCATATATCAGGTTCTTATCACATCTTGAGTCACATATGCAAGAAATCAGTAGATACTCCCCAATTAGTGTGAGACAAGGTTATCTCAACCCCTTTCTCTTTCCAACTCTACAATAATATATAACTCTATTACATTGACAGTTTGGTTCTTACCCAAATCTCAAGACTCAGCTAAGCTAACAACTTGAATGATAACAACAATGACTATAGAAACAACAACAAACCCAAAAACCCTTTTACAATCATATTGATCTCATATATATAATCTGATCTAGGTTTTTTGGTTGAGAACCCGAGATTTCTCTCTTCTTCTTGATCTTTTTGCGGCTTATTTCTTCAAAACTGATGTTGTAGTGTCCTTCTAGCCACTTTTTGTTTCTTACTTTAGTCTATTGTCCAGCTCCTAAGTAGCTTGTGCAACTTGTGTTCACCAAAATGAAGATGCAACATAAATTGTGCAACTTCTATTCATCAAAACGAAGGGCCTAACCGGCCCTGACCACAATCCTTGACTCATCCCGAGTCAAATCTTCGACTCTTCTGTGGTATCTGGGTTGGCCTATTGTTTACCTTTATATTATATCTCTAAGTTTCTTCCACTTCCATCTTGAGTGATTTCTTCTGTCACTTCTTCAAACAAAGGGCCCTATTCAGGTACTAGTTCTACGACTTTCTTCTTGACTTCTTGGAAGTTTCCAACCTTATCTTTCCACTTTCTGGCAAGAAATGAAGCTTCAACAACAAACTATTGGGTGGCATCTGTAGTGAATTCTTTTGTCTTGGATGCAACTAGAGAGTTATATTTTGTATCAGCTACGACATCCACTTGGTGTATCTGTAGATACGTTGTCTGGAATATGGGTTGAAATTCTCTTAGTTCTTTCTTAGCCATTGTTTGAGCTTCAAATAGTGCATTCAGATCATTGTCCTCCTATTGGATCTTGTCAATTTTTTCTTGTTGTTCCAGCGAATCGAGGGTGTTGGTTGCTTCTTCATTGAGCGATTGGATCTCCAAGCGTAGGTCCTCCAATTTTTGGTTGTGCCTCAAAATAATTCCCATCCAATCACTAACCTATTTGAAAATTGTTGTGCATTCTATAGTACTTTTAGGCAAGGTCACTCTTTCATTGTTTCCTTTCAAAACCATTTTTCCCATTTGGTCTTGTAGCTTCCTGGGTTGTATTTTAGCTTCTTGCTTACTTTCCCACAACTATTCTTTGAGATATTCCACTCGTTTTTCCATCTTAGACCGGGATACCTGAATTAATTCGATCGGTTCCGCAAACTCACTTGTTGCGCTGGATTTTGGAAGCTGATGCGTTGTATTTCTGATCATTGTCAAAGAATTTGTTAGTTTTTCCTTCACCTTCTCTACTTTATACTCTTCCTAAATCTTTAAATATTCCTCATGCATTCTTCATGTCTGTGCCAGAAGTCCTTCTTGATTCCAGAGGTCATCTTCTCTTTCTTCCTGTTGGATCCTCTGCTCCAATTGCTCAGTCAAGGCTCTGATTAATCCCACTACTCGCGTTGTCGAAAACTGAGCGAGGTTGTCAGACGAAGTAGTGGGATCTAGGGGTAATTGAAATTGTAGTGGAAATCCATTAGCCATCGAATATTCTAAGGATGTCTCCACTTCTTCTTCCCCTGGGGATGAACCTTACAGTCCATGTGTAATTCTAGTCTTCAGAGTCATTGGAATTATAGGGAGAACCTTTGTCTTTTCCAGGCAAAGTTTTAACAGTTCTGCGCATTGTTGTGGATTCTGGAGTACTGACTCCATTTGCGCTTTCAACGATGCGGTGCTTTGTTCCAATTGTGTTGATTGATCTTGTTGTGTTTCTGTCCTTAATGGTATAGACAACTTCTAGAGTCTCACTTCTGTTTGTGGGGATCTGAACACTAATTGTTGTAATGGGAAATTCTGATTCTGGGGTGACTAAGGGGATTTCTTGTTGTTGACTTTCTGCCGAAGGCAGAGTGATCAAAAAGGGTACCAACAAAGTGGTTGGATGGCTCAAGGTTTTGGTAGTTAATTTAATGGGTACTTCCACATTCTCGGAAGTGTCAGGGATATCCAACTACATTGGCTCGGGGGATGTGGTTCGGGAGGGAACAATGGTCTCTTGTGGTGGCGATGGGGCTTCTGGTGGTGATGGGGCTTTCTCAATAATGACAGTTGAGAATGCGTTGGCATCCAGCTCAGGATCATCTTTCATGTTAATCACAGTCTGGGCACCACGAGTGGCTGCTCTGGTATGAGGTACAACTACGGATATTGGTTGTGCGTTCAATATTTTTACAGGGGAAATACATGTTTTGGGTTTCTTAATTGAGATAGTCCCTATAAACACAACATATATGATCTCATTGACATCCTTCCTTGATAGCACGGCCTTTTCTGAGAGCTATGGAAAAATTGTAAATTTCCTCTTCTTCCGCTCTAAAGGTTTATATTCCTCTTTTGCTTCTAATTCTGTTCGCGTTTGAGCTTTCTGTTTCACCTATGCTGTGTAAGAACTTGGTCCCGCTTCTTCGACTTGCCCCCTTTTCTTTAAAATCTGTGTTGGCAAGAGGTAGTGCATACCTAACTTGCGAGGGTTGTGCTTGATGTCGTTCCATGACATGACATCTTTTTCAAATGCTTCCTCATCTAGGTAGAAAGGTAGCAACCTTGAGTGGAAGTCCTCGGGCCTCATGTGCCTTGACCAGACAAGGGTATTGTGGTAGTTTAGTCCAAATGTGATGTTCCAGGTGTTGAGATTCAACAACTCTTGTGCTATGCGCCACCACTGAGATGTGTCAATAAGATGATTGTACCACTTTAAAAAGGCTGCATTGTTGAACTCTAGGTTCTCATGATCCACCCTTTCATGCCACGGTTCAAACATTTTCGCCAGGAGACCTTTGTCCACTGGTGCCAACTGCCTTCCCATGGGTGGACTCCATTTCCATATTTCAAATGCTACTAACACATATCCATATGTGAATGTTCCTCCTTTCTCCTGAGATTCCTCATAAGCAATTAAGAGTTCCTCTAGTAGGTAGCTGCGCCAATTGAACACAACCCCATTTGCGCAGAAGTATGCTATTGAAAGAGAATCTAAGGTGCATTATCCCTTATAGTAGGAGTACATGAACTTACTTGCAATGACATAGCAGGATGTCCGGACCATTTCTGCAATAATCGGCTCAGTCTTCGTTGTGCGCCCTCCTCTCTGAGTGTGGAATTTATCATACAGGCTGAATTCACCCTTCCTCTTCCCGTGCTTGCTTGGGCCTTGAAATCCTTTGGACACATCCTCACCCTCAAGGGATAATCCGGTGAATTGGTGGATGTCATATGTGTGAATAAGATATCTTCTCTTGATCCATAGGATCCTATCATGCACTGCACTGATCAGAAATTTTGTGCACCGCACAACCTCACCAGTGGTCCTGAAGATCGGTAAATCCTTGAGGTGCATAATTGTGGAATTAAAAAGGTTGATGAATTCTATTTTTGGGAAAAATTACATGCCTCCCATTGCATTTGGAGCTAATTCCCAGAACAAACTAATATTCATCTGCGGGAACAATACTTGGTCCATCAGGTCAAGGTCCAGCAGTTTTATGTGCTTAGTATTCCCCTTGACATTTCCTATGACCTCGATCTTGGGATCATGTAGCTCATCTGGAATTGCTTATTTGGGAGCCAAACTCCAACTTCCTATTTCTCTCGGCATGTTGGCTCTGAAGCGCTAGTAAATTGTGTTTTTTGGGGTTAGGGTTGCGATTGGGGAGTGAAACACTTCTCAGAGTATGCTCGGGTGCAGATAATTCAAAACCAAAGGGTAGCTAACAACAAGTGAGTCTCACTCCTCGATTTTATGGGATCTTGGAAACTGGATAACTTGAAATCTCTATAGTCTCTCATAAAGACACTCGTACTTAGGCCAACAATGCAATCTCATGCTTTAGTGTCTGACGGGACTGGTAACAGGGTAATCTATCAGGTGATTTTGGCTTTAATGTACAGAATAACAGGGATGTGGTCGATATGAGGGGGATTTATGTTTCAATGGTTGAAAATTATGCCTGGGATATCGATGGAATCTACACATATCGTGCCTTTATGGCTTAATGAAAAGTTACGATGGGATATTGTAGCAACCATAAAGGGTATGACTGGATATGACACAGATGGTACTTGGACTTAGATACAGTTTGAATTTACTCATCCCCGACCACAATGATGGTCTCTGTCATGTTTAATGACCTCCTTTAATATGATGGTGACTCATTTGAAACTGTGCGGCTGAGTAAGGAGTTATGCATAGAAGCAACACTTAGACTAAAAAATAAACATATGTTGTGGCGCAACTATGCACACTCTGACGTTATTAACTGAATTAAAGAAATTATAGAAATTAAAATCTAACTATTGTACATGCTCCTTTGGACTGGAGCAACACTCATTTGGCTCAATAATGAGAAATGTTTGGTTTTAGGCAAGCTCCATTCACCCAACATGGTCGAAGGATACCATCCAGTTACTCTAGCTTCATTGCACCAAAGTGTTGGATTTCCACAATTATGAATGGACCCAACCAATGCATGCACAATTTTCCTGGATGCTTATGATATCGGTTGTCGTAGAGTAGTATCTTATCCCCTTGCACAAATATTTTGGCCTTAATGTGCCTGGCATGCCAAGATTTCTATCTAGCTTTCTCAACTACCGGATGAAAATTTGCTAGAAATCTTGCTTCCTCAAGTTCTTTCAAGTCTGCAATCCTCTGCACAACTGATTCATCATATTTCATGTGTGTAGCATCTGATATATTTAGAATAGGGGTGATAAACTCTGTAGGTACAATGACTTCTTTCCCATAAACCAATTGAAATGGAGTATACCTATGTAGCTTCTTCGTGGTAGTCCTGTAAGCTCACAAGACTCTTGGAACTCTATCATCCCAGTCTTCCATGTTTTCCCAACATACTTTGGTTAGTCCTCTTTCCATAATTTTATTGAATGCCTCCATTGTATCGTTAGCTTGTGGATGATAAGGACTTATCTTATGGTGTTGCATAAGGAATTTCGTTGTCAACTTTTTGATTGTACTGCCAATAAAGTGACTACCTTGATCACTAGTCAAACTTCTAGGGAATCCAAACTGAGTAATGGAATTTTCAAAGATGAATATAGAAGTTGTACTTTTCAAACAATCTTTAACTTCCTCTTCTTCAACCCATCTCGTGAGGTAATATTTTGCAGTAATGATGTATATGGCCTTTGAATGCTTAGTTGGCAGGTTGATTGGTCCAAGAAATTCAACAACCCACTTCTCAAAATCCTGAAGTGCTCTGACTGGCTGAAGAGGTAATGCATATCTGCGTGATGTCTTCCCTACTCTTTGGCAGGTGTCACAAGATCTAGCATACTCTTTAGCATCTTTAAATAATGTATCCCACCATAATCCAGCTTGAAGCACCTTTTGTGCAGTAGCTTTACCTCCAACATGTCCTCTCGCAAATCCACTGTGGAATTCCCATAGAATATCGTGCCTCTGGTAGTTCAAGATATATCTTATGAGGATGTTGTCGAGTCCCAATTTGTACAGCTATCCCACAATCAGTTGATAGTCGGTCGCTCGAACCACCATATGTCATTTTTGGGTTGCGGAGTAAGTTTCTGGGTAGGTCCTTGTACTGAGGAATATAGAAATGTATTCAAGATACTCTGGGATGGACTCAATTCAGAACAATTCCACATCTGGGAGCTGATCATCCACTGCTCCACCACTTTCCTCTGACTTCAACCTAGAAAGGTGATATGGACCCACATTGCATCTTCCTAGTTTGACAACTACTTCGAAAGAAAACTCTTGAAAGAGGAGTAGACACCTGCAAATCCTTCCTTCAAGTACTGGTTTATTAACTAGCTACTTCAACATAGAGTGGTCAGTAAAAAATTTGAAATGAGAGCCTAGCAAATAGTGTCTAAACCTTTTTAATGCATAAATCATAGCTAGAACTTCCCTTTCAGTGGTTGCATAGTTGTGTTCAGCTTGCAAAAGTTTTCTGCTAGAAAAATAGATAGGGTGGTCCATCTTTCCTTCCCCTGGTTGCGTTAATATGGCTCCCAGGGAAATGCTCGATGCATCCACATGTACATGGAATTCAATTTCCCAATTGGGAAATATCAAGATAGGTGCAGTACTTAGTTTTTCTTTGAGAAAGTCGAATGCTTTTTCACACTCTAGTGTCCACCGAAATATTTCGGACTTCTTCAATAATGTTTCTAGAGGTGCGGTGATAGTTTCATATATTCTGATAAACCTGTGGTAATATCCTGTATGTCCAAGTGTAGAGTGAAATAGTTTAGCAATTGTAGGTGGTGACATATTCAGAATGACCACAACTTTAGTTGGGTCTACCAAGACTCCTTCTTTGCATACAATATGGCCTAGAATATTTCCATGTGGTACACATAAAATGCACTTTCTTAGATTCATAGATATTTGTAATTCACGACATCTATCAAACATTAGCCGGAGTCGCACTACATTTTCTTTTAGCGGGATGTATATTGTTCAATCATCCATGTAGAACTCTACAAACTTGTGGATGAACTCTCGAAATGTTTCTATTACGATCCGAGAGAAGACTACATTGGCATTCTTTAAGCCAAAGGGAATTACATTGTATGCAAATGACCCCCATTCAGTTATGAATGTGGTATGCTTCTTGTCTTCTTTGCAATTCTGACTTGGTGATATCCTGAGAATTCGTCTGTAAATGAATAAGATTAATTTCCTGCAACCTGATCTAACACTTTGTCACTAAAAGGTGTTGGAAATGGATTGTGCACACATGAAAAATTCAGACTTCTATAGTCCACACAGACCCAAATGTCTTATGTATCCTTCTTTATCTAGATAACTATGGGGCTAACCCACTCGGCTTCTTCGATTGGAAAGATAAGTCTTGTTGCAATCATTTTTTCTACTTCCTTCTTGACCTTCTCTTTTATTTTAGGATTAAGGCGGTATGGTCTATGTTTCACAGGTTTTGAGTCGAGTTTCAACTCGATTTTCATTTCTCCCCTGGCTCCTTTTATACCATTCAGTTCTGAGAATGTTTTTGGAAACAAGTCTGCATACTCCCGCAACAGGTTGTGTACTTCATTCATAGTTTGTTCATCCCATTAATATCCTATAGAAGCTATCTTAGGATGCTTTGTACTCCCTACATTAACTTTTCACAAATTTAGTGGATGGCTATAAGAGCTACATGTGTGACTAGGTATAGTATCCTGAATCTCTCTACTACCTTTTATTTCCTTGATAGTTAAGTTTCTAAGTTCTTCTAAGTCATCAGGTTTTTCCAGGTCTTTCTCAACTTTACAGCAAGGTACAATTATCTTATCATATTCAAGACTCGGACTAGGATGAAGCAATTGAACTCGGTCAACACATAATAATGGACTTGATATATTTTTGCAAATGTCAATAAAAGTAATTTCTTTGAGTCTTTGAATAACTGTGTTGAGCTCAGGGTACTTACCTGTAAAGGAGAATTCCCTGCAAGACTGGTCTTGTAAGGTCTGCCAACAATTTGTTTTTCTTCTAGTCTCTTCATGTATGTACCAGGATTTTGGGATTGGACCCAGTGAATGGAGAAATACCTGAACCTATAGGTGAGAGGGTACTTCCGCAACTTGCCACGGTTTCAAGCAATGCTCAATATGCATAAATATGCACTTTAGGGTCATACCATCCATCGAACAGTTGTGTATATTGAAAATATATATTCATGTCTTCTTTCAAATGATCCCTACTTTGGAATCGACATCGGATGGCTTTCTTCACATCTTCCCACTCCATAATCAAGGCTTTATGAGTGGCCCACCATCTAACAGGGTTATGTTGCAAGGCTAAGTCAAGAACATAGATCCTTTGATCCGTCACTATTTTCTCTTTCATGCTGGCAAGAAAAATGTGTACCTTTGACGTACCATCATATGTTGGGTGTTCTCTGATCTTGGTTCCAATCTATCTTATTTCTATGATAGTTTCACATCATCTTGAGAACTATTCATATGATCCCTACCGCCAACTATCAAATGCTAATTTTGAATCCTCGTCAACATATTGTATGCTTCTCCAACTTATCGATCCATATGCAGTGGGATTTATGTAATTTGGTCTCGTTCCTGCTGTTATGGTGTATTATTGTTCAAGAGAATCTGATTCCATATTGTTACCCACTGGTTCAGTGTATCTAGGCCCTAAATATGGATTCAAGGGATGAACTACTTTTATCTCATCCGCCTCAAATGTCATCGTGCCCCTCTTTAGATCAATGATAACATAGTTGTTGTACTCCCAATAAATTTTGAGTAGAGCAAGGTAGGGATCCTTATCTCCCATGATTTCAATTACCTCAAAATCGGTTGTGGTTTTAACTCCCGCAACATCTATTTCCACATTTTCTAGTCTTCCTAGTGGGAAAATGCAGTATTGGTTTTCCATTCTCAACTAGATGGGGGAATATACTAACTAAGGTTTTCCCAAATATTCCCAGGTATTTTTGGGTAGGATGTTGACATCGAATCTCAAATCTCACATGACATCTTTAGTCTCAAAATCATCTAGCTCGGATTCTAACCTAAATTATTTTCTTGTGCACACCTTTCTTCTTTGTATTATCTGGGTATTCTTCTCAGGGAGGTTGGTCCTTACTATGGCTTCTGGGGTTCCCTCATTTCCCAGTATTAGGTACAGGGTGTTGCACAACTTTTCCGTAAGTTGATCATCCTCTAGAATATCAAAGAACAATTGAAACCAAATATTGATTACGTTTTGAGACTGTTCATGGTGTCTCTTTGGAATTATAGATTTTCTAGGTGTCGGTGGTGAGGTAGGGGCTTGCGCAATATTAGGTTGAGAGGTGAATTTAGGGGAATTCTCCATTATCTCTGGAATGGGGTTACTCTTCAATATTTCTATTTCATTTTTGAAGAACAACTTTTGTTTCAAAGGATCATACCTATCATCCTTGGGAGTTGCTTTCTTAATCTTGGGCTAACTATCTACATCTTCCCCATTTTTTTCTCCTCCACGAGTAATGATGTTGATCTTAGGTAGTTATCCCTTGATTCCCCTTTTCATTTATAATCTTATGAGGTTATCTCCTCGTTGATGAACCCGATCTTCCCATTTCATGATCAGTTCTTTCTTGTCTTCAGTTGCATGCACATTATTTTTGTAGTGAGAGCACCATGGTCATCTTGCATGAGGGTAGTCTCTAGCCAAGTGACCTTGTTCATTATAGTTGTAACATTGGCTTGACCCTCTTCCTCCATTTCTTCCTTCTATGAATCCACCGCCAGCCCCACCTCCCTTGCCTCTTCCAGGTCCTTGGGGGGTTTTGTTTATTCTGAATGTTGTCCGACCTAATCTGTCAGCAAGCACGTCCAACGCTCTACATTGATTTGTAGCATGTGTCGTAGATGTGCAGAACTCATAATATATTTTATTGGGTGCAGTCGTGTACTTCTGCATAATAGGACATTGTCTCAATGCATGCCCATGTGTCCAAAACATATCACAATACTTAGTTGGTTGAGATGTTTGAGTTCTTCGAAAGGTCTGGTATAGCCCTGGTACGTGGAATGGTGGAGTCGCAGATACTTTCACAACTCCTCTCATTGGTCCTGGAGAGGGTCCAATCAGATTGTGAGGATGTCACATTCCCCTCATGCACATACATTCAATTTCCATATGCCCCTCTATGTAGCATCATGTGCACCAAACCTGAGGTCGTCCTGGTCTTGGTATGGTTAATTATTGAATCTTCTCCGTTAGCGTGGATATTTTTCCCTGGAGTTGTGACAAATTTGCATCCACTGGAGGCATGGTCACCCTCAGACTCCCTAGATAACCTGCCATGTATTTGATCTTCATCGATTATTCCAAGGCGTCTATTAAGGTGGCTATTTGTTGTTGTGTTAGAGGAATTATCGTCAGAGGTATTAATCCTTGGATGTACCATTCCCTCTGATGATCTTTGTGAATTGGATGTGCTAACCTCCCAATAACATCTTTAAATTTTTTATTGTACTCCCAGACAGATTCTTCTTCCCTTTGTTGAATCTCCCACAACTTAGAGAGAGCTTGTTGCTCTAACTGAGATAGTTTGAATTCGGCGATGAACTTCAAGCAAACTTGGGCAAGGGTGAACGCTTGTCCTTCCACTCCTGGTTCAATATCCTTCATGTACCATTTGAGGGCACAACCCGTCAAGGTAGTCTGCAATTATACTAATTGTTTTTCATCAAGATTCCCTCTGGATATCCAAATGGCTTCACATGAGAACCAATGTTGTTCTACATCCTCATCCCTTTTACCCTAGAACTATGGGTATCGAGCGATCAATCCTCCCATATTTCCAGCCATTCTAGGTCTTATTGTTCTTATTAGAATGAAACCTAATGGTCATGGTTGCGATATGCATGGGGATCCCAATATCATCCTAGTGTTTACAGTTACAGACTGTGACTGACTAACTAGATGCGATGGAATAAAACTGGCTTAAGTATGTGGTGTAGAATTTACCATGGGTATAGAGGACACCTGGGGAACGGGTCATTCGGGGATGGTTCCACTAAATTATGGGAGAGTTTCTTTGATGTGGGGGGTCTCATTTTCTTCTTCTGGAGCAGCCTTCTCGGCCCGATTCCTAATGTTTCCTGTTATCAGGGCTGAATCTTCTTGGTCTCTTCCAAGATCCAGACCTGCTTCATCTGCCATTGCTTCTCCACACTCCTCTTCTCATCCACTCATCTGGGGACTCCTTCCTCTTTGTTCTTCTCTCTGTTGTAATCTTATACTGTCCATTTTTTCTTGTCTTCTCACCTTCCTCAACTCTTCTTTCTTTCCTTCATTTGTTCCTCTTGATCCGATTTCTTTTCGTAACACCTCAGACTGCTTTGTTTCTTTCTTTACCTTTCCACACCACCACTTCTCAACTATGGAGACTCTCCTCAAGGTTCGCTCATTTCTTTCATTTGTTTCTTGATCTTCCCCCATATGTCAAAGAACCATTTCCCCTTCTCAGGTCATGATCCTACCCCAAAATCACCCTACCCCAAGCGTAGGTGTTTAGGCTGCCATCTCAGTCGAGGGAATAATTATCATCCCCTCCTTCATCAAGAATTCTTTGATCCATAAAGGAATTTCCCTCAACAGTCTTCCATGTGCACCTTTCTTGAAAATTTCTTATGCCCATCAAAAATATTGGTGATTCTCAGCTGTGAATTCAATGATATATCCTTCTAGAGTCATGTTAACCCAAAAATTGAATGCTCAGGTAATCTGGTGATCCAACCGATGAAGTGTTTCGATCTTCTTTGTATCCCAAGTACATGTCTTCTTGATGCATTCTTTGAATTCTATATCTTCTTGTAGCCGATCTATCCAATGGAATAGTTCTTCTGGGAATTTTACCTAGAATATCTCATACCGGTCACTCGATATTTCTATGTAAAAGATGGAATCTCTTGTAGCCTTCTCACTTTTACCTCGTAACTCTGGTTCCTTCCATATAAATACATCACAATTTCGTTCCCACCATTGGTGAATATCACATATATAGATCCATGGAAGCATCATCCTTACATGTTCCCTTTTAAAGCACAGGTCCCGGCAACAAAACCATTTTGTTGGTGCAAAAGTGATCAGACTAGGGTCCTCTTACAGTTACCAAAAAAAGGTATCGAAGTAGTCTAGAGCATTGGAATTTTCATATTTCTAGGAGGGAAGAAGTCTCACCCGAAGCGCAACCGAGATGAGAAAGAAAGGGAAAGGTAAGGAGAATACTTAGAAAAATATACGAAGTATCAAGATTCATGTTAGTCTTGCACAAGATAGATTAAACCTGTAGTAGTACTGAACATTTCCTAACTGAGAATAAAGAAACAGAGTTCTGTCGTCATTCACAAGGAAGCAATTAAGCATATCAGACATAAAATATAATACAGAGTAGCATTCAATACATTCAGAAGACTAAATACACAAGATATATTCAAAATTTGGGTCTCCAATTGTATTAGCATATATCAGGTTCTTCTCATAGCTTGAGTCACATATACAAGAAATCAATAGATACTCCCAAACTAGTGTGAGACAAGGTTATCTCAGTCCCTTACTCTTTCCAACTCTACAATAATACATAACTCTATTACATTAGCAGTCTGGTTCTTACCCACATCTCAAGACTCAACTAAGCTAGCAACATGAACGATAACAACAATGACTCTAGAAAAAACAACAAACCCACCAACCCTTTTACAATCATATTGATCTCATATATATAATCCAATCTAGGTTTTCTGGTTGAGAACCCGAGAGTTCTCTCTTCTTATTGATCTTGTTGTAACTTTTTTCTTCAAAACTGATGTTGCGTTGTCCTTCCAACCGCCTTTTGTTTCTTCCTTTATTCTGTTGTCCAACTCCTGAGCAACTTGTGCAACTTCCGTTCACCAAAATGAAGCTGCAACATATCTTGTGTAACTTCTATTCATCAAAACGAAGGGCCCAACAAACATTCCATGGTGGCATTGAGAGATAGCTGAGATTGTTTGTATGTTTGAGAAGGAATTGCCCACGATTTTTATGGACTTGAAATTCCATCTTCTAATTCACCTATCTGATGAGGTTGAATTATCTGGGGTGCTCTCATGTCATTGGATTTTCTTCTTAGAGAGGTACATGAAAAAATTGAAAGGGTCTGTTCGACAAATGGAAAAACCAGAGGGCTCTATGTAAGATGGGTACATAGTATACAAGTCGTTCTATTATGCAGTGAGTACCTCAAGAAAATGGACGACACAATAGGGGCGGTCATTTGGGACAAACATCAAGATGAGGAAAGAAAGGGAAGGGGAGCTACTCCAAACTAATGGAAAAAGGAACTTGATAAAGAATAAGTCAATTATATTTTGTCAATATAGTACAGAGAAATTATTTTCATTGAAGTTGATAATATATATTTCATCCCATGCTATTCATTTTGAATTCTTGTATACATCAACAAATTTAGAAATTGATGTCATCAATAAATTCGTTCTTTAAGTTGATAATATATAATTGATCTCATGTTATTCATTTTTAATTTTTGTATACATCAACAAATTTAGAAATCGATGTCATCAATAAATTTGTTCTTCACAACGCGGAGGAAACATGACCATGTGTTGGGTTGTATGAAGATAAAATAAGGAAATTAGAGAGTGAAAAGAAAGCATTCAGATGATTGAATGGTAGAAGCATGTCTTATCCTCATCATTTATAGAAAATATGCCAAAAATATGTCCCAATAGTTGGGTGGTTGGCTAGATACAAGAGAAATATGCGGTGTTTAGTCGTAACCCACATGGAGAAGATATGGATGCACTAAACATAGGGATCAAGTGCAACAACTCTGTAATAACCTCTCTTAGTACTACATTTTATTTATAATATTGCACATTTGAATTGTAACATGCATCATGTTTTTATTAATGCTTCGGTTATTAGGAATTTGGCATTGTCCTTTATTCGCATTTTTGCAGGTGCATTTGTTCCCATCTATGTGGGAATATGTAAATAATTTTCACACTGAGTATGCTAATTGTGGGGTGGAGGTTGATTTTGACCAATCTAGTCATGCTAGCCACCATGATCAAAACCTAATATAGGGGAAGTTAGGTTACATTGGAAATATACAATAGATCATGCAAGTGGACTTCTCATCATTTCAATGTGTTATTTTTTGTTGCAAGTGGACTTCTCATCATTTCAATGTGTTATTTTTTGTTGCAAGTGGACTTCTCATCATTTCAATGTGTTATTTGTTACTGCAAGTGGTGGGATAATTTCAACCATAGAAATGTGAAGGAACATCATGATAGTGGGATAATATGTATTAACTCCAAAAAGAACTGGGTTGAAAGTAAGGAGCCTTATGTTTACCCAAAACATTGCAATCAAGTGTTGTTTAACCCAGATTTGTTGGATGGGGATTGGCAGTTTGTACTGAGACATGATCCAAGGTCTAAACATATTTTTTAGAACAACAATGTTACAATGCCAAGCAAGAAAGATAATCAAGGTGATGACAACAAAGATTGATTTGTAAATGATTTGTTTGGACATTTATATTATGGATGTGTCATTTTATTATGGGTATCTATAATGGCCATTTATGTTTTTTTTCTTCATTTTATAATTATCTTGGATATGAAAAGTTAATAACCATTTACAACCACCATATTAAAAACACATTAAATAGTACAAACATAAGATGTGGTTTTGATATATTTTTATTGTCATATTTATTGTTTATTATAACAAATTTTTGGTGTATTGTATTAACATATGTTTATGTTAACATTTGAATTATTAAGCATTAATTAAGATATCACAAAGTTGGTGATGTACAATAGTAAATGTTTATTTTAAATTATATTTTATTTAACAAAAAATTGAAGATATTAAAAAATATTCATACCTCAAAAACAATTGTTTGAAAAAATCAAAATTCAAATAAATATATACTTACTTTGATGGAACTTCTAAGGACAATTCCAACAAAATAATTGTGTGCAACATCTATGAGTTTCAGAATCACACTTGTGGTGTTGGCATTACCAACTTTGATGACATTCCCAACCTTAACTAGTGCAACTAACATGGCCTTCACCTATTCCACTCCATCCTTTAGTTTTATAATCATATAAACTTATATTAATCATTATTTTTGCATTCTCCTTGAAATAAGTGTCAATATAGGAAGGACATGGAAATTCTAACAGAGTCTTTTTCTAGAGCCTAGTTAGAATTAAGGAAAATTTTAATGATCCATACTTATCTAAAAGCAGAAACCTTTGTCAATTTTACTAATTCTTAAAATATTAATTATAAAATGTTGGGTGATATTATTTTTTTAACAGAAGATTCATAAAGTTTGTATTAGAGTAAAAATTTATGAAACCATTTCATCAAAAGTGTATAGATCAAATTGTATTACTATTATCTATATTTAGTATTTTAAATTTAATTGAATAAATTTCATATATTATAATAGTTGGATAATATAAATGAATAAAATCTTTGGAAACATGAAATATTAATAAAATATAATAATTTTGATTTTAGTAAACAATTGTATTATAACTTTGTCATGTACTCTTTAAATAACAAAAATTAAAAAAATAATAATAAAAAATAGCATTATTATTATTGTTGTTGTTGGAAATATTGTTATCATTAATGTCAAAGATAGGGGGAGCCTACAGATGTCCAAGATAAATATTACAAGCCTATAGATGTCCAAGATAAATATTGCAAGATGGATATTGTTGTTTGGATTTTTTATGATCAGTTTGGATACCCTATCTTTGAAGGCATTTTTACCCTAAATATCTAGCTCAAATGGGAGCACAAGTTATATGGCTGGAAAGATTATTCTAAGACCTTTCCAAAAGTATATGACAATCCTTCTAACTCCCTAGGGTGCACTAAGGAGGGCTAAAGGTTTGTGGTGTTTCCGTGTGCATGTTGTCGTTAGTGGGTGTTGTCATCAATGGATGTTTTTGTCAGTGGATTTTGGTAATGATACTATGAGGTTTGCTAGGGTTTGAAGGATTAGCTATGGAATGAAGCATCAAGTGAAGTTAGAATTAATTTGTGTATGAAGATCTTGGCTTGGTGTCTACACATATCTTATTGATTTGGTGCTCAGTTGAGGAGATTGGTGTCTCCAGTAGGTTGGTGCCTACATCTTGTTGAGTCAGTACTTAGTTGAGGAGATTGGTGTCTTAAGTAGGTTGGTGCCTACATCTTGTTGATTTGGTGCTAAGTTAAGGATATTGGTGTCTCTGGTAAGTTAGTGCATAAACTATTTGTAACAGTAGGTTGGTGCCTACAGACATTTATAAATATAATTTTTTGGTTTTCTCTTGATTGGGTTTCCATGTTAAACTATATGCATTATGATTTGAGTTTATATGTGATTATTGTTTCTCGGCTAATGAATGATTGATGAATGGTTAAATAAAGTAAAAACTATCTTATGTTGATTCACCCCCCCCCCCCCCCACTCAGTATAAGAATAAGTTCAACAATTGGTTTCAAAGCAGGTTCCTTCAAAAACAATTTAACCATTGGAAGGAAGATCTTGAGCACATATGGATTTCAAACAAGGTCTCCCTATAAACATAGCTCATTTGTTTGATGGAAAAAACTATGCATTTGGAGTATAAGAATGAAGATATATTTTCAAGAAATTGGGTTTGGTATTTGGGAATCAATCACAATAGGTTATATAGATGAAGTTGGGAAGGAGTCACGTGAAAATAATGCAAAAAAATAGATATCATCTTGAGCAGCCTATCAAATTTTGAGACTTTCAAGGTAATGAAGTGTACATTAGCTAAACAAATTTGGGACAAGCTACAAAACATTAATGAAGAGAGACCCAATGAAGAGAGATCTAGTGATTGTTCCAGCTGTGAGTCAGGAACAGAAGAAGCACAATTTGTGAGAAAGCTAAAAGGAGGTCCTGGAAAATACAAGGGTAATCCACCCATCAAATGCTTTAATTGTGGTAGAATAGGAAAATTTTCAACTAAGTGTATATATGTGGAAAGGGAAGATATTAATGATGAAGAAGAATCTATATCCGTAACCATGGAAACGAAGCTTGTTGATCATAAATAAAAGTGAGATTCAGAAGAAGAAGATCTTGAAGCATAAATCATTAGTTCCCTAGAAGAAATATATAGGATTAGAAAAAGGAATATAAAGTTGAAGGGGAAATTGCATAAGAATAAAAATAAGGATCATGATCTTGAAGAAATAGAGAAGATAATTATCATCTTGAAGATTATGTTAGAATAAGCAAAAGGAATAGAATAAGTAGTGAAAAGTCATCTCAAAGAAAAGGAAGAAACCTATGAGAAGTTAGATTCTGAAGTTGTCTCATTAAAGGAGAAATTGAAGAAGTCAAATAATTTGTTGAAGTTTGAAAAGAGAACTAAAACTTTAAATGAGATTCTCGGTTGCCAAAGGTCACCATTCATAAAGAATGGTCTTGGCTATGCTGAGAATCATAATACTCCTAAAGAAAATCCTAAAAGATATGTTAATATTCTCAAAGGCTCCATCAATAATGAAAGAAGCAGTAAGAAAGGAAATGATGACTAGTAGATTCATGATTCTTCTCACAAGAACAACAAGAATGAGTCTATAAAAGTTGTTCCACCAAGAAGGCATTTCACCAACCGGTACCAAAATCTCTTTCTTGTATATTATTTTTCTTGAAATAATTTTGTCCATAAGGAAATAAATTGTAGAGCGTATGCAATAAGTGATCATGTGAGAGATAGAAATAGAGGTTCTTATAAGACCTCAAAGGATGATTATGTGAGAAAAAAAACCATAAGCTCTCATGGGTTTGCTAACATAAAATACAATTCATTTTCTCCTCTACTTGATTACAATATTTAATACTATAAGTGAAATAACTATGGGAAAATAGCACGTTACTGTAGAAGCAGTATAGTCATACATCCTAAACAAAACAAGGAAGAAGATGCTCTTACCACACATAAAGAAGGATACTCAAAGGTTTGGAAAAGGAAGCAAAAACAAGAAACAAGAAAAGATAAAATTGTTTGTTATGAGAAGGGACGTGATAAGCTACATGAATATGGCAAGGAGATTCTTTGCTTTGATTCTCATTTGAGACATGTACACTCCATTTCTAGAAAATGTAAGGCTGGTACATTTCCTTGAGAAAATAGAAATTCAAGTTTACATTACTCTTTTGGCAAAGAGAAGTCATTTGATTGGTCCTTGTCATAAATGAATGAGGAAAAAACATATTCAAATAAAGTCAATACTAAAGCTTCATCCCATTCATAAGATCAATTTAATGACTTTGGAGTGGAAGGTTTGATAAATAAACACAATCAAATAGAAGGATCAGTGTTGGATACTTGTAGGAGAGACATCTTGGATAATGATCAATTAGAGATATACTTTTAAATTTCACATTGGAGTGCTTTAAGGGAAGCAAAAACTCAGGGTGAGCATCCCTTTTCCATTGATGTCAAAGGGGGAGAAGTTGCATACAAAGGAAGAATTGCATACACAAGGAGAGTTTCATATAGGGGGAGTATTATAGAATTGACTAAGGGTTGCCATCAATGACAAGGGGGGATATTGTTGGAAATATTGTTTTCATTAATGTCAAAGAGAGGGGGAGCCTATAGATGTTCAAGATAAATATTACAATCCTACATATGTCCAAGATAAAGATTGCAATATGGAGATTGTTGAAAGTATTACTTTTGAATTTTTTATGATCAATTTGGATACCATATCTTTGAAAGAATTTTTACCCTACATACCTAGCTCAAATGGGAGAAAAATTTATATGGTTCAAAAGCTTATTCTGAGAAATTCCTTATAACTCTATAGGGTGCACTGTGAAGGACTGAAGGTTTTTGATGATGTCGTGTGCACTGTTTTGAAGTTGTGATGTTGTCATCGGTGGATGTTATCGTTAGCGGATGTTTCCATTAGTGGATGTTTCCATCAATGGATGTCACGATCATCGATTACATTATGGTAATGATGTTATGAGGCATGATGGGGTTTGAAGGATTGTCTGTGGAATGAAGCATGTAGGTGAATTCAGAAGTACTTTGTGTATGAAGATATTGGATTGGTGTCTACACATATCTTATTGAGTTGGTGCTCAATTGAGGACACTGGTGTCTCCAATATGTTGGTTCCTAGATCCTTTTGAGTTGGTTCTCAGTTGAGGAGATTGGTGTCTCTAGTAGGTTGGTGCCTACATCTTGCTGATTTGGTGCTCGGTAAAGGAGAATGGTGTCTCCAGTAAGTTGGTGCCTACAATATTTTTAATAGTAGGTTGGTGCCTACATACATTTATAAATATAAGTTTATGGTTTTCTCTCGATTGGGTTTCCATGTTAAACTCTATGCATTAATATTTGAGTTTATATGTGATTATTGTTTCTCAGCTAATGAATGATTGATGAATGGTTAAAAAAAGTAAAATTTATCTTATATTGATTCACACCCCCCCCCCCTCAATATAAGGCATAAGTTCAACAATTATTATTATTATAATATATGAAAAAGACATAAAGATTCAAATCACAATAATTTATATCATCATATTTAAGTATGTTTGTTTCTAAACACATTTAATCATCATAGTGTATCTGTTGGACAACAAACAATTCACCTTGAAGATTAGTTGAACATTAATATATGGAACTAATGGTTATAATGTTTTGCAATCACAATCCAAATTAAATGATTTCATAAAAGTAAAGTTATAAATTATATGACAATTGTAAATTTAAATGAGTGATACATCTCAAATTTAACTTAAAAACAAAGAAACCATTAACAATGTTTGTCATTATCATACTCATAATACATTTTATAAATAAAATAAAATAAAAACACAACATTATATGAAAAACATAATATACATGAGTGATATACATATGAATATGCATGTCAAACATACATCTCAACAAAATCTGCAATAAGCATGTCATATATAGATCTCAAGTCAAATATAAAACAATCGATATACATGTCAATCAGTACCACTACTAGCTAGGTCCACCACTAGAGCCATATGCATCAGTGTCTCTGCTACCAAAGGTAGATCCTCTAGCAAGACCAACTATGTCGAAAATAAATGTCGACAAAAGTGCACTATCATATGTCTCTCTATAAAGATCAACAAGATGTGCAACACTACCGGATGTGAACATAGTGTCCAAAGAATCAAAATATTGTGACACATGTGGAGGAAAAAGAGGGGGAGGGGGTTTGGTGGATGATGACACGTGTGGAGGAGAAGGACAAGGATCGGTGGATGGTGACACAAGTGGAGGAGGAGGATTAGTGGAGTATGGTGACACATGTGGAGGAAACGCAAAAGGAGGAGGATCCGATGTGGATGTAGGTTTAGTAACATGTGGAGGGGAAGCAAAAAGAGGTTGAGAAGGAGGAGGAGGATCGAACGTGGATGTAGGTTCAGACACATATGGAGTGGAAGCATGAGGAGGAGGAGGAGTAAGAGGAGGAGGAGGAGGAATAGACGTGGATGTAGGTTCAGACATGTGTGGAGGGGAAGCAAGAGGATTGGTATATGTTGCAACCGACTCATGTGGAGGAGAATCAAGAGGAGGAGGAGGAGGAGGACCATGTGGTTGAGTAAAGGATGTGGATGGCTCTGCTAATGAGCTAGATGGAGTGGTATTGTGAGTAGCACCCCTCAATGTCTCAATGAGTTTTATGGCACAAGAAATATGATACATAAACAACATAATGTCACAAGGAAAACTCCTTCATATTGTAGAGAGGTGTTTTACTCATAATATGTCTCTAACGGATGGGGCTACCGCTTTTTGACCAGTCATGACACCGCAAAGTTAATATGCCACCTCTATCTAGACTCTCTGATATAGGATACATAACATGTGTGATATCTGTATTGGAGGTTGGTCCTCTGCCTTATCCATCACTTCATCCTCATGTTGGGCAGGCTCATCCCCAACATATGTGCCAATATATGGAAAACAATAGATAATAATAATCAGATAATTTAAAAAGAAATGTTACAATAAATTGCATGTGCATTAAATAAGACATAAAAATATGCAACTAGATTTATCAAAACATAAAAATATTATTACCTCTCCCATCTGTTGGCTCGACTTCTATAAATCGGATGTTTGGACATCCTCTCCGATACATCCCCACATTTGGGTACTCTATGATATTGAGGAAAGTATTTTCCTCACTAGTCATTAAATCATATACATCCCTACCGACTGAAGAGATGGAAAATTTGAACTGACCCTTCTTGGGCATCAACTACCCCCACATGTGCATACACACATCAAGCATAGTCCTAGCAGGAAAGCGGGGTACTATTGGATAAGTGGCACGAACCCTCTCAAAATATAGTGTAAATAAATTTGATGCGAATGGGAAGAATCTCATCCCATGTAAAACAAAGCGATGATGATGTAATGCGCAATAAAACCATCTCAAAAGAATTCTTGACCACCTAATCAATTGGAGCATATGCAATAAACTATCTACATAATTATAAAACATAAAGAAATTAATTCTCTTCCCATAAAATATATGATGTGACAGTGTCGAGAGAATAAGACATGAGAACCTAACATCATCTCTACCAAATGAACTTATCTACAGTTGACCACCATGAACCCGGAACTCCTAAGAGGAATGAAACTTTGGATGGACATATCTTTGCACATATGTTAGTTGGGTCTCTCTTGCAACACCATGCGGTAGCACAGGGAAATGGGGAAAATCCTCCCCCCTCCTAGCGACAACCCAATGATGAAATAGATAACCTCCTCCATGGTATGATACCACATATTAGGACCAACCCTGAACCCCTATTTCTCATGATCCCAGTAATGGGTCAATTGTTGTAACAACAAAGAGTTCCCCCTGAGGAATGTTCCCTCCTGATAAAATTTCAGGAGGCCAACATCCATCGAAAGATCATGTGTCGGATGTGAAATAGGGCAAGGGAACATCTCCCTCTTCCTCTCCTTGGGCTCCCACTGACGCACAATTGTGTGTGTCTCGACCTATTGTTGCTACTACTTCTCTTCGTCTCGTCATCGTCATCTCTGATTCATTTAAAAATATCGTTAGGAACATATATATAGATAAAATGAACTGAAATTATAAAACAAACACATATACAAATGATGTGTATTTAAAAAATTATAAAATTAATTTTTTTTACAAAAAAAAATCTAAAATAGTAACCAGTGTGCCTCAAACAGAACATACGTCGTACTGATGGTGCCCGATATCAGACAACACATTGGTGTTATGTTTCTTTTCGCACCACCACGTATGTTAGTGGTGCATCCCATAAGATGCAGCGCACCAATAAATTTTGAAATAATCGACCCAGTTCCATGCTCTTTACAACACCACTGCATTGTTTATACCTAGATGCACCACTAGGTTAAATTGTTTCATCGCAAATTAAGAGGTGTGATGTGTTAATATGAATGCACTCATGCAACCATGTTATTATAGCACTGACATTACGTTTCTTGGTACGTTGTCTTGTATAGAGAACCGACAATGGGGCATCCAATGAAACACCCTAACACATGAAATGGTATAATATTTTCTCTGTGCAATTCTTTTATTCGAACTGGTTCATTTCGTTAATAAAGATGCATCGTGACACTAAAATTTATGGTGCACAAAATCCTTGTTTCCCTTTGTTAAGTTAAAATAACCAATGCACCAATTTTACCAGAGCATCGTCATGATGTCTAGCAATGCATTGTATTACTAACACACCACAAACGTGGCCTTACAAAAGACAAACCATGATGCTTATTTTTCAAAACCTGTCACGGTGTGTACTTTTAGAGTTTACACACCAGTGCTCCACGCTTATTGTCAAACCACCATGGATTGTAGCAGTCTGTCTAATAAGTCGCACCGCTCTTTACAACGTCAGTGCATTTGTTGGACTGAAGGGCATGGCTAGGTTAAATTTCTTTATCGCAACTGAAGTGGTGCAATGTGTTACTATTAATGCATCGGTGCTATCGTGATAGTGGAGCACTAGTGTTTTGTTCAATGGTGAGTTGTAAAGGATAGAGCATCAGGAACAAGGCGTCCAATGAGACACCTCGCTATGCAAACTTAGGCAATATATGTCTTGGTGTGATTTTGTAAACAACATCGGTGCATTTGGTTAAAATCGTTGCACGACTATGTTAAATTTTATAAATCGTTAATTTATTGTTGTAGTTAATTAAGGGAAATGTATCGATGTTGGTCGAAGCCAATTATGTGTCGGTTGCAGGGCATTCCAAAGGATGCACCGCTTTGTTTTTAAAATTTATCATGGTGCTCTTGCTTGAGTGGCACTAATGTGTACATGTATATGATATTCACCAAGGGAGGTTCTTACTATGAATTTAACATAGGACACACCATGTTGGGGTAAGCCGAAGCATTCAAGCAAACCACGCGAATTGGAAAAAAAATGAAAAAAATGAAAAAAATGTCAAATTTCAAGCTAAATTAAAATTTTAATTGGATGAAAATGCAAATAGCAAGGTAATAAAAAATTTACCTGCCTTCTTATGTCCTGAAGAGGCATGGTTTCACCATTGAGAGAAAATGAAAATTCGTGGAAATTTCCAAAATTTGGAAATGCATGGAATCTACCAATGGAGCTATTCAAGTCACTATAGATCACTAGAAACAAGAAATCTTTGGAAGGAGGGTGAGCATTGGTGCTTTCTTGAGAGTTTGGAAGCACGATATGCACTATAACAATGAAAATTGGTTTGGTAATATTTTTTTATTTACCCTACCACAGTGCGCCTGGCAACAAAGAGGCACACCAGTGTGATTTATTTGGTTCATGTAATTTTTTATTATAAAGTATGACGATGATTTTGAACATTGAATCATTGGTTATTTATTGTTTATGTACGCACATGTGTGTATATACCTTAAAGGCACACTGATACAAAAACCTTCATCTGCCCACCTCTGCTACCAACCTCTACTATAAATAAAAAAATGGATATATTTTTTGGGGAGATTCCATAAAAACCTCTACAAGAAGGTTTTGTCCTTGTAGTGTAATATGGTTAAGTACTTATCGAATTTATGTTACATGTTGATGGCTTATACAAGCATTATAGTTTATGTGATTCTTATTATTAGGATGTTCTTTAAGTCATGATTATTAAGATGGTGCCACATATGTATTAGTATTATTGGAAAAGCTAATCTATTACAGTATTAAACATTAATAAATATGTGGGGAATCAAATCTAAGAGAAAGGGGCTCATGTTCCATATGCATGAACACTTTTTCATAGTCCATAAGAAGCCTTGGGAAAGGGAAATGAATTGAAAAATTCCTACTAAAGTTAACTAGGGTAAAAATCCCCAAGGGGAATGAGTTGTAGTTTACTTTTTCCCACTTCTTGACACTTGTAATTTCACTCATAAGCCTAATTTTTCTCCACATGAGATCTGGTAGGGGGGATGGAAGGTCAAAATACAATCTTGAGATATATTAGAAAAGAGATGTATGCCTTGAGAAGAAGGTCATCGTAAGAGGAAATGTTTAGAAATTTTACCCAAGTAAGAAATATATGTTGTGATATTAGGGATCATACTAATTTCTACTCTAATATATTCTAAGCGGATTTATGAGGCTATAAGTGTACTTTACCAACCATGGGTACTAATGCTCATTTGTGCCTGGTAATTATTATTTTGGGCCCTTGGGATACCCAAATAAATTATGTTTCTTAACCAACTAGGGGTATGCATTATGGACTTTAGGTAGTAGTAAGATCATTTCATAGGAATCCCCAAGGATATTTTGGGAGCACTAGAAGACTAGGTGCCTATCCACAACACTATGTTTGATCCTTGGATTTTTTTTTCATTCGAGTGAGACATATACTAGGTTTTTTTTACTTCCCACTCCTCACCTCATTTCATGGTTTTATCCTCATAATCTCATTCTTATATTGATTTGTATTGGATCACTATATAATTTTTCGTCTATCTTGGTACTTTCTAGGTGAACCAAATTGGAGGAATTAACTTGCAGGGCCCATTTCAGTGGCAGGTTCCAGTTTGGAAAATTGGGGTATGGAACCTTCCAGAGCCATTTTGAGGCATTAAGAAGAATTTTGGGGGGTTATAGTTTCTATAACTTGTGCTCACACCATTTTTGTTGATATCCACACCAATACCTTTCCAACGGTGCAAAAATCACCTCAATCAAAGCTCATATACAAAAGTTATGCCACCTCCAAGTTGACCTACCTTGTTGACCACCATGGTACAAGTGGATGCCATGTCATCCCCCATTACTTACATTTTTTGTGATAGACATGTGTGGAATTTAAAGAAGATTCTATAAGTTCCAAACCTTATCAATAATTCAGGGTTGGGGATGGAAAAACCTTAACCCTAGACAATTGTCAATCTATGTTAAATATCAGGCCACTAGGACGAGAAAGGGTTCCATTCTTTAGCATTGCATTTGTTCCATAGTTGAGCATGGCATCTAGTAGTAGTATTTTGAGAGCATAAAAAAGGAGTAAAATATTTTGTAGCAACCATACAAGCCACAATGTTAAAGGAAACTCCACAATGAGTGCCTCTTTCTTTTTATTTTCATTTCCATAACTGAAGAAAAGAGATCAAAGCATAGGCCTCACCTTCTAGCTTAGTTTTCTCCCATATTGGGTTTCCCAGGATATATCTTGTGTTCCTTTGTGTGTGCATGGTGTGTTATTTTTCTCATTTCTTTCATTTTTGTATTTCAATTATTTCATAAATTCAAGCAAAGCTAGTAATCAATTATTATGGGATCTAAGGAAAATTAGTTTACATAGTCTAAGATTTCATAATATTATAAGATCCTTCATGAGGAACTATTATAGTGCAATATCCATAGTAGTTTATAGATCATATTGGTATCAGATCCGGGTTTCTTTGGGGTATTTTTGGAAATTTGCAAGATCTGAGAATTGGTTTAAGAATAAAGTCACATAGCCATAACCATGGTAGATGAGTCCATTCACAACAACCCTTGAGATCCAACAAAAGAGATATTTGTGAGGATGTAAGAGAAATTAGTTGATATCTCTCACAATATGATCCTCCTCATGGAAACTCTAGCAAACAAACTCGGCTTGTTTGTGGAGGTTGGAGGTGCTAACTCATAGATCATATCATAGGGGAAACTAGGAGATAATGAAAACCTAGAAAATGAGTCAAGGAAAGATCTTGAGAAAGAGCAACCAAGTTTCAGTGTCATTACCCCTTTGCATTATTTATTTAAAATGGAATAAAAAGTGGATAAAAAGCCATACCAAGGTATGATCGATGATGTAAAGTTGAATCATTGTTTGCAACAACTAGAGGTCTATTTTAGTGTTCACAATATAGATGAGGAGCAAAATATTTCATTTTCTTGACTGAAATTAGAAGGCCATGCATTAACCTGATGGGAAAGACACATGGAGACACTTAGGCTTGATGGTGATCCTCTAGTATCTAAGTGGGAGGATTTAAAAACCCTCATTAAGTTCCAATTCTACCCCATATGGTATGTAGAGGACCAATGGATATGTTGGCATTAATTCAGGCAAAGGAAAGGGTAGAGTATATAGGAGTACACCATCAAATTCAGGGAGATGGCTATCATGTTGGGTATCTCTCCTAAGAACCCAGATGTACTCCTCAAGTATTTGGGGGGTCTACATAATAATTTGCAAAAAAAAGTGATGTTATTCAATCCTAGGACATTTGATGAGGCATGTGTGCAAGAACAGTATCTGGAAAATATAAGCCACAAAAAAGGACATCCAAGTGGTCTAAACAAAAAGAGCACCAATACGCTTCCAAGAAGGGAAAGAAGAAGTGGAAATGGAAATACATGAAGATGACAATTATTGCACATCAATGCAAGGATCCAAGTAACCACTATAACCAAAGAAATATCAATGGTCACACTAAATAAAAGTGTTGAAAACTACATCCAAAGTTGAACCCTAAGAACCGTAAGAAGGATGTCAAAAAGAAGAACCTTCCAGACATGGATTCAAGGAATCAGGTAGAGAGAAGCTCAGATGTGGATGAGAAGTTTGTCTGCAATTTAGTGTAGAAAGAGGTGAATCTGAGTATCCTCCATCACAATGAAGAGAAGGATATGGAAAAACTCTTCCATATCAAGAGCTAGGTCAAGAATTCTAAGGTAGATGCTCTATTCGATTCTGGTTCACAGGCCAATCTCATAACAATCGATCTAGTAAAATATATTGGGTTGGAGGTTCATGATCATCCTAGCCCATATCCATTGGGGTGGGTAAACAAAGATGCAAATATCAAGGTCATGAATTTAATAGTATAAGATCAAATTTGATGTAAGTGTAGATTTGATTGATGAATTGGATTTATATTTAGTACCCCTTGATGTTTGTAGAGTAGTGTTTGGAAAATATTATATGTATATGAGGGATGCAATATTCATGAGGAGAGAAAACCAGTAGCTCATGATCAAGGATGGGAAGAGTTTCATCATCAATTCACATAATGGTAAATCAAAGATCTTTCTAGTAAGTTCCAACCAAGACAAAAAGTTGATTAGTTCGAGTAATAATTATGTTCTTCTTTTCTTATAAGAGAATTAGTCGGGTGAAGAATCAGTAAGAGTAAAAGCATCCCTGGAGGGATGTACTAAAAATAAGAAACAATGTTTGGAGAATTTTTTGCAGGAATACAAAGGATTGTTCTGGGAACCTAAAGGGATTCCACCTAAGAGAGAAGTGGAGCATGAGATAAAATTGTTTCCTAACTCCCCATTACCCAATATGTTTCCTAACTCCCCATTACCCAATATTAGGTATTATAGATAGTCCATTTTGGAAGATGAAGTGAAAAACAGTTGTAGAAGTTGCTAGAGAAGGGAGTAATTAGACCAAGCACCTCAACTTGTGGTTCACCTATTATAATAATACCCAAGAAGGATGGGACTTGGTGGATGTGTATCGACTACATAGATTTGAACAAGATTTCCCTCAAGAATTGGTACCTCTATACCCAAGATAGATGATTTGTTAGACCACTTGTGACATGCCAAGTACTTTACCAAGTTGGATCTCAAAGTGGGATACCACTAGGTACATGTCAAAGAAGAAGATAAATGGAAGACTTCCTTTAATACAAGGCAAGGTTTGTATGAATGGTTGGTCATACCATTTGGCTTATGTAATGCACCATCTATGTTTATGAGATTAACTAATGATGTATTACACCCATATTTAGATTCATTTTTAATAGTGTATTTGGATTATATATTGGTTTATATCTCTACCTAGAAGGATCACATATCACATCTCATGCAAGTATTAGATAATATGAAAATGCACCAACTACTGGCTAACCTAAAAAAAAGTGAGTTTTATCAGTAGTCATTGGTGTATTTGAGGTACATGATCGGTGGAGGGGAGCTCACGATAGATCCCACAAATATGGAGGCCATCATAAAATGTCCATCTCCTACTAATGTCATTGAGGTTAGAATCTTTGTTGTGATAGTACAGTACCTACGAAAGTTCATAGCATCCTTTTCAGTAGTAGCTACACCAACCCACACCATAACAATGATCAGTAAGAGTTTCCATATTTTCAAGCTAAAATGAAAGATTAGTCAAGCACCAGTTCTTGGATTGGATAACTTGTAGAATCCTTTTGAAGTGGATACAAATGTAAGTGGGTATGTTATGGGAGTTGTTTTGATGCATGGAGGAAAGCCAATATGCTATCATTCTGAGAAGTTTCATGGGGGAGTTTTGAACTACCCTACATATGATAAGGAACTCTATGACTTGATTCAAGTTTTTAATAAGTGGAAGCACTATATGATGGGTGAGGAAACCATTATATACATTGATCACCAAACACTGCAATATTTGTAGGGCTAGATTAACCTACAACAAACCAAACATTACAAGTGGATGGTGTTTTTGCAAAAAAATCATTTATTCATCATGTATAAGAAGGGTGACACTATTAATTTGGTATACATGCTTTCAAGACCACCCACATCCAATATTACAACTTTGGTAACTCTTATGTGCATGGATCCTTTTACCCATGATGCATACAAAGAGGCATACACATAAAATGAGGACTTAAAGGAGGTGTTTCAATAGCTACATGGAAAAATTCATGTAGAATAAGGTGATGAAAAGGTTGAATATAATATTTGGAATAGGTTACTCTACAATCTAGACAAAATATATGTTCTTAAAGGTGAAATATTGTAGCTTATTAGAGAGGCTCACACCTCCAAGGTTGCAAGACCTTTCGATGTTGGGAATATAGTTGCTAACTTGCAAAGGTAAGTGTGTTTTCAAAAAATGCAAGAAGATGTAGCTTGGTATATTAGAGGATGCATACTTTGTTGTACCAACAAGCCCAATAATATAAATCAAGGTCTATACCATCTCTTACTTGTACCCACTCGATCTTGGGAAATGATTTCCATGGATTTTGTGGGTGGTTTTCTAACAACTGGGAAGGGACATGACTATCTTTTTTTGGTAATTGACAGGTTCATCAAGATGTGCATTCTTATGCATTGTAAAAAGACCATCAGAGGACAAGAAGAAGAAAACATGTTCTTTGAACAGGTCTAGGTTCACTTTGGGATAATAAGGAGCATCATCTCATACAATGATACCATATTTTTCAGTGCCTTTTGGACTAAACTTTGGGAGAAGATGGACATGAAGTTGAAGAGATATACAACATTCCATCCATAAACATATGGGTAGACAAAAGTAGTCAACGGGACGTTGGTACAAATTTTGAGGGATTACAATTAGAAGCATCCAAAGACCTGGGATGAAAATATGATCTACATTCAACACTCTTATAAAAAATCAATTCATACTTCTACCGGTAAGCCCCCTTTTGGAACTTGCTTTGGATATTTATCACCTTCACCCTTGGATGTTGTTTATGGACATCAAGGAGGAGTGAGGTAAGACATCACCAAAGAAGCATTGAAAAGAGATAAATTCATTTAAAATATTAGATAGATCCATTTCTAATTACATGATAAGTTTAAGAAATCACAAGAAAATTATAAGTCTAGACATGATCAACATGAAACTAAGAAGTCATCCAAAGTGGAAGACGGAGTTTGGTTACAGTTGAATAAGGAAAGACTACAAGGTCCTAGTAAGAAGATCAATATCTTCGATATGGTCCTTTTGAGATATTGGAGAAAGTGGAAGATAATGCTTGCAGACCCCATCTACCCCCATACATGCACATTTATCCATAGTGAATGTGGATAATTTGAAACACTATGAGCCTTTCATGTTGGGTTAGGATGTGGAACAAGTCCTACATACCATAGAGGAATTAGAACCAAAATCTCAGGAAGAGTTGGAAAAATATATAGTTTTGCAAAAGAGATCTAGAACTATGAGACAAAGGTGGCATGACCTTTGGAAAATCAATTTGAAAGGACAAGTTCCAGGTAATGAAAAATGGTACTTCAGGGAGTAGGTAGAGGAAAAATTACTTCACCTCATTCAATAAGCAATTTTTGGGAACAAAATCCTCCCTAAATGGGGAGGTATGATCCAGATTGGATCATTATATAATTTTTCATATATCTTGGTACTTTCTAGGTGAAAGAAATTGGAAGAATTGGCTTGTAGGGTCCATTTTATTAGCATTTCCCAGTTTGGAAAATTGGGGTCTACAACTTTCCGAAACCATTTTGAGGCATTAAATAGCATTTTGGGGGGTTACAATGTCTATAAATTGTGCACACATGAGCGATGTTGATATACACACCTAAACTTTCCAACAGTGCAAAAATCACCTCAATCAGAGCTCGTGTGCGTAAGTTATGCCTCCTGCAAGTTAACCACCATGGCATGAGTGGATGCCAGGTCAGTCCCCATTACTTAAACATGTGGTTCTAGCCACGTGTGGACTTTAAAAAATATTTCATAAGGTCAAAACCTTATCACTAATTGATGGTTGATGATGCAAAAACCATAACCCTAGATGGTTATTGAGTTGTCTTAAATACTGATCCGCTAGGAGGAGAAAGGGTTTTTGTAAAATCCCCAAGTGGGTTGTGCTAGAATATTATTAAATTTAAAGTGTTTTCTGATTTATAATTATGTCTAACAATTTTCATTCACCTTCCCTTAAGCAAGATTCTTGGTAGACTATTTTCAACAAACATTTGCAAGTACTTCCATGGCAGTTATCTCATTAAACAAATGGCAAGAAAAACAAGTACACATCAAATGGAAGATATCACATTGGAATATTTATTAAGGATAGAAACACCAGTGCAAAAATCAAGTCTCTATAGGTCGTTGTACCATATACACTACTTAAATCAACACACAATAATAAGTAAAACATGAGAATGATGCGAATAACCCTCCAAAATTGTTGCCCATTGCTAGACTACACTCCAAACAATTCATTGCCTCCTATAGTCTCCTCTACTCTACTTATATGGACATCGACCCACCTTATCTACTCTATTCCTATGATCCCACAACTTCTCTCTCTACCCTCAACCTGTAGAATACCCCTGCGGACATCCAATCACCTTTGCACAACAAATGAGGGTCTCGACTCCTAGATATTTGGCTTAATCAATGAGGCTCACAACCTTCTCTGAGTTCGTATAGATCCTCCAAGGGGTTGCGTCCATTCTTTGGTGCCTTTATGGCACTCTATAACCCACGATCCAACAGATATGAAAGGGTTATTTCCCTCCCAAACCTCCCAACAATATGCCTAGGTACCACGACCTCCACCAAGTGCCACTTGCTGTTGTAAATACCTCCATGACTTGCAAAATAAAAAAAATCATCCCTCCCAAGAGTCTCTATGAATATTCCAAGGAGATCGATTCTCCTCCAATATTAAGACAAAACCATAAACTGGAACTCCAATGGGAATCCTGAATGAATTCCCCTCATGTCTAGCTAGGATGGGTGTCTCACCACCAAAACAATACCAACATTGGAAGGGTTCTGAAAAAAACCTAATGAAAACCTTATCTCCAAGAGCACTCAATAAATAGATCAAATCATAATGCTAAGGTGAAGGGATACCCCTCCTTTTGTTACTCCTCTGATCCCTCTAGATATTTCGCTTTTTTTTACCAAATCAAACCTTACCCTTATTTCTCCTTTAAAATTTACTTTTTAATGTTTAAGTGATTAATAATTTATCTTTTTATCTAATGTCACTTTATTAACATAACATCTTGCCCCCCGAGTGACACTAAATAAATCCCTATGAATCCCTTTTTTCATTTGACTATATCCTATGGGAGTCATATAAGCTACTAAGTCATGCTCTTTTATGATCAATTGGAAGGGGACATTACAATCCTCCCTTTCCGATATTGTTTGTCCTCAAGAAACTCCAAATAGGGGTTCTATAAGATCTGCTCTCCTTCCCAAGTAGCATCCATTACGAGCAAACCTCTCCATATGACCAGGTACTCTCAGATGACTCTGTTCCTCGGCCTCCTCTCTCTGGTATCAACAATCCATTGTGGAGTCAGAACCAACTATCCCTCCTCGCCTAGTGGTGGAAGATATACCGAAGTGGTAACCTGTTATCCTAACGCCTTCTTGAGGAAAGATACATGGAAGATGTTGTGGATCCTGCTACCCTCTGGCAAGTCCAACACATATGCTACATCTCTGACTCTCTTGATTACTTTGTAGGGTCCATAGAAGGAAAGCTTCAACTTCTCTGCACCACTCTTCTTCAACAAATACTATTTGTATGGTTTCAACCTAAGAAATACTAGATCCCCAACCTCAAAATTGCACTCCACCCTATTCCTATCTGCATACATCTTATGTTGATTATGGGTGACCTACAAATTCTCCTTCAGGATTCTCAAGATGTCCTGGCTTTCCTGTAACCAATATTTGGCCTTAGGGGCCCTTCTCTCCCCAAATTTTGAATCCAAAAATGATGGTGCATTGTAGCCATACAATGCCTTGAATGGGTTCATCCCAATGGACATGTGATGAGTGGTGTTGTAACAATTCCCCCCGAGATGTAACCATTTTATCCATGTCTTCTGCTACCATGACACATAGTTCCTCAAGTACTCCTCAATCCACCTATTTACTATCTCGGCCTGCCCATCCGTCTGGGGGTGATAACTGGTACTAGGTGTCAATTCTATCCCGGATAGCCTAAACAAATCTTGTCATAATGCATTGAGAAATCTATTATCTCGGTCACTGACTATGTTTCTCATAAGACCATGTAGTATGAACACCTCCTCAAAGAATATATCTGCTACCTGAGATAAGTTTTACTATGAAGGGATGTAAAATAAGTTTGCATATTTGTTCAACCTTACCACCACCACATAGATACAATCCCTACCTTATACTTTTGGAAACCCTATAATGAAATCCATGGAAATTCTCTCCCACTTTTGGTCTGGAATTGGAAATGGTTGAAGCAGTCCTATAGGGTGTGTAAGCTCTTACTTGTTCTATTGATAGGTCATGCACTCTCTCACCTATCGAAGCACATCCTCCTTGATACCATTCCAAGAGAATCTCCCTCTCACCTTCCTATAGGTATTCATATACCCAAGGTGCCCTACTAGTGGTGCGTCATGTACTATCCTCAAAATATTATCCTTGAGTGTGGACTTAGGGACAAGATAGATATTGTATTTGTAGTATATTATGTCATCCACTACCCTGTATCTGACATCCTGGATAATTTCCTCCATCAACTCACAGGCGAAGGTATTCTTGGATTAATCCACCAAGAGAATGGACTTTCAGTCCATTGAGATCTCCATCGTGGAGAAGGATGCAGGTCTCCTAGATAGCGTGTCAAAAACTATGTTCTTATTACCCTTTACATACTCAATGTTAAAATCATATGCCTGTAACTTACTCACCCATTTCTTCTACCTCTCGTTCAGGTCCCATTGCTCCAAGAAGTACCTCAAGTTGTTGTGGTCAATTCTAACCATGAAACATCCTCCCACCGGGTATTGTCTAAACTAGGCCAATGCATGCATGATGACCAACATATCCTTATCATAGATAGGATATATCTTCTCTAGCACCCTCAACCTCCTACTCTCGAAATATATGGGGTGTCTATTATGCATCAACACTACTCATATCCCTTTACAAGATGCGTCAAGCTCTAGTACAAATGGTTGTGAGAAATATGGAAGTGCTAACACTGGGAAAGTGCTCATCACCTTCTTCATTATGTTGAATGTTACATGCACTTCCTTTGACCATCTAAACGCTCCCTTCTTAGTGAGGTCTCACGGTGGTGCACCCAACTGTGAAAATCCCTTCACAAAGCACCTGTAATAGATACATATCCCGAAGAACCCTTGTAGATCTGTAAGTGATCTGGGGGTGGGCCAATCTAATATTGTACGGATCTTCTCCTGATGCACCTTCACTCCCTCGACACCAATCACGTTCCATAAATAGATAATTTTTTTCAGCCCAAAATTGCACTTTTCCTCCTTGGAAAACAATGGCTACTCCTCCATAATGTTGAGAATATCATCCATGTGCCTCGGATGTTCCTCCCAAGTCCTGATATAGATAATTAGATTGTCAAAGAATACTAGTAATAATTTCCTCAATTGCTTGTTGAATATATGGTTCATACATGACTGGAAGGTGGCTGATGCATTAGTCAACCCAAAGGGAATAACTAGAAACTCATAATTCCCATAGTGACTTTTGAATGTTGTATTATGGATGTCCTCCTCTCTGAACTAGATCTGATGGTACCCCGATTGAAGATCAATCTTTGAGAAGTACACTTTCTGTAGTGTCTCCAAGGCCGAGCCCCGTTATAGATCATGATATATGCGATGAATTGTAAATGTGTTCTATAGGCTGGTGAGCCAAGTTTTGTATAATCCGGAAGGCTTATGTGTTTGTTGGACCAAGAAGCCTAAGTGTTTGAGGGGCAGGAGCCTATTGTTGTACTTGTATGTATGCAGAATAATCAATAAAATATAAACACCGCTAGGTGCAGACCGACCATGATGAATGAGTGAAGGGGGACTGAGCGTCCACAGAGTGGGCAAGAAACTAGGGGCTAGAAGGTGGGAAAGGGGCTGAGTGTTGAGCCTAGGGGGCTTAGGCCTGGAATAATATTTTAATATTATTTCCTAAAAATCCATGTGCATATTATTTTATCCTAAGTTCCTAGCAAAAGGGAAAGGCGTGTACAGGGAGGCATGCAGATGGAATGCATGCAGTTCCCAGGGTGACAAATGTCCACCCTGACGCATGCAAATAAAACAGAAAGGAATAGTCGTGGGGGGGGATCTCTCTCATTCCATTCGACCCGACTGCCCTGAGTAGGAGCGGTACGAGCCGGTCTGTAAGAGACCTTGTGGATGTCTGTTACAGAGAGGAAGCCGGTGTTGAGTGCTGAAGAATGTGTGTTTACCCTTGTTCAGAGTCGTGGAGTCTGTCTGTGAGAGAAAACCAGTGTGTGCATTCCCTGAATGAAATGTCCATGTCAATTTCAAGGAAGAGTCTCTGTTTTCCCAGGAAAAGCTGAGTGAGCTTGTGCATGGAGCCCTGTTCTAAAATCTTGACCGTGAGAACATCTTGTGACTGTTGAACCAGTTCTTGGGAAGCCTGTGTCTGTTTTCCCTGTGTTTTTTGTGGCACGTAGTTCTGTACTGCGTGAGGCTTGTTGGCCTGTGAGCGACTCCCTCCAGGTGAGAGAGTGCGCAGAGGAAGGAGAGAGCTCTTGGAAGGAACCCTGTAGCTGCCACAGAACCTGGAGACTTCCGGTCCGGTCTGTTCCTGCAACCCAAGGTAAGGGAGACTGGCAGTCGAAGGACTGTCCAGGTGACAGAGAAGGTGCACTCTCCTGGGGTGGAACAGGCATGTGGGGAATGAGGGTTTGTGGGCAGTGAGAGTGGGATATTCCTGGGAGAGCATTCTTCCTGGTGGTTGTGTGTGACTGAATTCCCTGTAACCTCAGCCTAAGTCTGGATTCCTTGCCCTGGGGTGGAGCTCAGTCCCAGCTCGGGGGTGACCCACTGTTGAGTTGAGGAGCAGTGCGGTCTACGGCTGGGAGGTTCGTGGAAGGCCTTCATTTGGTTGGTGGATTTCTCCACTGTCACAAGATAAGTGTTTAATTATATTTTTACCACATTTTATCATGACTGTACTAGATCTGTTATCATGTTTTCCGCGGTGTAAATGAATTACTGTTGAAAGTTATGGATTGTCTAATTATAACAGTAACTATATGTTTATTCTGAGAATTAAAATGTATCTCTTTGCTGTTACGCATGTGATTATACAATTCTGTATGTTTTATGTAAAAGTCCATGTACAGATCGGTTAGTGAGAGGTTTGAAAGCCTCGATAGTGAAAAGTGACACTACAATTTGGTATCAGAGCCAAGGTTTCAACAATGAGCCTAGATGGGCCAGTGGAGCGGTCTTTGGACTGAGAATGCGAGGGAAATTGAGTCGGGAGGACCAATTTTGGACCCTGGTTTGCTCCGAAGTGTCAAGGAGACGCTTGATGAGTTTTTATTAAGAACTCAGGAAGTATAGCGGCGAGTGAAACCGCAGCTGGTGTGGTCTATGGCCACAGGGAGATAGGTCTCTACACCAATGGTGTTAGAACCTTAGGATTTGTTCGGGAGGGAAGGCGAGCCCTCGTGACCATTGTATCTGGAAAAATGTGTGTAGGAATTAATTTTTCTTTTTTGAAATACATAGGAATGTGGAAATCGCGATATGCGAAATTCCGAATTGGTTAGGAACCGTCTAAGCCCTCAGATCTCGGCCAGAAAACCCGTCAGTCGTAGGATCTGTCGGGAGATGTGTGAAGGTTAAACCTCCAAGACTAGTGGCGAAAGTTCCGAAATAGATCTAGACCGTCCGAAAAACGGAGGACACGTGTCATGAGATTTTCCATTTCGGAAAATCGAAAATCGCGATATCGGAGTCACGAAGGAGGTCGGGAATTTTCATGGTAAAAGTCCCGGGAACGATCGGAACCGTCCATCTTGAGGAGGACACGTGGCAGCAATCGGCGCCATAGGGAAAGGACCGATAGGAAGTTGTTGATCGGTGTTTGGATCGTCGAGATATCGGGGATCCTGGTGACAAAGTGTTTATGCATTTTGGAATCGCGAACCGCGAAACCCCGATAAGTGGGAGCCAGCTGTCATCCAGTCAGGATTCAGAGAATTAGGAATCGCGGGGACAAGAAGTCCATGCATTGTGAAACTCCTAACCCTGAAACCCCGACGAGAGGTTTGACTACGGTCACGGGGTAGAGGTCACGTGGACCAGGAGCTAAGCCAAGAGGGCTAACGTGTGAAGGGCGCGTCGAGATTCGGAGAATCGCGAATACTGAGGACATGTGCATTTGGACATTGGGAAGTCTGAAACTTCGATAGGAGGTATGACTGTGGTCATATAAGGAGAGGTCATGTGAGCCCCGAGTCTAGCCGGAGGGATAACAAGAGTTAGAGCGCATCGGCGTTTGGAAGCCCAAAACCTCGAAAGGATCTGCGCCGTAGATCTGAGGAAGATCTGACCGTCAGATTTTTCTAGGAATGAACATGGACACGTGGAGTGGTACCACGTGCCAGTGGGGACGAGAAGAGAAGCGAGAAAGGTGGGACCCGATGACGTCGTTGAAAGCGACGTGGACCCTCATGAACTTGCCACGTGCCACCGTGGTAGTGGGTGACAACTGTGCTATGGACCCGTAGGGTAAAGTGAGTCGGAATTTCGGAAGTCGGGGTTTGGAGAACAAAGCGGGTTTGAAAGCCTCGTGGGCCAAAACCCCGAAACTTGAAGTCCCGAAATGCTGAGAAGATGGAAGTTCTGAAAACCCGAAGTCCTGGGTACTGAAACTCAAGGTCCCAAAAGTCCCGAAATATCGAAAATTGAAGTTTCGGACACCCGAAAAACACAGAGCTGGACAAAGCTCAGACAATTTGTGAAATTGAAACACTTTATTAAACATCGATGGTTGTGAAATATGACGAATTTTCAAGAGACGAAGGCTCGACAAAACCGAGTCGTCTGCGTATTAGATTGCAGAAGGCTAATGAGTGCCAGAACAGTATGGAAATTGCCGCAAAATGCCAAAATATATATATATATATATATATATAAGGGATACATAATACTTCCAGTTCAAGAAAATTATTAAAACTGAAATCTCTTTTATTTTGTTCGAACTGGCTTATAAATATTGTGGATTGTTCATGAAGGTTTAATGGACTGACAAACTTCAAATTGAATTGCACAAGAGTGTGTGTGCAGAGTTCAACGAAGGTCAGGATTCCAGTTAACCAACGCCGAGTATGGAGTGTGGAAGAGTGTAGATTACCCCTGAAATAGAAGATGAACGGGAAGGAAAGGATGTTAACCTAGAAGTCGAAGGATCGAACTCTAATGGGCATGGAAAGGAGATGGATAAGGAAGGACACATGATGAAAATCATTGAAAGGTTGCAAAGAGAGGCCAAGGCTCACCGATATGATAGCCAAAAACTTAAGAAAGTCAGGGGTCGACAGGGTGAGCTAAACTTAAAAATTTTGAAGAGCCTGGAAAGAATAGAGAAGAAACTTGAGAAGGGAAGAGACTCAAGTACGACGGAGAGTCGCAAAACCCATGAAAGAAGAAGAAGGTCGAGGAGCGGTAGCCAACATCTCAGTCGCTCCCAAAAACATTCGGACAGGGAGACACACAGCAGTTTGAGCCCGTCCCCTACCAGAAAACATCAAAAATATGGAAGGGAGGAATTGAAAGGAGAGATGAATAAAATTAAACCTCCAACATTCGATGGAGAACATAAGAAGGAGGAAGATGCCGAGACATGGTTGTTGGGCATGAAGAAATACTTCCAACTGCAGAATTATTCTGCCTGTGCAGAAGGTAGAATTGCAATGTACCAGCTGAAAGGAAAATCATCCATGTGGTGGGATCAGTGTGTGCAAGTGCAGCACATCAGAGAGAAAGAGGTCACGTGGAAGGAGTTTAAGAGGTATTTCGAGAAGAAATACCTGATTAAAGATACTATGACAGAAAGATTAAGGAGTTCTTCGAACTCAAGCTAGGCAGCATGACCATTGATGAGTATGAACGAAGTTTTCTGGAACTACTGAGGTATGTTCCATTCATCAAAGACGAGGCTGTCAAAATTCAGAGGTATCTGAGTGCACTGCCACCTTCCATTGGTGACAAGATTCAATATGATGATCCTAAGACCATGGAAGAAACCATAAGA